>CM039664.1:23685683-24203183 GCA_022405105.1 Aristolochia contorta
AGGTGTAAAACCTCACAGTAAACCAAGTACTAATATCATTTTCCTACCTTTTTATCCTGATATATTCCAACATTTATATCAGCATTCACAATATGAATGGAAGATTTTCATTACCACTTCATAGTAAAATAGTCTTAATGAATAATGCTAAAGTTTATATTTAACTTTCTTATATAGATTTTAATTTTTCATATTAATTTCATGATGAAGAAAATGCTCTCATATGCAGTGGCGACCCATATATATAAGGATATCTGTAAATGTTTCTTGCACATAATTTTGGAGAAACATTAGAGTCTCAGACGTCCCTCTATAAATGTGTAGTTTGATGTTTTGATTTAGAATTAATCGATCCTTGTAAATAGTAAGAATCCTGAATTCTCATAAAGTTTCCTGTCAGCTGAAATATAAAATAATACTTTCGTTCTAGCAGATTTCGTCGCCAGATAATTAATTTATACTCTTTCCTGACATCGATTTCAATGTGTAATAATATTAACCATGTTTGAGTGTAAATACAAACATTGCATCACTTTTCCCTCCATCCTATGGACAAAAATTAAGCAATACATGAAACTATTTATAAAAAAAAATTCAGTAGAAATTTCTCCTAAAAAAAAAAGATATTGCTTTCAATTATTTTGTTTTCCTTCAGCCTTTTCAGAATACCCTGGATAGAAGCTCTACCTCCCGTTATTGAGAAGAAAACCAGATCTGAAAGCTACTTTTAGTTCATAGCCACTGAAGCTGTGTAAAGTAGATACATTTCTACATCACTTTGGAAGTATTGAAAAAATCCATTCGTACAATATTTCTGCTGCAGTCCATCACAATACTGAAAATCTACTGCACTCCTAAAACAGTCTTATCTAGTACAAGGGAATATATACTTTAATTAAAAGTTACAGAGATCGGGAACCGGGACGATGCCCACCAGTTCAGTTTACCACCCTGCAGTTCTTACGGACCTCCCCGTTCGTGCCGGTCAAAGGGCTGATGCTGCTCATCTTGATCATGGAATTAAGGAAGTCTCTGAAGAACAGAGACGAGTTCTGGCTGTACTGTTGGACGAGTGACTTGGTGGCCGCCGCGGCGTCGTCGTCGCCGGAGAAGAGGATCTGGTCCGATTGAAGCAGTCCTCTCCCGTTGATCAAGTTCTTGAAGTAATGGTTATCGAAGAGATCGGTGGAGTTACGGTCAAGGGCAGCGGTGGCGTTCCCGTCGCCGCTCTGGGGGCATACCCTCTGCAGATCGGACGCCATTTGAGGGTCCAAGGTGGGGTCTGCTGCTCCTGTTCCTGAGAAGTTGAACAACCTCGAACTGAAACCGGCGCACCTCGCGAAACCGAATGTGTGGCTACCTGCGAATTATTAATGCAGACCCTCAACACATTTTGTCTATATAACATGACATGAGAAGCCCAGTTCTTTCGGGTACTACTAATCTCAAGGTTTTTCTTGTTTCGTTTATACCTGAGAGAGACACGACATCTGTGGTATTAAGGCCTACAGCAGCGAATTTTGCAGTGATCTGTGGTATAGTTTCAAAGGGTGCAGGAAGGCCATTATTTGCTCCTGACTGGTTGGCGACTAACGCGTCTCTTCTTCCCAAAGGCACTCTCCATGAAGGTCCACCACTCTGACGCACACAGAGATCTAGTAGTTACATACATGCAGTAGTCGTGCAATATGTAGATGGAAGATCACATCCCACTTCTGAGAATGAATTTGGGAACATTAATTAAAGATGTTAACTAAAGTGTTAATAATTACCAGGAGAACTGCATCTCTAGCAGCAATTGTCAGTATATCAGCACAAGACACCACCCCACTGCATTCATTCTCAACAGCTGTTTTTATCGTGTCCACGACGTCAAATCCTCTTGCCGAGTTCCGGTTCGGCACTGCTGATTTCTCACCATCCTCCCCATCCAAAAGAACAGATCCATCACAACCCTGCAGGAATAAAAAGCAGATAAAAACACCAACTCATGACCTCCTTAATTAGTATATATCCTGTACTGGTCCAAAAATATATATAAAATAATTCAAAGAAAAAAAAGAAGAGAAAGAAACAAAAACCAACTAAAGGCTGGAATCCGATTTGGGGAAGAGAAAAAGTCTCAGCAAGTTACAGCTTAAAAGTACAATATCGGATGAGGCAGGAATAAAGGGTGGCATGGTGGGGAACACTATGAGAACTGGGAGAAGACTTCAAAAACTGATCTATCTATACAAAGTGCTGCTAGAAAGCAACTCATGACTTGGTTTGGAATACAATCAGTTTGTCCATTGACTTGTGAAGATAATCAAACGCAACCGGGCCTTTGATTTGGGAGGTTCCTAACTATCTAGGCTAGCTAGTTTAATTTCCACCATATATGGAGTACCAGACTTTTACAGAGGCTACTACTTGACTTTTCCGCCCCATCAAACTTAATTACCATGCTATTTGAGGCTAAAAAAGCAAAAGTTGAACTAGATAAAAAAAAAACGTCGAAACTCACATTAACGAAGCAGTCATGGAAGTGGAGACGGAGCAGGGAAGCTCCCATTCTCATTTCATTCTTCAGAGCTGCCTTGACCTCCCGACGCACGACTTGGAGCAGTTTGGGGCAGGTTGTATCGTAGAAAGTGGTGCTCAGTTGGGCTGTCGCAGATATGCTCAAGCACAGCAGTATTACAGAAGCAACAACCCAACAGTGGTCTCTGATGCTCTTCATTCTCTTCGTGATCTCCAAAGGAGGCAGAAGAAAGAAAGAAAAAGAGAAAGGGCTACCGCGAAAATGGGTGTAAGGAGGAAGTACTCTATGTGATGAAACACCCCATCTCCAGTATATGAAGATTTATAGCCATGCAGAGACCTAACAGAGCGATTATTTAATCTCACCCGATCGAGTCCCGACCACCTTCTTTACACAGAGTGGTGCTACCCATGGCGGCAAGAATTTGGACGCATCCGGAGCAGTACTGTATCTAGTCTAATCAAGACTCAATTTGGTGTAACCCTTTCGGTTTAACAGCTATAAAAATATGCCGACTAGCCAGATTATAATCAGCACAGTGCGTCTGCTCCCACTCTGATATTGATCTTTATCAGATGGCCATGGTGGAAGAATGTATAAGTAATGCGTCACCATTCACCTACAGAGCACTAGCAATTGTGAAAAAGAAAACAAAAAACGAAACCTTCCGGATTGTTGCAGCGTGCACGATTTCCCCATGGCTCATCCTTTCCACACATTTATATTATATGTGAAAATGTGAAACTGGGCTGCAGTGCCCAACTCCTCAAGTGGTCATGCATGCAGGTTGCAGTTTCTTTTGCCTTTTTCTTCTTTCAGAGGGAAGAAGAGACGTTGTGCGATTGAATATCCCATTCGCTCGGCCGTTCATGGTAAAAGTGAGTAGGAGATGTATTACAAGTCGGGTAGTGCAATTCTGACTGCTGTTTGTCATGTAATGTTGTCCCCTGTAAGTGGATGTCGCCTATGACAATTGAATATACAGCAAAATAAACAGAATCGTCGATCGTTTGGACAGGCGATCGATATTGCTTCAGCTTGCAGCAGTTCTCATAAAACGTCGTGTATCTGACCCATGTCTCATAATCATGCCTCGTGCTTAGTATTATTTTCTTCCTTCTCTGCGTTCATTTCGTTTTGGTCCTGGCAAATGGAATGCTGACATTGTAATGGCACTGGTGCGGTAGAGGCACAAGGATAAGTGGATAAATGTATAAAAGATGGAGAACATTAAGAACCCAGGTGATGTTCTCTTCGCTGCATTATATATCTGTGAAATAACCCGATCGAGCTACCATTGACCTTGTTCAAGACCTTTAATCTGCAGGCAACACATCAGCTTCTGTATGCTATCCATTGTGGTGGACGCCCACGTCTTTCTGTCTCAGCGTTACCAGAAGAGTGTTATAGAAGGAGCCGTCTCAGATGCTTTAAAAGAGTATCTCCTTTGATCCGTTTTAAACACCAAACATCTTATCTGTTAGGCTGCAGGGAGTTTTGCAAACATGATTTAGCAAAGGACAAGATGAGGGGATGGTCTTCTGTTGGTGAGTTCACACAAAGGGTTCGGATTTTGCTTAGTGAGGTTGGTGACTGAACCTTAGGAAAAAAAAATTAGCTCCACTGATCATAATCTGACTTCTGTAGTCTAAGCTGCCTTGAAATTCACTGTGTTGGTGTCCAATCCTACCAACTCGTGAGTCCGCATAGTAATCTCGAACCACACAAGCGTTTTACTAACATTTGCAATAGTGTGCTCGCTAATTAATACCTTAGCGCATGTAGCTGGATGTAGCTGGGATCGAGTTAATCTGAGGCATTTGGATTTGTCCATTCCTAATCATGATTTAACACAGTGCCAGCTAGCTTTTCCCTCTTCTTCTCCCTTGAGCTCCAGCAGAACGGCTTATATATCCATCTTCAACTACGTACTAATTACTACTGATGCGAAAACTGAAACTTTTAACTATTATTCGACCAAGTTTTCTTATTTAGACTCTCTCACAATTTTTATGTGGTAACCGAAACCCAGTTGGGTCTAGCTCGAATTACGTAGGTGATTGGAATATTATTTTATTTAAGTAACAATAAATCAAAATTGTCTAGCTCGTAGGTGATTGGAGAATAATATTTAAGTACGAAGGACGTTTAAGGATGAGACATCTACTTAATTCATGCATGGTCTATCTCGCAATTATTTCAAACTAGCTTTAGCAATTAATCCCACGAAAAAGATAGAGGTGAATTAATTTCGGCTTCATCTCAGTTAACCCCTATAATTAACGAGATTAATTCTTGGAAGGATATCCAAAGAGAGCAGCTTGATCAAATCCGTGACTAATTCATCATAGTAGCAGAATTAACATGCAAAAAATCTAAATTTTGGATTTATCAGAAGCAATTGCCACAGTAGCGTGAGAGAGAGAGCAGGCGATCGATTTCATAGACCCTAGGCATGCATTTGAAGGTTTCAACACGCACGCTTTGGCCTCCATTATGCTCATCCTCTGCATTAGTGCACAAGGGTTCACACAAAATTGGTGTCTTTAATTAATTTCTTAATTAAATTTCAGAATAATCGTCAGTAGCTATAATCTTTATCTAAAGTTTTCGTTTTTGAGAATTGAGTGACAAATATATAAAAATACAGCGTTCCCAAAAACCCAATTACTTTACAAGCTTCTGTCTGCAGTCTGACCTCCCATTCTCTAGAGGGAGCTCACTGGTTCCCAGAAACAGTAGGAGCCATGTAAGGATGCAGAAAATAAGAGCGACGGTTCCTATTCACAGCGGACTTCTGCCGTAAAAACAGCAGAAAAAGGAAGCAGATGGGGACGGAGTGAACTGTGAACCGTATATATGCATCCCCCACCTCTCTCTCTCTCTCTCTCTCTCTCTCTCTCTCTCTCTCTCTCTCTCTCTCTCTCTCTCTCTCTCTCTCTCTCTCTCTCTACCTGATCTCGTGCCCAGAAAAAGGTGATCAGCTACTCCGCAGTGCACCATGACATGATGTTGCAGTCAAAACAATCAAAACCCCACAATGCTTTCAATACAAAGAGATGAGGTAAACGAAAGAAAGAACACTCTCAAACCACACAAACTGCACTTTCTCGCATGTAACAAGAAAAGACTCCAAACAACTTGCTTCCACAGTAAAATCACCCAAAAAAAAAAAAGGACATGTACAAGCCAAAACGAAACCCGGGTCGACATACCCGATGTACGTATACGATATTCGCCCGCCTACGAAGAAGAAGCAGTCGCCGTAGCTGGAGCACTCGAGGCAGTCGAAGAAGCAGAAGCGGCGGCGGCGGCGGCGGTAGTGGCCGTGTTGGTGGAGAGTATGGCTGCTGTGGACAGACCCAGCAAGCTGCTGATAGAACGGGCCTTCACCATACCAATCTTCTTCTTCGTTGCACTCTTACTTGAAGCGGCGGCCATCGTCTGCGCTTCGCTTTTGTCTGATATTATAATTGATCCGGCGGCATTGTCGTGGACAGCGGCGGGTCGGCTCGCGGCGGCGGAGACGCGGCCGGGGAAGCTGTTCATGCTACGGAGTCTCCCCTTTCCGAGGTGGTGCTCGCAGAGGGAGTAACCCACGAGGGTTTGTTGACAACATCTCCACCCCCTCCCATTGATCCGACTGCACCGTGAGCCCTCCATTAAACCGCCATTGTTTCCGCGTCGACTTCCCAGCTTCTTATTACCCTGCACGCTGCTAACCGCTTCGCCCGCTGCTTCAGTAGTACCACTCGCGTCTCCCCCTCGCTTTCCTTCTCCTTCTTCTTCTTCTTCGTCGTCGTCGTTGAAGTCCTGGGTCTTCTTCTTTGTGGGTCTCAGCTTTGTGATCTTCGTCTTCTTCGCCTTCTTCTGTTTTTTCTGATCGTGAGCTGCTGCTGCGGCCGTTCCTGATCCGCCTCCCCATTCCAGGCTTCCTTTTCTCTTCTTCAACGGGATTGCCTTTTCTCTTTCTTCCCACCTCCCATCTGCAGCTCCACGCATACAATGCAATGTAGATAAAAACAAGAAATGAGCCCCCCCAGGTGCAGGGAAGGGTATAGTACTGAAACTTGGCGAAACCGCCCTCCCCCCCTATAAATGTTACCTGTGGATGTTTCTGCACCACTAGGCTTCAAGCTCCCGTTCCTAGCAAAGCCAAGAAAATACACCCAGAAATTAAAAGGATTGAGAAAAATAAATCTGGAGCCATGGTATCCTAGCTTAATTGGTTTCAAAAAGCACACATGAGCTAGCTGGTGTTTTTGATAATCCTGTGTGTGTGTGTGTATATATATAAATACAGAGAGCGATGATTTTATATATAGAGGAGGTGGTGGGTGGTGAGTAAAGAAGACGTGCAATAACCGCTCCTCAGAAATAGCATACACAGAGAATGACGGTGTATTGCCATTTCTATCGATTTCTTTTTACCATGTAATTGAAGAGCATCATTTCATGTCAATCAGAAACGGGGACTTGGGATAATTAGTTTGGTTTTTAAATTACCTTCCAGTACTGTTACAGCCCTTTTGATCTGATCTTGCACTGCATCTCCCTCCTCCTCCTCCTCCTCCTCTCCTGCATCTGCATCTCGGTAGGCCTGCAGCAGTACTCACCCATAAAATCACAATCCCCTTTCCTTCCTTTTGCACCCAGTTTCCTCGATCCCAGATTAAACAAACAGGAAAACCCAAATCGAACGAATATTTTTTCTCGGTGACCGGGTTTCGTTTCAAACGGAACAAGAAGAGAAGAAGAAAAAAGAGAGAGGAGTAGGAGAGTGGTTGAAGCGAGCACCTACCTTCACCGGTGCGAGAATCGGAGCCGGCGAGGGCATGCAACACCGGTTCGCCACCTCCTCTTCGGCGCGATCGCAAAACCCGCCGCGGCGAAAGGGCGGCCCGTTATCCGAACGACGGCGCCCGGGAAGAGTACTAAAAGCGCTCCCGCGATCGAACCCTCCTTCTCCGACGAGCTCCCCCTCCCCGGCCGGCCCTCGAACCACTCGCTCGTCTTCCTCCTTCTGAACGGATGCACCCCCGCGCGGAGAAAAGAGATCTGAAGCCACTCGAGGCGGCGACGAGAGCGAGAAAGGCAGCATAGATCTCTTCCGGATCCTCATCCCCGTAAAATAAAACGGGACCCGGAAACCGGGAAGGGATCGAGAACGGAGACGGAGCTCGGAGGATTCAATCCGCGAAGCCGGATTTGGGACCCCCGAGACGAAGAAGCAGATGAGGGAGAGTGCAAAACCTTCCACACTAAAGGGGGAGGCCAGAGGAGGAAGGGGAATACGGTGTCTCTTCTTTTCAGGTTTTTAGTGGTATTCTATTTTATGATTTTATTTATTTTAATTTTATTTTATTTTATTTTTATATATTTTTTCGCGTGTACTTAACTATTTATTTATTAATGTCTCTCCCACCTCGCACGCTTCGAAAAAGCACGCGGGCGCCGCGAGACACGTGTGGCATCCACCGGCCGCAGGCGGTAACCGCCGTACAGCCGTGGTCCACCGCCGGTGGAGGCGGGAGGGGCGCCTGGTTGGTTTGTGTGGTTGGCGTGGGCGCCACATGCGTTATCCCGGTCTAAACGACAACGACCCCGCGGCCCCCACCCACGCTGGAAATTTTGTTGAAAAAGGGTCGCGCCTTGTCATGGCTCGCATGTGCGCGGTGGGTCACGTAGTACAACACCACCCTCGCTCGCTCCTCCAATTTCCTCGCCCAGGAGGTGTCCAAAAAGGGAACCAACACAAAAAAAAAAAAAAAAAAAAAAAAAAAAAAAGTGCGCGCTCGCACGATCGCATCTCGATCGTTCAAAGAGGCGCGGGCCCGAGCGGGAGCGGACCTTCATCATCTTTGAACCGTTTGAGTCCATCGTTGAATGAGTCGTACCGGAGACCGAGGGCCACCGCCGGCGTCTTCTTCTTCGAGTCCATCATGAGCCTCGCGTCTGCGACAGATTAATGGTGTTTTAATATGGGAGAAAGAAACGGCGGAGATGGAAGCTGGGAAGGGGCGGGCCTCGTTTGGTCTGATGGTCCTTTTCAAAACACGACCCATCTGGGTTTGTCCAAGCCTTTTTGGCTCCATCAATATCGAAGAAAAGTCTAATCGTGAATCGGGAACCCATTTCCTCTACATCTACGTCTCTCCACCTCGCTCGTAGAAATCCAACTGGATTGCAGAGACGTGGACCGAATGCTTAATTTGTTCCTTTCCCTGTCTTATACAGTACTCGCTCGCAGGTGGTTTATTACTGTTTCGGTAAGAAAAGAAAATAAGCACGAGCTGGGGTCTCTCTGGAGTCTGGAGACTGGAGTCGGGAGGGCTGTTTGGTCAGGTTATGTTCTTCGATCGCTTTCTTAATATATCATATCATTCGCAATCTATTTGCTAATTGGTCTCAGACATGCACGCGAAGAAAAAAAGAAGAAACGAGGCTGCTGTAACTGTGAGGTGAGCTGTGTTTCGTAATTAACAGGTGTTGAATTTGGACGGCTTGGAAATCGAAAAGAACGGCTAGGAAGGAACCCCGTTTCCCAGTAGCTAGCCACCTTTGCCTATTTCCTGCACTGTGCTGATGAGAGACGTTAGCTATTGGATCAATTCCTTTATATTTCTTCTGCTTTAAACAAGGTTCTTCTTACGTTATATATGCTCTCGAGATGATACAGTACTATTTGCAGATCACAAGAGCAGCTGAGACTCTCAAACAGTTTCTGCACCCTGCAGAATACGATCAGAGGAGAAAAAAAAAAGAAAAGAAAAGGGAAGAGTAAACGCAAGGCTGGTTAATTTTTCTAAATCAACAGAGAGAAACAGCTCGAACGTGTATATATATATATAGCGGTAACAGAGACATGCAATATTATTAATGAAAGATAATTAGAAGAAAAAGCAGGCCAGAATTAAGAGCAGCCGATCAACGGCGTACTCCGCTGGGGGTAACACAAGGCCGCGGGCAAGCAGTACTGCGTGGAGGACTTTGAACTGAGAGATATATATTGCGCGAAAGCTTTTACTCATGAGGTCGGTCCAGTAAGGCTCGCTCGCTGCCACTTTCAAATTTCGACCTTGTTCTTGCAAACTGCAATGGCCAGGGAAACGACCAATTGCACCAAATCTTTCCAAAGCTGCGTTCACGTGGTTCTGGGTTGTTGGCCTGTCGTTGCACCCAGAAAGAGAAAGCCGGGTATCTGCCAATTATGAGCCAGCTGCAACCACTTTGAAGCTTTCAAGAAAGAACAAAAAAAAAAAAAAGAGAGAGAGAGAGAGAGAGAGAGAGAGTCAGACAGAAAAGCCACCGGCCGGAGGCGGCTGAGCCGAGATGGAAAAAAAAAGTCCAGAGAGAGAGAGAGAGAGAGAGAGAGAGAGAGAGAGAGGGTTATAATTCGATTTTGGACCTTAATTTTGGGTCGAAACGAAGTGGGTGGCGGTGGCGGCTCAGATGGAGGAGATGGGGGTAATTAATTTTAGGATCTCCGACTATGAATTAGAAAAAAATAAAAGAGGGGGACTAGAGTGGGGTCAACGATCAAGAAAACGACGTGGAATCTGGTTCCCGAGTCCTGATGCGGTCGGAGAACTCGCAGGGAGATGAATTACGATATATAGAGAAAATTTATAATGAAAGTCAGAAAGAGCAGAGGAGGGAGACCCAGCTCCCTCCCTTCTCTCTGCTCGGAGGGCTTGGTTCCCAAGTCCCATTCTTATATATAGTCAAATGCGCATTTCATCCCATGCCTCTTCTAAGCCAATGTGCAACAATGGAAGTCAAATAATAGATAGGCCCGCCCAGCCTTGGTAACTTATATATCAATGCCTGAACACTGTGTGTGCTGTCATAAAAGGGACAGGTACCCGAATATCAACTAACCGGTTATATCTAATGAACTGCTCTCTCAAGTCGAGAAGAAGCCACATACATCCCTGCCTCTGATCTCAGCGTCTTCTGGCTTTTTTAGTTTACATAAATAAAAAGTGGCTGCAGGTAGTGCACCCAAACATATACATTTAGAGCAGATTTTTTGAACTAAAATCTCTCAAAGTATTGAAATGTCATCTTTCAAAAAGAGATTTATTGAATGAAAGTGTACCCAAACCACTTCAAACACAGTTTGTTGTTCTTTAATTCATCCGATAACAGCTTTTAACGGTATAAGAGCTTAGCCAATTATGGGTCCAATGACAATCCCTAATTGTTTGCTTCTAGGTCGAAGAGAGAGTAAAAGATGGAGCAAGATCAAGTTGGATGTTTGGTTTCATTAGTGCACATTAATGAACTATATGTACCTAGCTAGTGCAATCATAGAGCCAACTTTTAAAGGAGGGGTACCTTTCAATATATTTTTTCTACTTGGAGAATGCAGCTTGTCTACCTTCTAAATTAATGGGAGAGTGCGTTCATTTATTTTAACTGAAATTTATGAGAAGAAATACAATAGCTAACAACAATATTCTGCTTTGTAATATTCATCAAGGATGCAATTTTGAAATAAGTGGGAAACATTCTAAATCTTTTTATATCAGTTAAACAATTGAATTGGATAAAAATAATAAAAATGGTTCTGAGGAATAACTGCAGACCCTTTTTGTATTTTTACCGTTCCAACTTATTTTAATTTTAAAAAAACTACTATTTTATTCTACTTTAGATCACTAGATAGTTTTATCTTTTAAACTAGCAAGGCTAGATTAGAGTCAAAAGTAATGAATAAATATATAGGTATAAATTTAACCATAAATGGGAATAAAGTAAAAATGATAGCAGTTTTGTAAACAAGCAATTAATTAAAAAAGCAATATGTAGCTAATTTTTCATTAAATATTTTGCTAAAAATATTCAACAAGTATGAAATATTATAAACTAAGTTTGGCATTATTTTCTTTATAATAATGTTCTGTTGACATCATGTGGTATCTGTTTTATTTGCTTAACAAAATAGCTCACGCAGTTAATTACCATAGATTCCAATTAAGTTTTCAAACTTGACTAATTAAGCTGGGAGTTTTTGGTATACACTGAATAAATTAAAAAGAAATTCTCTGCAGGAATATTTTCCTCAGTTAATTAATTGAATTTTGTTGGGAGGTATTGAAACTTGAAACTTGAAAGAAAGAAAAGTGTGTGTACGTACGTAAATACACAAGCAATTCAATCTTTTTCCCATTTCAAACCGGTCAATGTTGTCCAGTCCGTAGAGTACTCCACGGACGTGCATGTCGTACCAACGGGCCCATTTCATCTTCTTCTTTTATTTTTATATTTTCTATTTGGCCTTTTTCAACTTTTCATTTCCTACCGTCCGCCGTACCTGTCCGGATACCCTGTGAGCCGGTCACCTCCTTCTCTGCCACGTCGGCTCGTGCCGTACCGGCTGGAGCTTGAGAACGTCTCTAATGGGTTCTCTCGTCTCGCTTATCCGATCTTACTCATCTCTCTCTTTCTCGCTCGCCTGGTTACTTAAGCAGTACTGGGAGCACTTTAGGGGAATCACCTTCTTTAATTTGTTTCTGTACCCAGATCCATGTCTCTGGTAAGAGAAGCAGAGAACACGTCTCTGGATCAGAGAGACAAATCACAAACATAATAAATTGCAGAGCTTGTCAGCGATAGAGGGGAAGGAAACAAGCAAAACGTTAGTTCCCAGACGGCCTGAGAGATCTCGTCTCAGTTGTCTCCTTCGTGGTATTTAATTACAAGATTTTGATTAATTTACATCGCATACGGACCCATTAAAATGGTGCTCATTCTGCTTACTCTCTTCACAGCTTGGGTCGTGATCTGAGGCTTTTTAGAGCGAGTAAAAACGACCCATTACCACTGATCGCGGATAAATTCCGCACCCACCTTCATTTATCGACGACTTTTGCGCGGTTAATTAGCTGAGAAAACCAGTAGTAGCTGCGCACTTTGATGATTGATTGTTGAAAATTAATAATGGATAAAGGAATGAATAAAGTTCGATTCTTTCTCGACTAATTAGGCCAGGGTACCTGCTTTCCGATTTCTCTTTTGGTGCTATATACCAGGCTACTTCGAGGTATAATATATGCTGATGACAGCGTGCCTGCCTTTTCCACCTTTCTGGGTGTTCTTTATTTCTTGAAGTTTATCCAGCATCTGGAGGTCGAGACGTACGGTAGAGAGAGAGAGAGAGAGAGAGAGAGAGAGAGAGAGAGAGAGAGAGAGAGAGAGAGAGAGAGAGAGAGAGAGAGAGAGAGAGAGAGAGAGAGAGAGAGAGAGAGAGAGAGAGAGAGAGAGAGAGAGAGAGAGAGAGAGAGAGAGAGAGAGAGAGAGAGAGAGAGAGAGAGAGAGAGAGAGAGAGAGAGAGAGAGAGAGAGAGAGAGAGAGAGAGAGAGAGAGAGAGAGAGAGAGAGAGAGAGAGAGAGAGAGAGAGGAGAGAGAGAGAGAGAGAGAGAGAGAGAGAGAGAGAGAGAGAGAGAGAGAGAGAGAGAGAGAGAGAGAGAGAGAGAGAGAGAGAGAGAGAGAGAGAGAGAGAGAGAGACGAGAGAGAGATTTCGCCCTTTCCGTCGGAAAAAGCGGAGGGAGAGACAGCTATATAGATATTGAAGGAGATGCTTCTTTAATTTCATCAACAGCTAGCCAGGAGGAAGAAGCCGATGCTAACGACAATGATGCCCACCAGACAAGCTTACGAAGATTATTCTGGGTAAAAACGTTTTGGGTGCCGCGGCGAGTACACAAGTAACTGTGGGGGTGAGCAGTGATTGGAGGCTTCGACTTAGTGCAGTTAGATAAAGAAGAACAAGAGAATTATACAAAACCTTACTACAAAACTTTAATCCATCTTTCTGGGTCCTCGAATGATCATCAACCAGTATTCAAGTTTGTTCACAGTGAAACATCTGTTACTGAGATCCTCCCGTTCCGTATATTCATGAAATCCTATATATCCTCCATCTTCAAAAGGCTGAAATACATCTAAATGAGTTCTCTGCGAGTTTTAGGATGAAGTAACTAATTATTACCCAAGAATTAAGTATGGAGGTGATCAATATCTGGGTACGAATAACTAGAGCCTGCTCCTACGTTTTCTCTGAGAGATTGCCTAGTACAGTTATTAAAATGTGAACTGTTGCCGAGGGGTCGCTTCATTTACGTTGCTGATGGAGCATTTGTACAATTGCTTCTTCCACCCTGAACTTCTTGACCCACAAAACAACAATATAGAGAACGCTAGCTGCTCTATCTGAATTATACAACAACATCTGATTCCTCCATTACTCCCATTTCGAACTTCCCATGAAACGCATCGTTAATTTCTCACCTGAATCGTGATATAAATGATGGATACAAACAAGACATCATACATTTCGAGGTTTGGTCGACGAGCTCTAGCTAGGCCTAATATGGCATTCTCGGAAGTACTGCTCAGGCTCATGATCCCAGTCTGTTCAGTGCTGTTGACTCTTCCACCTTAATGAAATCGCTGCACGTCGAGATCGATACAGGCCATAGATATATATATATATATATGTGTGTGTGTGTTGAGGAAAAATAAACGAATTAAAATGAGCAGCAAGGTATTAAATACCGGAAAGCCAGTCTTCATTGATTTCCCCCAGTGTTGTCACGCGCAGCGCGAGGTTTTTTATGATTTATTCAGGTCTTTGAGGCGACTCGGATTCTTTGGATACCTCGAACCCACACAGACTCCTCGTAACAACAATAAATTCAACTATACCGCTTCCGAGAGCTACCTCCGAGATCGCCAAAGTAAAGACAAAACTCTCGCTTTGATTCTTAATGGAGGGCGCTACCCACTACGCCGTCGAACCAATAACCAGGCAACTGGGGAATCTCCAACGCAAAGTGCTTGAGATCATTAAGCGACACACGGTGTTGCTCTATAGTAGCTAGCTAGCTAGCTAGCAGTACTACAAGAGATGATCACTGTAAGTGCTGTTCATTTTTTTTTTTTTTCTGCGTTCTCTTTTCTTCTGTACTTGGTATGGAAGATGGGGTACTAGTACTACTGACTGGTGAAGGGGGGTGGCCCAATTAGCAGAGAAGCACATGGTAGGAGAGCCCCAGGTGAGTCCAAAGTATGGTGGGTGCACCTGGAGCTTTGTGTTGGTGGCGTGTGGTGGGGAGGGTGGCCACTGATATTCATGAAAAAGCCTGAAGATGAAAATAATTAAGGGCTGAATTGAAGCTAGCTAGGTTACACATTTACACGGCCTGCGCTGATCTTTCTGCCCGTCTCGATCTGCTCTAGAAAATTATAAAACATAATAAAGACACGAGACCTAAAAAGAAGAGAGAGAAAGAGGGCTCACATATTCTCTTCCCTTTTGGCTAGGGAGAAGAGGCCGGGGGGGCTTTTGGGGTTGCAGTCCTCTGCTTGCGGGAATATTTAACACCGAATTCTTACCTGAAAATCAGACCCGTCTTGTCCCAGATTAGGCTTTGCCGGAGATGAGAATCCGAAATAGTTCGAGGGTCGGTTTTTCTCTGCTTTCAGCTCCTCAGGTTTTGCATCGACCGATTTCTTCTTTTGCTCCCGACCCGTTTGTTGAGAAACCAGCTGAAGAGGCGAAACAGCATCCAATTAGGGTCGACGCTTCGATGAGAGGAAGAGGAGGGTATCATCTTCACGGCCAGCTTCAGGAAGGGGAAATTGACGGCGAGGTGCGTCCAAAGAAGAATCAAATGGCGCTTTCCGCTCGTGGGTTCGAAGATCCGTCGATATTTTTCGATGCCGACGGAAGCAAAAGCTCGCTTAGGATGAATATTGGTGGTGGCGTCTCCGCTATTATCGAACAGGTAGAGTAGAGGCTTTAATTTTTCTGTTCTTAATTATCTGTACTTCGTTTGGAACGAAACCCGGGAAAAAATTTCCCGATATCTTTTCGTCTCCACCATCTGTTTTGTCGGTTGTAATTCGAGCTAGGTGCAAAAAGAAAGTAGAGATCGACCTCTCTGCTCAGTTTGGTGATTTTTACAGGCTTTGCGCAAGAATGAAAGAGAGGAGGAGCGTCTTAATATTACAGGAGAAAGGAGTAGCAGAAGAAGAAGGTAAACAAAGTGGGGAGAAAAAACAAGTTTCTTACTGGTGTATCCTTATAGCTTGTAGTACTGTCCGGTAAAAATCTAAGTCCAATAGTACTGCAAGGTTATAATTAAGTTGCTGGAGATGTCGTGGATCTCTCTGCGTTTATAAAAAAGCATTAATTAATTGCCAGTACTGAACCGTCGTTGATGAGTTCTAATATATTCTTGATCAAACGGATATATATCTTCAAGAACTGATAATTAATTGAGGTAGTAGTAATCTAGTTTATGAAATTTAGTGCTTCTAGCTATGACCCATTTAGTTTGTGCTCTTATTTAAGCCTCTTAATTAATTATCGTTCTACATTTTTGTACCTAAGTCGTCGTGTTGCAACATATTCTATATAGGGTGACGAAAACGAAGAATTCAGCTGCACAAATCTCACAAGGTAATTAAAATTAAGACTGCTATTACATATAGATGGGTCCTTTCAGTTCAGCTAGCTCTTGATATGTATATATATATATATATATATATATATATATATATTGAACTAGATTATATATAGTTGCTTCCTATGTTCATATTCCTTCCGACGTTAATTTCATGCTTTACCCGCGGCTCCCCTTTTCTTGGATTAATTGCTGAAGCAGGAGATGCGAGGCGGATGGAAGGAGAAGCTCGTGTGATTCCATTGAAGAAGAGAAAAGCAATCAGCAGCAGCTGCGGGGTAATTGAAAAAGAGACGAAAACGAGCACTACATCATGTGGAAAGAAGAGGCCGAAGATACCCAGGAAAAGGATTCCCAACAAAGAAGCTGGAAGACAATGTCATGATGATGATGAAGCGACGACCAACGGCACTAGTGGGACGTTAATGGAGGGATCTCGATGCAGTCGGATTAATGGGAGAGGGTGGAGATGCTGCCAACAGACGCTCGTCGGTTACTCTCTCTGCGAGCACCACTTGGGGAAAGGAAGGCTCAAAAGCATGAGCGCCGTCCGCCGCCGACCCACCCACCTGATCCCCAGGAGTAGTAGTACTCGACCTCCCAACGTCGCCAGCGACGTCGATAATATTCATGGCGATGCCAAGAGCTGCTGCACAACTGGGTACTCAGTAGCATATAATAATCAACCCAAACCAGAAGAAAACGAGACGACGATATGCAGCAAGAACGTCAAAAGAAGGAAGCTTGGCAGTTATATGGTGAAAGCTAGATCCATCACCAGTCTTCTGAACCAGACTCCACATACAACACCAAATTACCCAAGCGCCCAGCTCCCTCTTGATCTCATCGTCCCCGTTAGTACTGCTGCTGCATCAAGTACTTGAAGGTACTACCCATCTATCTTAATCAACGATTTTAATTAGTGACGTTTCTATCTAATTTTCATACTCCGCACCGACACATCTTCGCCTGCAGCTGTAATTATCACCTTCCGAGAAGTACTATTAATTGGTTGTTCTTTGTTTTTCTCGCCAAGTACTGCTGGGTCGGTTTAACTTACTTTATCAGTCATGCTTTCCTAGCTATTGATCACCCGGTTAATCTTTCATTAATCGATAATGTAAGGTATCATACATACACATCAAAGCACTAAATAAATAATTGTATCTAATTAAATTTTTCAACAACATTAACAGTAGTACTGCACTTTTCTGCAAAATATCCCAGCAGAATATAGATTCGTCCAGGGGTGAGGAAACGTACGGCTGCGTCCCCTAATTCGAGAAATCGAAGAATCAAACCCCGGGGAATATGTAATGCTAGTTCTGCAGCAAATTAAACTGAGTTACAGCGTGTTTTTTTCCTAGGTGCAAGTATAACCACCAATAACACTATGTACGTCCTGCCAATTGCCATATAATTCTGTCGAACGAAGGGAGCCGCATAGGGCCACGGATTCGGATGTGAGTTGAGCTACTTAAATAAGTGGTCCCATGATTCCCACCAAGTGAAAGTAGTGTACCGGACTCGATCAAGGCACGTGGCGGCCGCTAAACAAGGGATAAGAAGAATCTCTCTGGTTGCTTTTTTCGGATCCATATATATGCCTCTTCCCTTTCTCTCCCGAATGAAATTAATATTAAATTTTACAATATATTGAATTTATTGTTGATATTACTTACGAAATCATATATCCTGTATAGAAGGTGGACAATCAATCAGAAATATGACAAAATAATAAAAATAATAATAAATAATAAAAAAATATGAAATTTTCTAAAACAATTGTCGTTGAGAGAGGAAAATGAGGGGAGAGACGGAAGTGGTGGGAAGACTGAGGAGCGTGTGGTATTCCGCTTCCCTCTACTCTTACACACTCCACTTCATACTAATAAATAAAAGAATTATGATACAAACACTTCCATTTTTACTTAATTACTTGCTACTTAACAGTCAAAGTAAAACGAAGAATCCGTGTTTATCATAAAGTATAAAAAACCAAGTTATAAGAGAAGAGATCTACATAACCACCAAGAGGGTCCTCAATTTCAGACCTTTCCAAACCAAGCAAGGAAGGGTTTTGTGGGAAGAAATTTTCGGAGGCTAAACAAAGGCCAAGAGGATCTCTCACATCGCTTTTCTTTTCTTCCAAATAACTTTTTGTGGTTTCCTTTAGTAAAATGAGATGAGTTGAGACCCTCATATCATATTCCGATGTTTCTGATCTCTGTGTAATATTCTTCTTCCCTCTACCATTCTAATGTATCCACCTTCATACTAATATATAAAAGAATAAAGATAAACACTTCCATATTTTACTTGCTACTTTGCAGTCCAAGTAAAACGAAGAATGCGTGTTTGCCTACCGTATAGAAACCAACTTGGAGTAGAGAAATACCCAGCAAGAGGATCCTCGATTTCAGTGCTCTCAAACCCAAATAAGCAAGGACGAAATTGGCAGGATTTTGTACGAGGAAGAAATTTTTAGACGCTAAACCAAAGGGCATGAGGATCTCTATGGACGTTTGCTTTTCTCTTTTTCCAAATACAAATTTTGTTGTTTTTTAAGTAAAGTGAGATGAGACCCTCATATCATATTCCAATGTTTCTCATCTATATGTGATACCAATAAATAAAAGTATAATGATACTAACACTTCCATTTTTTACTTATTTGGTACTTAACAATCAAAGTAAAATGAAGAATCCGTGTTTTTCATAAAGTATAAGCAACCAAGTAACAGAAGAGATAACCCCCAAGAGGGTCAATTTCAGACCTCTCAAATCCAAGCAAGGAAGGGTTTTGCATTGGAAAGAAGTTTTCGGAGGCTAAACAAAGGGCATGAGGATCTCTCACGTCGCTTTTCTTTTCTTCCAAATAAAACTTAGGGTCATATTCCTCTTCCTCTTCCTCTACCATTCTACACTCTCCAAATTCATACTAATATATAAAAGAATAAAGATACGAACACTTCAATTTTTTTACTTACTTGCTACTTTTCAGTCCAAGTAATATATATATGAAGAATCCATGTTTTCCTACCGTATAGAAAACCAACTTGGAGTAGAGAAATAACCCGCATGAGAATCCTCAATTTCAGTGCAGTCCAACCCAAGCAAGGATGAAATTGGCTGGGTTTTACAAGAGGAAGAAATTTTTGGACGTTAAACAAAGGGCAAGAGGGTCTCTAAGGATGTTGCTTTTCCTCTTTTTCCAAATAAACTTTTTGTGGTTTTTATTTAGTAAAGTGAGATGAGATGAGTCCCTCATATTATATATCAATGTTTCTGATCCATATGTGATATTCCTCTTCTCTCTACCCATCGACGCTCTCCACCTTTTTATACTAATAAATAAAAGTATAATGATACAAACACTTCCATTTTTTACTTTTTTTACTTGCTACTTAGCAGTCAAGTAAAACAAAGAATCAGTGTTTTTCATGAAATATAAAAAAACCTAAGTAAGAGGAGAGACAACCACCAAGAGGATCCTCAATTTCAGACTCTCCAACCCAAGCAAGGATGAAATTGGTTGAGTTTTGCATGGGAAAGAAATTTTTGGAGATGTTCGAAACTCAGTGAGGGTTCACAAGTAATTGTTCCTCTCTTCTACTCAGAAGCATGAGTATTACATTAATTGTTTCAGAGGTTTTGGTGTGTCATATTCTCAACGCAGAAGCTTGAATACAAGCACTTCAACTCAAATGCTAAGGTAAAGTAGAAGAGAATAAATGAGAGATGTTGAAAGCATTCATGCCGGTAAGAGGTTTTGATGGTTACTTTTCCCCATTTGTAAAACTTGGTGTTGTTATGTTGTAGACAAAACACAAATTTTAGTCCTCATTTTGTACTGTTAAGTAGATGCAACATCATGATGTAATGCATGGAAGTAAAAAGTGGAAGTACTAGTACCATTACACTCAATATTTTTTTTTAAGATATATTTTTAAGAGTGGTACATCCTATGGGAACTAAAATCGGCAAGAGTTTATTTGTTTTAACAAAATATTATCATCCTACTTAACCCTAGATTTTCTCTTACCTGGACAACCACATCACGATGTAAAAACCTCAAAGTAAAAGAATGGAGTACCGATTTCATTTTTAAATTTTGAATTGTTCTCAAAAGAAACTCTAGAAAAAATATAACTAAATATTACCAAAATATTTATATATTATAATTAATTAATGATTTATTATGAATCACTATTGTAAAAAATCAATATAATCCCTCAATTTTTAGAAAGTAGAGAAAATTTTACAATTTTCCCTCTATCCTTCTACACTCTCCACCTTTATACTAATAAATAAATAAAAGAATAATAATAAAAACACTTCCAATTTTTACTTACTTGCTACTTAGCTGTCAAAGTAAAATGGAGAATCCATTAAAAAACCAAGTAAGAGGAGAGCCATAACCACCAAGAGGATCATTAATTTTAGACCTCTCCAACCCAAGCAAGGAAAGGTTTGGCATGGGGAAGAAATTTTCGTAAGCTAAAAAACGGCAAGAGGATCTCTCACGTCACTTTTTTCTCTTCCAAATAAATTTTTTATGGATCTTTTTAGTAAAATGAGATGAGATGAGACCCTCATATTATATTCCGATGTTTCTGATCAGTATGTGATATTCTTCTTCCCTCTACCATTCTACACTCTCCACCTTCATACTAATATATCAAAGAATAAAGACACGAATACTTCCATTTTTCATTTATTTGCCGCTTAGCAGTCCAAGTAAAACGAAGAATCCTTGTTTTTCCTACCGTATGGAAAACCAACTAGAGGATCCACAATTTCAGAGCTCTCCAACCCAAGCAAGGATAAAATTGGTAGGGTTTTTCATGGGGAAGAAATTTCCCGAAGCTAAATAAAGGGCAAGAGGATCTCTATGGGCATCGCTTTTCTCTTTTTCCAAAAAACAATTTTGTTGTTTTTTTTTGTAAAGTAAGATGAGATGAAACCCTCATACCATATTCCAATGTTTCTAATCCATTTGTGATATTCCTTTCTTCTACCCTTCTACACTCTCCAATCTCCACCTTTATACTAATACACAAAAGAATAATGATACAGACTTATTGTTTTACTTGCTATTTAGAGGTCAAAGTAAAGTGAAAAATCCGTGTTTTTCATAAAGTATAAAAAACCAAGTAAGAGGAATATAATGACCAAGAGGATCCTCAATGTCAGACCTCTCCAACCAAAACAAGGATCAAATTGATAGTGTTTTGCATGGGAAAGAAATTTTCTGACGTTTCAAACTCAGCGAGGGTTCACAAGTAATTGTACCTCTCTTCATCTTAGAAGCTCGAGTATTCCATTAATTGTTTCAGAAGTTTTTGTGTGTCATATTCTCAACACATAAGCTTGAATACAAGCACTTCAACTCACATGCTAAGGTAAAAAAGAAGAGAATAAACGAGAGATGTCTGAAGCATTCATGCAGGTAAGAGGGTTTGATGATTACCTTTTTGCATTTGTAAAACTTGGTGTTGTTATGTTGTAGACAAAACACAAATTTTATTCCTCATTTGGATTGCCAAGTAGATGCCACATGATCATGATGTAATGCATGGAAGTAAAAAATGGATGTACTAGTATCATTATTCTCAATAAAATTTTGTATTATTCTTATTAGAAAATCTAAAAAATATTTTTTTTGAGGAAGATGCTGAAAATCTAAAAAATATAAATACATAGAAATCACAAAAATGTTATATATTGTAATCACTAAATGATTTATTATGAATCACTATTGTAAAAATCAAAATAATCCCTTATTTTTAGAAAATTGGGAAAATTTTACAATTTTTTAAAATTAAATATAAAGTAAAATTATTCATTAATTTTCAAAGTCTTAAAACTCTGGCGGATTCCGTCTGACTCAAGCGTGCTCACTTGCATTGATAGATATATAACAAGAAAATGGATTAAAACTCGACTGATCAGAGTTCATTGGATAAACTAAGCTAAACAATTTTATGACTAATTTAAAACAAAGCGGAATCAAGCACCTTCGTTACCAATTATGGTGGTGTTAATGCATAATCTGCCTATAAGATATTGGGTGGGTCATGAAATCAATGTCATGCTCATTCGGTGAACTTCACCGTTGCCCTCTTGATTAAATATTAATCAAACGTACCCCTTTCTCCTAATCATGCCAATATGTTATAAAATTATAAATTTCGTCCAACCATAGTAGACCATTAATACAAAACACATGTCACTACGTACGGGTAGGTCGGTTGATAAAAAAAATGGAAAAACTATTTAATTATTATTATATAATTATAATCCATTAATTTCAGTCTTTAATAATTTAAAGTTTTAAATCCATATAAGTTAATTTTGACCGAGAGCGGCAGGCATGCACCTCTCCCGCTTCCACTTCCCCCCTGAAAACTGAGATTATCTGTGGAGACGGCGCAGCCAATGCAATTTTGACACGTTGCTATTTCTGACGCACGTGCCAGCCTTCCTCTTTTATTTTCTTGTTAAGATGGCAGGCGTAGGGAAAGAAGGAGAGCTCGTTTTGTATCAATGGCGTCTTGTTGTGCAGTCATTCTCAGATTTTCGGGAGGAATCTCTCTGAATCCTTCTGCTCTCCCTTTTGAGATCTCGGCTGAATGAGAATCCGAAAGAAACCCCTCTTGCCTCTCTGTGATCTTTCTTCACCTTCCTCGGATCCTTTCTCCAGTAGTACCTGCATATTCTACGAAGGGATGCAAGGACAACGGGGACGAGGAATATTCTGGAAGATCAGAGGAGGCGAGAAGAGATGATAAGTCTGGAGAACGTAGATCTTCTTCACCGTGGTAGTGATATTCCTTCGGAGGTGCAGGTGGGTTTTTAACGTCTTCTACTTTTTTTTTTTTTTTTTTTTGGCTTCCGGTGCAGCATCTTTCCTTAATTTTTTTATATAAAAGGGTGTACGAGGGTTTGATATATTGACGTTGTTGTTGATCTGTATATAGTCTCAGCAGGTCTTGCAAGGAGATCAAGAACTGGGTATTAATGGTGGTAAGAGGTATATACATAGATAAACTTTGCTTCTCCCCCCTTTTTCTTCCTAACCCTTGTTTTTGATGAAAGAATAATGGGAGAGCTTGATTGATCTGTTGCGCAATAAGTTAATTTTTGCATCTGGGCAGGAGTAGTAGTGGGAGTAGCTCCGGTGCTGCAAACTGTGATGTGTCTGGTTCTCTATGTTTTCATCGCCCAGGTAGAAGGACGTTACAAGATTGCCAGTGATCTTTTTTTCTTTCTTTTTCCTCATAATTTCACACGCAATATATTACTGAGCATTATAATTTGGTGGTGCCTTTTTTTCTTTTTTTCTTTTTTTCTGTTGTTGTTGTTGACTGAGGAGCAGAAAGCCAAAGGTGGAACGAAGAGGAGAGACGCATCCCGTTGAAGAAAAGAAGCATTATTCTGATCCGCGACGAAGAAGAAGAAGAAGAAGGAGAGATCAGTACGCGATCAGGAAAAGGGAAAACGACAATGACAGTACTGGGAAGGACGGATATTGAAGAAGAGGAAGAAGAGGAAGAAGAGAAAGATATTAGTGAAGATGAAGATGATGAAGAAGAAGACGACTTGAAAGGTGACCCAGAATATTACGTTTCAAGCTTCACCGGCGGATCAATATATGAGAATGGAGAACAGGGACGGGAGGGTTCTCGGTGCAGTCGCGTTAATGGGAGAGGGTGGCGGTGTGTCCAAAGGACGACCGGCGGCTACGCTCTCTGCGAGCATCACCGAGCGAAGCCGTCGGCCGGGAAGCCACCGAGACCCCCGAGGAAACCCCAAACGGCCGGGAATAGTACTACTATGGCAGCAGGAGGAGCGGAGAAGAAGAAGAAGCTGAAGAGTACTGGTGGGACACCCCACAAGGCCCGCTCCGTCAACAGCTTGCTCGGTCTAGTACCTCGACACAACAAGAACGGCACCACCGATTATTACTACTACTGATGTGTCGACGCAGTAGTACTAGTGAAAAGGATGAGGTGGGTTCTTCATTGGCCGTTTCAGCTGGGACGAACAGGTAATACTTTGCTGTTTGCAGAGACGAACAGGTAGCTTCTTTCATTGAAAAGGTGTAGTAGCCATATAGAAGGACTAATTAATTACACCCATTGGCTGCTATTTACTTAAGCTAGCGTTACAGTTTCTATTTCATAATTTCGATGACTGCAATGCCTCGGTACCCTCTGGTATCGAGATTATCTAGTGGAGACAATGTGATACAGATCAAGTAGTACATAATTTTATCTCATTTTTCATATAGATAGGAAGTTAATTAGAAATTACTCGAATGAGTTTATATATACTTTCTGGTTTTTTAAGTTTCCATCTCGTTATACTAAAAAAGTTAAAGGGTATTTATAACAAACAGGTACAAATGTTCCACAGCTTTTCATTTCTATAACTTCCACTCACCTCCCAAAATTTGTGCTAAGGGATAGGTAATTAAGTCTAATTTATTTAATTTTTATAATGATTTTTTAACTATCTAAAATCTATTGTAGCTTATATTTAAAATTATAAATCATGTGGCATTTTAAAATACGATCAATAATTTGGTCACCAATTTAAAGTTACCTCTCATATTTGATTTGTGTTTACTAGTTTTAAAATATTGAAATAGGAAAGAAAAATTAATAGTAGATAAATAATGAGAGAAGGGAGTTTAGTTAATTCATTGAATGTGATTCGATAAAACATCATAGTAAGTCGATCAAAAGCACACGTGGAACCGATCACTTGCTCTCGTAGATTGCGGAGATACAATTGAATGACTCTAATTAGGGTTGAGATCTTCTACGAACATATCTAGCGAACCGAACAATCACTGACATTGTCGACCCCATATGTATGGGACTCATGTGTGACAATGGCGTTTCGATTTCTTATTCTGCAAAATCGTAATGAGTGCAGATTTCTTGTGTGTTGCAAGAAAAAAAAAGTACAACATGTATCTGAGAACTGCACTAGTAAAAACATGGTTGATTATGGCGATGGTTATGTGATAGATCGTCACAATATGTAGTTACTAGCGAGGGCTAAGGCCTTAACCATCATTGTATAATGTATAAGATTATGGTCAAAGAAACACTTTTGCCAGAATGATTTACAACCACGGTTATATTAGGCTGGCCAGTCAACAAAATTCATATATATGGCTACGGGTTTATCTAAAATTAACCACACAATTGGAGGGAGAAAAGGGTGCAAAATATTAACCTAAGTAAGACATAATGAACCCTCCTATAGCTGTTGCGTGATGTAGAATTTCGCATGCAACAGGGTGCAAATTTCTTCTACAATGTGGCACAAGATTTCTCTTGCAACATCATGAAGGATTCTTCTTGCAACATCATGAAGGATTCTTCTTGCAACATCATGAAGGATTCTTCTTGCAACATCATGAAGGATTCTACTTGCAACATCATGAAGGATATCTACTGCAACGTTGTGAAAAATTTCACCTGCACCTTTTTGAAGAATTTCTCCTGCAACTGATTCGCTGATCCATTTCATAACCGAATCAAGACTGCCTCATTAATTCTGCAAAATCTTAGTGACTGCAGATATCATGCATGTTGCAAGAAAATTTGCATTGTATAGCTGAGAATTGCACTAGTCGAAACATGGTCTATGGTGACGATCATGTGCTAGACCATCACCATATGCGGTTACTAGTGGGGGGTAAAGACTTGAGTGCCATTTATATACTGCATAAGACAACGGTCAAAGGTAGGCCTATCAACAAAAGTCATGTATATGGCCACGATTGTAGCCATTGGAGGGATCTCCTACAATGGGGTGCAGGATATTTCGCAACATATCGTGAAGGATTTCTCCTGCAACGTCATGAAGGATTCTTTAAATAAATACAAATTTAAGTTTAAAATATCTAAAATCTATTAACATTATTTGTAAAATTATGTATCATGTGGCATTTTAAAATAAGATCAGTAATTTATACCATAATCAAAAGTTACGTCTCATATTTGATTTTTTTTACTAATTTTAAAATATTAAAATAGGTGAGAAAATTTAATAGTAGATGATGGATAATGAGAGAAAGGATTCTAGTTGCAATGAATGTGATTCAATAAAACATCATAGTAAGTTGATCTAAAAGCACACGTGGAGCCAATCATTTGCTCTCATAGATTGCGGAGATATGATTAAATGAATCTCATTAGGGTTGAGATTTTCTGTGAACATATCTAACAAATTGAACAATCAATGACATTGTCGGTCCCATATGTATGGAACTCATGTGTGACAGTGGCGGTTCTGAATCCTTATTCTGCAAAATCTTAGTGAGGGCAGATTTCTTGTGTGTCGCTAGAAAAAAAACACGCAATGTGTAGTAGAGGATTGCACTAGTATAAACACGGTCTATGGCAAAGGTCGTGTGCTAGACAATCATTGTATGTGGTTACTAGCAAGAGCTGATGCCTTAACCATCATTGTGTACTGATAAAACCTCGATTATAATAGGCCTATAAAAAAATGTCATATATACGGCTACGATTGTATCTACAATTAACTGCTGTCACGGAAGGATAGAAGGGTACAAACTACTAACCTAAGTAAAGCATGATGAACCCTCTAATAACTCATTGCATGATGTAGGATTTCTAGTGCAACAAGGTGCAGATTTCTCCTACAATTGGGTGTAGGAATTCTCTTACAACATCACGGAGGATTTTTTTTGCAACATCATGAAGGATTTCTCCTGCAGCATCATGAAGGATTTTTACTACAACATGGGTTTCTCCAACTTCGTGAAGAATTTCTCCTGCAGCTTGTGCAGAAAAACTCGTGCCAATCTCAACCCTACTCCAATTCCTGATTCTTTGATCCATTTCCTAGTTGAATCAAAAGTACAATGTATTCATTTGTGGCCTACATGATCGGAAGATCTACATGAAGGAAAGACCAACATGAATGGAAGGGAAACACTTTCCTTAGTAATATAGTTTTCTATTCTTTTCAAAAAAAACATTTTCCATTAAATGAATTAATTAATTTGAATATTAATGTTGAGCTAATATATCCTTGATTCTCAAAATAAATATTGTTACACGTCTAAATTTTTCTAACATTAAAAGTCAAATGATAATCTCATTCTTTGTCTTCCTTGCCACAAAGAAAAAATATCCATTGTAATATAATTTAAGTGAGACCCTTTTATGAATGGGATTCAGATCTTGGGATCCAAATGATGCTAGTTACACAATAAACTTTAAAGAGGGCGAAATATACACTTTCATCTCTTTAAAAACCACCTAAATAAGAAATATCTAAAGGTGCCTCTAAAACAAATGTCTACATCTAATAATGTCTTATCTTAAAAACTGAATAAACCACTTCATTGATGTTTCTAAAATAGAATCAACAATCAAATTGGAGATGTTTTCCTTTTTTGTTTGACCTATTTTATCCTTGTAGTTGGACCAATATATCTTATATATCATTATTTTTCTTGTGGTTTAAGCTTTTGTAAATGACTCTCTATGGGGTCCATTACAAAATACATTGAGAAACAAGTCCACGAATGTTTCCATTTTATTTTAAATTGAAGCAACCGGCTCAGTTCAGTTTTTTATATGTTGTTCTTATGAATTAATTGATACAATTTAAACATTTACAATATACACAAAAAAAAGTTACAATGTGTATCATTGTTTTCATAAATAATATACTTTGTTCAAAAGTGCAATTCTCACTTGTTTTAACATATTAAATTGAAGAGGTCTTCCTAGGAATCCGAATGTGCGATAACCAAACTAACTACATGAGTAGATTTTAATTTTTAGATACAATAAAGGCATAAGCATGTAATTGATTAGAGTTGAGAAATGTTGGTTAGAGGCTTTGAGCTGCTTCAGTGTGGCTAACGTCTGTCCCAAGCGATGGATGCACCGTACAAGGTTGATCTATTTTTATCATCAAAATCTTCAGTTGCTCATGATTTTGCAAAAGCAACCACCTATTTTTTCCGGTCTCAGTCAGGACACACGGATCACACTCGATTCTCACATAACCTAAAAAATGAAAACAAATTAGACCTACTCTTAATTTTCACATCAATAGTTTTTGTCTCATCAACTTTGTAATTTGAACTCTAAATCGTTGTTTTCCATAAAAAAAGTAAAACATCAGGAGATTTAAAAGGCATCAATCATGTGGTAGTTTCAACTTACGACACTCGGAAAAACTTCCATATTGTTTGCTTTGGTTGCTCCTGAATTTTGTGACACCAAGTGAAGGTATAAGTTTCTTGTGTTATGTTATTTCTTCATTGTATGTGTCGTCATTCGTTCAATTTGTTCTACAATGTTTCACACCTGTAAATATTTGATTACCTTAGATGCTTCATGGAAAATCTGTAAATTGGACATATTTTCCCTTTGACCTAATTTTTCCTCGCAGCTGAATCAAAATATCTTATTATGCAAAACCTTATGATGTGACTTCATTTATTTTGATCCATTAAACAACATGTTTTAAAACAAAATCATAAAAGTTTCCGTTCTAGTTTAATCGGGTTGAAAAAAAATTTCTAAGTTCAACTTTTAATATATTGTTCTTATGAATTAAACGATATAATTTTCACATGTAAAATATACACAAAACAAAAAGTTACAATATATCAATTTTTTAATATATAATTTTTTCGAACATGCAATTATCACTTGCTTCAACATAGTAAATTAAATTGGTCGACTATTTTACAATGTATTTTATATTGAGGATATTTTAGTGGGAATTTAAATTTCCGATTATCATAACTACACAATGAAATTTTAACTTTTGGATACAATATAAGCATAGCCATGTAATTGATCAGAGTTGAGAAACATTGCTCAGCCGGATATGAGTTACTTCAGTGTTGCTGCTGCAACATACGTCGGTCCAAAGTGACGTATTCACTGGATGAGATTGATCTATTTTGATCATCGCATGATTATCTTCATTTACTCCACATTTTAAGAAAGTGATGAACTACCTTTTCCACACTTGGTCAGGGACAAACACGGACCACACTTGATTCTCAAGCAATTACCTCAAAAAATAAAATCTAATTCGACCTACTCCTCATTTTTGTGTCATTAATATCTGTCTTATCATTTTTTTAATTTAAAATCTAAATATCTGTTTTCTTGGAGAAAAATGGAAAGTAATGAGTTTTGAAAAGTAAGCATACATATCACAGTTTCAACTTTCAACACTCGAAAAAACTTTCTTTTGTGTTTCCATGTAAAGGTCATAGTTTCTTTTGTGTTTTATTGTTTCTTAAATGCATGTGTCACTGTTCATTTAATTTGTTCTAAAACACGGATCACACTCAATTCTCAGGTAACCTCGAAACATGAAAACAAATTAGAACTAATACACCTCATTTTTACATCATTAATTTCTCCCTTATCATTTTTGTAATTTAAACTCTAAATTGTTGTTTTCTTGGAGAAAAAAATGTAATGTCGAGAGATTTGAAAAGCAAACATAGGCATCCCAGTTTCAACTTTTGACTCTCGGAATAACTTTCATATTGTTTTCTTTTGTTGCTACGGATTTCTCTTACACCAGGTAAAGGTCCAAGTTTCTTTTGTGTTTTATAATTTCTTCATTGCCTATGTCATCATTCATTTAACTTGTTCTATAGTTGACATCCTATGCTCCTCTTTATTATAAAAAGTTATACTCGTTGGTAGAGATGTCTAGGTGAGAGAGGGAACACAGTATTCAAATCACTATCCAGACAACAACAAATTGTCTACAAGTATCCAAAGTTCTGTAGGGAGTTCCTTCCAAAGATCAGCAACAACGAGGCATGTTTTCTCTTCAGCTTACTTACCTCCTTTTGGTGCTCAGCCAGCACATTCTCCAGTTTCTCTATAATAATTTTTACTTCCTCCACATCATCTTCTTGTAACTGGTTGTAAAACTCATTTAAATCTTTACCAATAAAACATTTTCAATGATGAAGTGATGCAATTTCGTTATTCAAACAATCTCCAAAATCTTTTACACTACTAGGAGAATTAGGTAGTCTAGAAACTTTGTTTGTAGTCTGGTTAGACTTTGAAGCTAAGCTTGTCTGAGTTTAATGATCTTGGGACTCATTACCCACCCCTTTGGAAGTTTTTCTAGTACAAACCCACTGGAATTAATATGCTCAGACTCCTATGACAATGAAGAAATCTCATCTTTACTTTCGGATGCACATCTTTTTGAAATTGGTGTGTCATCACCAAAATGATCATCAAAACCATCCCTTGGAACCCACTTAGGAACTAGTGTGTCAATCATAGCAGCAATTCAACATCTTGATCAGTAAAATTCTGCAACCATTTCACTGACAAAGCTTATTGTAGTGTCTGCTTTTTATCAAATGGAAAATTGATGTTGCGAAGGTGATCTATTGGTGCAGGGAAAAGGATTCAGAAAAAGAAAATGTGGAAAATTAGGTCCAATTTAGAAGAAAGATGACAAATGACTTGAGGAACCACAAATCCAAAGCTTCAAAATATAGTATTGATGGCTCTTCTCTGGCCTTCAATAGTAAAATGTCAACTTCCAGTTGGTGAGCTTCCTTTTGTACCCAAAACTATGTTGCTTGACCCTGATTGGCTACTGCAACAATCTGCATCAATAGCTACTGAGTACCTAAAACAACACGGTATCATCATATAGGATTTCTTTTAGTAGACGAAAGACCCAACATTGCCAAATCTAATTTCCGACATATACCAAAGGCATCACACATCAGTCCATATTGGGGATTGTTGGCATATCCCACCCTTTGTATTAGGAATATATGGTCAATCTGGTTGGAAAATATTATCTATCTGAAATGTATCAGCAATATGTGCAACCATGGAAAGACCCTCGAATCTATTACCTAAATTAGAAGGATCTGACTGCAAATACTGGTTGACACTATCACTCGTAAAGATTGAATGACCTTTGCTGCTCCATAAAAGAATCTATAAATAGGAGATGTTTCCTTTTGACCTAGACTTCGAAGTTGAACCAAAATACCTTATTTTGTAAAACCATATTATATCATTATATTTCTTGTAATTTAAGGTTTTATAAGTGAATTTATTGGTTTTGATACATTAAACAATATGTTTAGAAACAAAATTGTAAATGTATCCATTCTAGTTTAATCGGGTTGCAACAACTAGCTCAATTCAGTTTTTGATATTTTTTTTCTTATGAATTAAATGAGATAATTATTGCATGTACAACATACACAAAACAAAAACTTACAACGTATGAATATTTATTGGAATCCAAATGTCCGATAATCATAACTACAAGAGGAAATTTTAAATTTTGGATACAAAATAAGCATAACCACGTAATTGATCTGAGTTGAGAAATGTCGGTCAGTGGCTCTGAGCTGCTTCATTGCAGCTTGTTGCAGCGGATGCCGGTCCCAAGCGACGGAATCACTATATGAGATTGATCTATTTTTATAGTCGCACGATCATCTTCATTAGGCCAGGGACAAACGTAAACCACGCACGCTCGATTCTCAGGTAAACTCGAAAAATGAAAATTATTAGATCTTCTCATTTTTACATTAGATATCGTGGTTTCAACTTTTGACACTCGGAAAAACTTTTGTATTGTTTGCTTTTGTTGCTACGAATTTCTTTAGCACTTGGTAAAGGTCCAAATTTCTTGTGTTATATTATTTCTTCATTGTCTATGTGATCATTCATTTAATTTGTTTCATAGTTGTCACTCTATGCTCATCTTTATCTTCAAAAAATTATACTCATTAGTAGAGATGCCTGGGTGAGAGTGTGTGAACATGGTGTTAAGATCAATACCCAGGCAACAAGGTGTCTACAAATTTTTGAAATTCAGTTGGGAGTTCCTTTAAAAGATCATCAACAACGGCGACATGATTTCTCTTCAACTCACTTACCTCCTTTTGGTGCTCAACCAAAACATGCTCCAGTTTCTCTGTAATAATTTTTACTCTCTCCACAACATCTTCTGGTAAAACTCACTTAAATTTTTACCAATAAAACCTTTTCCATGATGAAGTGATGCAACTTCGTTATTCAAACAATCTTCTTGATCTTTTACACTGAGAATTAGGCAGACTAAAACTCTATTTATACTCTGATCAGACTCTGAAGATAAGCTTGTCTGAGTTTGATGATGTTGGGACCCATCACCCACCCTTTTGGGTAGACCAAGAGACACGACCAGTTAGAATTTTTTCTGGTACAAATCCATTGGAATTAATATGCTCAAACTCTTGTGGCAATGCAGAAAGCTCATCTTTACTTTCGGACACACATCTTTTTGAAACAGGTGTGCCATCACCAAAATTATCATAAAAACATCCCTTGGAACACTCTTAGAAACAAAGGTTTGTATTTATAAATGAATCATAGCAGAAATTTAAAGTCTTAATCAGTAAGATCAAATTTTGTAACTATTTCACTGACAAGACTTATTGTAGTGTTATATCAAATGGAAAATGGATGCTAATTGTAGCATCCACGTGAGGAGGTACGCCAATAGGGTACTTGGTCGATGTGCTGCTAGCATTACTCTTTTCTTTTTACCTAGTTTATCCTTGCATTTGAACTAAATTAGCTTATTATGCTAAACCTTATTATATCAATATATATCCTGTGATTTTAGGTTTTATAAATGATTTGATTGGTCTTAATCCAATGAACAATATGTTTAGAAATAAAATCGTAAATGTTTCCATTCTACTTTAACCTGGTTGAAACAACCGGCTCGGTTCAGTTTTTGATATGTTGTTCTTATGAATTAAATGATATAATTTTCACATGTACAATATAAACAAAACAAAAAGTTACAATGTGTGAATATTTATCAATATTTTAATAAATAATATTCTTTGGTCGAAAATGCAATTGTCCCTCCCTTCAACATTGTAAATTGAAGTGGTCGATTGATATATAATGTAGTTGATACTATGGATATTTTAGTGGGAATCTGAATGTCCGGTAATCATAACCACACAAGAAAATTTTAATTTTTGGATATTAGTATAGCCACTTAATTGATCAAAGTTGAGAAATGTTGGTCAACGGCTATGAGCTGGTTCAGTGTGGCTGCTACAACGTATGTAGATGAGATTTATCTACTTTTACCGTTGCACAATCATCTACATTTACTCCTCATTTTACGAGAACGACAAACTACCTTTTTAGATCTCGGCCAGGACACTCGATTCTCCAGTAAACTCGAAAAATGAAAACTAATTCAACCTACTCCTAAATTTTGCATCATTAATTTTTGTCTTATCATTTTCTTAATTTAAACTCTAAATCGTTATTTTCTTGGAGAAAAATAGAATGTCGAGAGATTTGAAAAGCAAACATATGTAACGTAGTGTCAACTTTCGACACTCAAAAACTTTTGTATTATTGCTTTTGTGGTTCCGGATTTAAGTGACGCTGGATAGAGGTCCGAGTTTCTTTTGTGTTTTATTAGTGTCGTCACTCCTTCAATTTGTTCTACAAAATTACGCACATGTAAACATTCGATGACCTTAGCTGCTTCATTGAAGAATCTGTAAATTGGAGATGCTGTCATTTTAACCTAGTATATCCTTGTTGCTGAACTAAAATATCTTATTATGCAAAACCTTATTATATCATTATAGTTCTTGTGATTTAAGGTTTAAGTTACTTTATTAGTCTAGATCCATTAAATAATATATTTGGAAACAAAATAATAAATTGTTTTTATTCTTATTTACCCAGGTTGTTATTTGATATGATGTTCTTATGAATTAAATGATATAATTTTTGCGCGTCCAATATCGACATAACAAAAAGTTACAATGTGTGAATATTTATCAATGTTTTAATATATAATATTCTTTGGTTGAATATTGAATTATCATTTGCTTCAACATTGGTTGATATGGTGTTCCCCCGGAATATTTATGTCTTGTCTTTAATATGAGATACCGATATCGTGAGAGCATTTACCGTTTTGACTTTTCGCTTTCCACTTCTGGTTTTGAGAAGTGGTCTGTTGATCTACTTACAGGATAACATACCTGCACGACATGGAAATGCAATTCCAGTAATGAGTTCAGACTTTTTTTCTTTCTTCCGCCCTACTTGGAATGGGTATAAAATAAATCAATAGGCAGTGCAAAATAATTAAAATGCAAACAAAAAATTCCAAATGCATGATATTTAGAGATTTTCTCTGCCAATCAGAACTGGCTTTTATATCTCGGGCATCGGTTTCGAATTTCCAAATAAAGTTTTACGTAATCACGTCTGTCATTTTTGGACTTTTCGTGTGTCATTTCTGGCTTTTCGTGTGTCATTATCCCATATATGACAGACATCACACTTTACTTTATACTAACATGCCCACGCCTGAAGTATATCTATTGAAGCCGTATATAACTAAGTACTTGGTGCTCAAGGGCTTGCTTTGTAATCCGTTTCTTAGTTTGACCATATTGTTTGCAATGTATCCTGTTAGGTGCTTCACAGCTAGTATTTAGTTCAATTTGCGGCTCATGTACAATTAATTACACAGCTGCATAACTTTGTTTTCTTGACTGTTCCTGTTGACGTCCTCAATGATTCTGCCTCCATGTTCAATGGCTTGCTTATTAATCCGTCTCCGGAAGGTAGTATGACCGTATTGTTGTAATGTATCCTGTTTGATGCTTCACTTGAATTTGGTTCCATTTGCTATTCATGAATCAATTACACAGGTGGTTCACTTTGTTTTCATAAAGGTTCCTGCTGGCGTCGTCCTCAATGATTCTGACTCCTGTTTCATGTTTCTGTTGTATTAATATTAATTTGATTTGCTTTACAGAACAGGTATTCTAGAAATTAACATTGTTGTACATCTGATCCAACCGAAAAGACTGCCTAGGCCCAGAATGACCAGTTTCAGTAGAATCTGAAGTTCATACTTGTTCCTCAATTTTCTAATTTTGGTAGCTTCTAGATATGGTAATGTTGGCTCATCTGATGTAATTAATAGGTTTCGCTTGAATGTCAAAATTTCTGGGTAGTTTTGGTCCACATACTGGAGTCTTGGGAATGAATCATACACGTGGTGCAAGCATGGATCAGTGGCAATGCATACATACCCTTAGCAAGATAGAACTATGAGAGGAGACGAGAAGGCTACCATACCCAGATACTACAGGAGCTTTGAACGACTCCAGTTTGATTACACAACTAAGGGACTGGAACGGCAACAGACAGAAAATGGCCTGGTTAATACATGCATCTTCGTGTTGGATGAACATCATGTACACTGACATATGAAGACTAGTTTCTTCCCTGACGGTTGGGATGATGAGAAGAGCTGTCTGTCCTGTTCAAACGCTTTTGCCTGTACCTCCATGCCACTTGAATGCGTGTAGCAGCCAGTTCTCTCCAGTAGGGAGACTCGTACCTGCACAACAGAAAATAATTAGGGCCAATAATTTTGTGTTTTACAGCATTTCAATTTCAATAGCATCAGGAATCAGAAATCATGATTTAACCAGAAATTAATTTAATGGTGATCCACATTCCACTACGGGAATACTCTAATAACATCATCCATGCAATGACCATGATGAAATCAAAGTCCACAAGCAAGTTTCATTAGTATCATATGGGTAGCATGGTGGAAAAGAATTAAAACCACACTTTCAGCTGTAACAAGTCTACTGAAGTTACTCTCTAGAATTGGGTTATGTCAGACCTTATAGCTCCTTTGACACGTGGGTTCCGCAAGAATCGTGCAAAAACAGCAGTGACTTCTTCCAGATCGGTTGCTCGAAGTGCAAAAGCTTCCACATTCGTGATGCAAAGTACATTTCGGCTAGAGAGCAATCTCTGGCCAGAGTACCTCATTTTCCTGCCCTCTGCAAAAACGAATTTCATTGTTATAGAATTTCAGTCACAGAAAGACGGGCATGTGGACCCAACGATTTCAATAAAGGTTAAGAGCATATTCAACTGAGGTATATGATCTATTTTTTTCACTAGTTTTTTTTTTCTGATTTTGACTAAGAAATCGATATATAGCTTTAGAACTGTACCTTTGTTGACACTGGACTGCTCAAGGCACCATGTGAGAAGTTCCTCGCCACAGACATCACCTTCAGACAGAGGAGAGACATTTCCATCTGCTCCAATACTCTCCATCTTTCCCCTCACAATGAAAACCATCTTGTCAATGGGGCCTCCTCGATATAGGATTTTGCTTCCAGCTATGTACAGTTTCTGCCTTAATCTTTCACAGATAGCATCTAAAATAGGTTCGTCCATTAAGGTGAAAATACGCACCTGCAGCCAAACAGGTATTGGTTTTCAATAACTAGGAAGGAACACTTTACAACCAAAATTACATGGGCCAAAACAGCATACGGTGTGCAAAACTAGTTTTTCTTCCCATGTCTAATGCAAAACCTGATAAATAGTGACTTGAATACAAAGAATGTGATGCACATTTTTATTTCCCCTCCAACAACAAACACATGACCTAAGCTAAGAGAAGTATTATTACTTCTCTTCAAAACCAGTCAAAAGATTGTCTCATATCAAAGATTGTCTCATATCCAAGGAATGAAGCTTGAATTTGAATCATCGTTTCAAGATGACTATCATGAAATAGATATATGAAACGGAAATCATTTTGGGCATGTTATGCACATCACTAGTTCATTGAGATATATATAAGCTGGACAAAGGAAATTGAGGTGATATTCAATAAATATTCCTTCTACCAGACCTAGATCTTGTACAAATTATTTCAGGAAAAATTGAGGATATAAAGATCAAATTGCTTCGAAATTTCACATATGAAAGCTAAATGGCCTCTACTAACAAATATTCTAACAAGAAAGTGAAAAGGACTGCTTTTTCTCTTAAAATGGTTGAAGGACAGCTTGAATATGCCATGTCAACCACTGTTTCCATAAGATAAGAAAGCTGTGGCATACTACTTTCTTAACATCATGTGCATTTTTTAAATATTTTAAAGGGTGTGCTTGTATAAAGCCCCTGCCTTATGCCCCTGTGGAGACTCGAACTTAAGACCTCCCACTAAAAATCCCCCATGTGACCATTGAGCTATTACTCAAGTTCACAACAATTATATCCAATGAGCTCTATTCTTGGATGCAAAATATTTTGAGCTCACAAAAACCGCCTCAGTAGGTAATATCTAAAATTAAGAAACAAAGTAAATGTGTTTATTACATGAAACTCAGGCCATTGGCTGAATGGTGGCATGGGGGCATTATAGAGTGATGTCTTGTGTTCAAGTCTCACAAGGGGAAGGGTGTGTGTGCATGTGTGGTCAACATTCAAAATAAAAATGTTTACTACAATGCTAGACTGTCAATAGGTGAAACAGAACTCACTTTCTTGACAAAATTAAAGAGATGGCGACGTATGTCTCGTTGTAGATCCTCTGGTAAATTCTCCATTAGCAGCTCTTCATTTACTCCTCGGGTAGCAGCCCAAGTAAATCTCTCTGATTGTCGTACTTGCCTATTTATCAACAATCGAAATTAAATTTATTAACAAAATGCTATTGAAACTGCAAACTTGAGTAATAGCTCAGAGCTGACATGGGGGATTTGCAGTGGAAGGCCTTGGGTTCAAGTCTCTGCATAAAGCAGAAGCCTTTACGCAAGCACAGTTTCTCAAAAAAATATAATATAATATAATATAATATAATATAATATAAAAATTAAAAAAATAAACAGTTACTTCCGGAATAAACTAGAGATTTTTTATGAAAGTTGTGATTTTTTTCCCTTGCCCCTAATTGAGACTTGAACCCCAAGACCTCCAGTTACAACCCCCCTCCCCCATGTGACCACTGAGCTATGCTCAACCTCAATAAAGGGAACTAGACATAATAAAAACATAAAAAATTAAATAAATAAGTAAAAAGATACCTCTTAAGCTCTTCTGGCAATCTTCGATGGCTCATCCACTGTTCAACATCACGACGCTTTAGTTGCATCTCAAGTCTCCTGAGATCATAGAGAAACATGGTTAGTCAGTAAACACTTTTATGGGATCAATTAGTAAAGAGATGTACTGCACATTAACAAGTGCGAACATAATCCTTAGCTAGAAGTCACTCAGGCTTCAACCATTTTAGTTTCCTGTGAAGACAGGAAAATAACTGATCCACTATCATTTATTACTTGAATTTGAACCATGAAATTTGATTGAAAATGTAATGTCCACATATTTAATAAGTGGGCAACACAAGATGCTTAAATATTAGCAAGCATCATTTGAAAATTGAAATACAAAAACAGAAACTTGGGCTTCCATGTATATGTAATATGTTAAACAAGCTACACAAGCGGATTTTACAAAGAAGACCTGTTCCACCTGAAATAACTATTGTGAAAGTTCAACAACACAACTGGGTAGATATTAGAGGTAGACAAAATACAAAAACTTCACAACAGATAAAAATTGCCTGAAACACAAAAAAAAAATCCATTTAAAAACTACTAGGCTTAGGGAACTAAAAAGAAAAACATATGGGAAAAGGTTTCACCTGCGGCCAAGAGATTGAAGAAAGTTTGCATGTTTCCTATGAGTAAGGCAAACAGGAAGAGACCGAGTCCAATAATTCCCATAGTGAATAGAACCTCCCACACAAAAGTACTGGGAACTTGGTTTCCAGCCAGAGTACTTATTTGCTATCATAATAACGAACAGAAATGAAAAAAGATTGTTAAATAAAAAAAGTGTACTTTCAAGTAATAATAATTGTACATAAAGAAATCAAATCCTGGTTGTTGCTATTCAAAACTAGTCCATCAAAACACAGGTTTCCACTATTTAATTGTGCAATACCTCAATGTTCATTTTATATCCTATTGAAAGGATATGCTACCCCAAAATGTTCCACCAGTTGAAACTAAAATATTATGAACATTTTTCTTTTTAAAAGAGAAAGAAATAAGATAAGATTAAGAAGTCTAGATGTACCCCAGACAGCAATATGAGTCCCAAAGCAATCTCTCTAATAACAAGCTATTGTTTGAGTGCTCCGCTGACACCACAGAAGTCAAGGCAATGGATTGGGTTTGTTAGATTTAGTGAAGGAAGATTAAAGAGGAGAGAAAATTGAAGAGATGAGAAGAAAGGGGAAGAGAGTAGCAGAAAAAGAAGTCGTAAGGTCTTAATGACCTACAAACCCAAAATATGTGTTAAAAAGTCCAAAAATACAAAATTACAATAATGTCATTCATGGCTTGAGGAGCAAGTAAACTAAACAATAAACAAATAATAACTAACTGAAGTTTAGTACAATTACTAAACTACCCCTGACTCATAACAAAGTATACTGACCAAAATACCCCTGACTCATAACAAAGTATACTGACCAAAATACCCCTGACTATACACTCCCCCTCAAGCTGGAACGTAGATATCATGAAGAACCAACTTGGAGTAAAGATACTCGAATTCCTTCCAAGAACTACATGGAGATGTAGATAGTGATTTCTGCAGGTTTAGGAAACATGTAGAGAGTGCACAAATCCCAAGACAATGAAACAGAAGCTAACCCTTTAGCAACAACAACAGTCGTAGCAGAAAGAGAATTTTACAAACCCAGCAATAGTGGCCGACATTATCCAGATTGGATAGATTTCTTTGTAACGAGGCATGGCTTGAATTGTACCCAAATGTGAGTACGCAAAGTTGTGGGCAAGACGGTTTCGACCACCGGCCTATCCAAATTAGATACTAATGTTGAGAATTGGGAGGTGTGCCTTTTAGATTTGAAAATCAATGGCTTGAGACTGAGGGTTTCTACACACTTATTGAAAACCGGTGGAATGATATTGAGGATGATGGCCCAAGGGGAGGAGGCTGTTCAGAAACTTAAGTCTTTAAAAGGAAAGTTACGAGGTTGGGCACAGACCAACAAGGCTGCCCAAATGGCCGGGAAAAATGAGCTAAGTCAAAAGATGGATACTTTGGATCTTCTTGAGGAAACTAGACCACCGAATGACACCGAGGAGCCGAAAGACTTTCAAATTGTTGAATTCAATGGGTTGCTTCGCATGGAAGCCATTCATAGGAAGCAAAAATCAAGATACAAATGGCTTCATGAGGGTGATGGGAATACCCGATTTTTTCACGCAATGGCGCCTCATAGAAGAAGGATCAACAAAATATCCTCTCTCACAATCAATGGGAGGTCACTTCGCACAAAGACATCATTGTAAACAGATTATTACTCACTTTTCTTGTTTATTTGCGTAAGACATTCTCAATCGCCTTTGTTAAAGGGAATTCAACGCAATCGGCTGACCCCGAACGAGCTGCTGATATTGAGAAGGTTTTACCCTTGAGGAAATCGATGATGCTGGAAAATGCCTACCAAAAGACAAGGCACCGGTCCGGATGGGTACAATGGGGAGTTTTTCAATGCTTGTTGGCCTGTGAATCGAGATGACATGATTCAAAGAAATTCTGCATTTTCATAAGTTTGGCCTCACTTGCATGTCCCTTGGAGCCACCTTCATTGCACTAGTTCCCAAGAAGCACCGTGTTGAGCAGATATCTGATTTTAGGCCTATCGGTCTTGCATGCAAAGACCTATAAGATTATTGCTAGGTTACCGGCTGGTAGACTTCAAAAGGTGATGAATCATATTATCAATCCAGAGCAGCATGCTTTTATTAAAGGGAGGACAATCATGGATGCTGCAATGAATGTGCATGAAATTTTACATAATTGTCAACGATCGGTGGAGCCAAGAGTTGTCTTGAAGTTGGATTTTGAGAAGGCTTTCGATAAAGTCTCTTGGAACTACTTGAATTCAATTATGGAACAGTTGGGCTTTGGTTGGCGATGGAGGAAATGGATTATGTCACGTGTATCTTCGCACGGTATTCCATCCTCATCAATGGAGGAGCTCACGGGTTCATTAAACCTACAAGAGGCCTCGAGACAAGGTGACCCTCTATCCCCTATGCTATTTAACATTGCGGGCGAGGATTGAGACATATATTGCATATGGCAATGGAGGAAGGATGGCTAGAACCTATTATTGATAGAGACCGCTTCCAAGCTCCACTTGTACAGTTTATGCGATGATACAATTCTCTTCTGCAAGGGCTCATTGATCAACTTAGACTCATTAAATGTATTTTAATGTTGTTTGAGTTAACATCTGGATTGAAAATTAATTGGTCCAAATCTGCAATTTATGGGTTTGTTTGTTGAGAATGAAGTGATGATGAAATGGCAGATATGCTTGGATGTAAATTGGATCTCTCCTTCCACTTATCTTGGGTTGCCCTCTTTTTGGTAGAGCAAATAAAAATCTATGGGACCCTATCATTGAGAAGTTAAATTTCAGGTTAAGTACATGGCAAGGAAAGTTACTCACCAAAGCAGGAAGACTCACTCGATTAAAGCATGTCTATCTCGATATCCCTACCTATTACCTCTCCTTTCTTCATTGCCCTCTTTCGGTGGTGAACACAATTGAAAAGATTATGAGAAATTTCTTATGGTCCGGTACTTGAGAGAGGTCCAAGCTTCATCTTATAAATTGGGATGATGTTTGTCGACTAAGAATGATGGTGGATTGGGAATTCGGAAAATAAAACTCATGAATGAGGCCCTCCCGACAAAATGGCTCTAGAAACTAAATATGAACGAAAGAACTACTTGGAGGAGTTTGATCACAAGAGCTTTGGACAGCAGGCCGCATAACGGTGGTGGTTCAAAGGCCCCTAGACAAAGGGAGACTTTCTTCTATTTGGAAGAAAATTATCAAGTTGTTCCCTTTCTTTGTCCAACATTTTTTGTGCAGCCAGCCGTGGAAACAAAACTTATTTTTGGACCGATAAGTGGACCGGAGATATTACATTTGCTGAAAAATTCAACAAGATTTTTCTCTTGGCTAGAAATCAAGAATGCCTTATTAGTGATGTGGCTCCAAGTGGACAAGTTGAAGGAGGTAGATTGGACACCCCTACTTAGAAGACATCTCAATGATGATGAGGCATGGAGGCAGCTACATTACTAGAGGAGTTGAACAAATTTTATCTACGAAGAGATCGTGCAAATGAATTAATTTGGAAGCCGCATCCACAAGGTTGTTACTCGGTTAGCTCGGCTTACTCTTGTCTAGCAAATCAAGGTCAGCAACCTCATCACGCCGGCTGTGGCTTGGTCCCTATCTTGCCCAAAGAAGCGATTATTCTTTGGGTGGTGTTGCCTAAGAAAGAGGTTGCCCACAAGGGATCATTTGTTGAGAAGGGAATTCAACTTTCAAGATATTACTTGTCCACTATGCAATATCGAGACCGAATCAATCAACCATCTACTACTACATTGCCCTTCAGTTGGAAAGTTTGGACCTTTTTATGGAAAGGTTTGGACTCATTCTCCCATTCCTCATGACTTATGTGTAGTATTATTGCACTTGCTTTGCCTCCTTGGGACTCGGTGCCAAGGGAAGACTTATGTTCGCCTCTTGCTTGGGTTATATTCCATGGCTAATATGGAAGGAAAGGAATAGCAAAATTTTCTCAAACCAAGCCTCTACTTGGAAGGATGTATGCAGCCGTATCACTCATCGATTGTCTCATCGGCTGAAAGCTCAAAAGTTGTTTAGAAATATTGATTGCGTGTGTAATTTGGAGTAACTGAGTGCTATTGCGAGAGGGGATGGGAAACATCCTAGAATCATCGTTTGGTCACCTCCTCCTTTGAACTCTTATAAATTAAATTTTGATGGATCCTCCTTTGGCAATCCGGTCTCGGCGGGTGTAGGGGCCTCATAAGGAACTCCTATGGTGATATCATGCTTACATATTCTGGGCCTATTGGTATCACTGAATCCATAGCACTGAATCCACAATCGCTGAAGCCATGAGTCTCCTTCATGGGCTGAAGTATTTCCTTAACTTCCACTTCATCGGACCACTACATGTTGAGGGGGATTCCCAAGTGCTAATTCAATGGTGCAAGAAGGATTTAAAACCTCCTTGGAGGCTTCGACATATTATTGATGAGATAAGGGACTTGGCTCATTTTGTTACTAGTTGGACTCATGTATTAAGGAGTGCCAATGGTAGGGCCGATAAATTGGCTAAGCATGGGGCCCATGAGCAGCATTTTGTTGTTCGGACCACCTAGCTAACCATGTATCTTGTAATTGTTGTATCTTTTAGCCCATTGGGCTACAATCAATAAAATTACAACTTTCAAAAAAAAAACAAACCCAGCAATAGCAGCAGCTGAAAATGGGTTTTCGAACCCAACAACAACAAAATAACTTCTTTTCAGAGCAGCACTAAGCGTGTAGACCACTTAAACAACAGTACTAGCGATTACCATTGCTGCAGTAACAACTAAACATCCAAATCTTTCTCCAGAGTATGAAATTCAGACAAAAAAAGTTGTTGGCATCAGCCCTAAGTATGAAGATGTCAGCACAACACAAAGTCAGAAAGAATAAAACATTATGCTTCTAAACCCAGGAGAAGGCTCTAACGCCTAGCAACCACCTTTCCACAGCCTTTGGTGAGCTAAACAGTTTGGCACAATTAACGAGATTGTAAAAGAACGAATTTTTACGTCAGCCTAGAAAACACCTTTCCACAACCTTTAGCTTCCGATCACACAACAGATAACGTCAGTAACAACAACACCAGTAGCAACACGAGCTAGAGCTCAGAAAAACTTTTCTAATTTAGAAAAAACCAGCTGGCATGGTTCCCGAGACAGTGTAAAAATATGAATTTTTCGTACTTGGAAGCTTTGAAACACGTTCAGAACTACCTGTGACTAGAAGTGGCAGATTTTCTCAGCTCAAAGACAGGTTTTTTTTGGTTTGGCACGGATCCTGAGGCAGTGTAAAAATTCAATTTTTTACCAGAAATAGTAGCGATTGCAGATAGGGTTCCTACAAACCCAATAGCAACAAAGGAACTCCCTTTAGGTGTAAACTCATAAGCATAACACTTCAATCAATAGTAGAAGTCTTTATCAAGGGATAATGGCAGAAGAACACAGAAAAGAGACAAACTTTAAGAATCGCCCAGAATCTAAGACTTTTTCCAGAAATTCTAACTTGTACAACGAGCTTCGAGGAAGAAGTTCCCATGACCTTTGTAAATGACGAGTCGTCACATACAGAGCCGCTCTGATACATGTTAGATTTAGTGAAGGAAGACTAGAGAAGAGAGAAAGGAAGAGAGTAGCAGAGAAAGAGGTCGTAAGGTCATAATGACCTACAACCCTAAAACATGTATTAATAAAGTCCGAAAATACAAAATTATAATAATGTCATTAATGGTTTGAGGAGCAAGTAACTAAACAATAAACAAATAATAACTAACTGAAGTTTAGTACATTTACTAAAATACCCCTGACTCATAACAGAGAATACTGACCAAAATACCCCTGACTCATAACAGAGAATACTGACCAAAATACCCCTGACTTTAACAGGGTTCATTAGAAGTATGGACACAATTTCAGAGTATAGTCGATTTAAATCAAGGAAAAACTAGCTAATAGACATTTAATAAGAAAACAGACAAATTGAGAACCACCACTTCCAAATTGCACATAATTTCCATTTTTCAGTGAGGTGTTACAGAATATGCTTTCATCCAGGCCCTCACATGCTAGCCATTACATCTCAAAGAGGGCTACTGATTGGTGTTTCATAAAGGCTAAAGCCTGATAAAGATTGAGGGAAATTAGTTTTGAATAACATTGGTAATGGCTTTTAGGCAATTCAATTGCGATATTCTCTTAAATGTGACATACAAATCAAGACTGATGCCTTTTCCCTCTGTCATATATTTTATTTTCTTCTTGTACATGTCTTTTGCTTATAATGATGGAATAAAATAAATAAAAATATCTTTCACTTCATTTCTTTCTTCTTTTCTCATAAGACTTCTTCCTGAGCAGCTGTTTAACGTTACATACTTTTCCATGACCCAAATATCATACAGTGCTATAAAGTAGAACCCTGAAAAAAAATCCTATTGTGCATTGAACAGTAATTTTCACCTCGTCTGTAAAGAAACATATGTACTTCATTGAAGGAAAACGTTGCATGGATGACAAAATTCAAATGCTAATATCCTTCCTATGCGCCTGTAAGTTGCTCGAAATGGTATCTAAGTTCCCTCCATCTGCATTATTGTTGCATACAATTTTCCAAGCAACTATGGCCCAATTTGGTTGATATTTCTCACCCCAACCACATATTTTGATTTAGAACCTTTCTTTACCCTTTTAAATACAGAAAGTTGGCTGTCCCACCCTCGTACCCAATATTTAAATGTTACTAATAAAACAAGATTTTCGCAGGACAACTGATCCAAAACAGAGGGAAGGCAATATATGAGTAAGCAATTGAAAAGAAATGTCTCGATATCCTGTGCATATTTAAGTTTACATATTACTCTAAATGTTTCTTACACCCAAGACAAAATTGGCATAAACTAAAAAAACACATAAATAAAGCAAGACTGAAGAAGAGTATACCTGGAACCCCCAAAACAAAGAATAGATATATCTTTTAGCGATACTCCCAATAGTAGTAACACGAACAGCTTGAGCATAGATACCATAATCAAATTCAGTAGAACTGGTATTTAGGCATGCCTTAGCATCATGGGTTTTGTTTACCCAAATTGACCAATTTTTATTCGCACTGAATTTGTCAATATAATTGCCACGTCCACAATCTATGAACCCTTTGCAGTCATTCATTCCAGATTTTGTGCAAGCTTCTCGAAGGCATTGGTTTACCCTCTGAGACAAAAAGACAAAAGGTAACCTTCAGAAAATGGACTACTGTGAAACACCAAATGGTAATAGCAATCACATTTTTGACAAGTGAAGTTCATGACAATATAAAGCACTTCAATCACAGAAAGCTGGTCACAATTTTTCACTTACCTGCAGGCCAAAGAGGTACCAGCATGAGCCCACCACATGCCCTGCCAATACAAACATGAGAAGATTGAGGATAAAGTTGGCCCATGCTGACTCAAATATGAACCCACTTGCTGACTGGCCAGCAAGTAATGGTAGAAATCGTATTATCCTTGGAACATACTGAAGAAGAACAGTAGCCCGCAAAAGATTTTTTGCATAATTTGCTGCTGATGATCCCAAATACTTTGGCAAGACAAACAATATCATAATCTGTATAACCACAGACATTAAAGAAGATTTTTTTAATTAACACGTGTAAAGTAAACTAAACAGGTCAACATATCTTCTCTCAAGTAATTGAAACCAAACCCTCTCAAATATACTCAGTTCTTTTTTTTTTGAGAAAATAAAGAACAGGTTAGCCAGAAAGGAAGAATGAAATAGAGATGCAACCCCTTATAACTATTGAGACGAATAACTAGATAGATGATTTTAATAATTGAAAAATTACATGTCATAGAAGATATTAACTCGCTACTTATTCAAGTAACAGAAGTACTTACAAAATGAGAATTTGTACTTAAATTTCCTGGAAGATTTATTACGAAGGATATGCTGGAAAACCATCCTAATAGCCGTCGCAGAATATTTTTTTCCATAAATTTAAATTTATTTAAGCACATAATTGTCAAAAAAAAAAAAATTAAAAACAGAAGAAAAAAAAACATGGTAAATTAAATGCCAGATACAACTGTAAGGGGTTCAATTCAAAGTGTATGTAAAGGCATTATACTTAAATTCAAAAGTGTGAAAATAAGAGTTTTGAGCCCTCACAACCAATGTATGTAACCAAGAAAATCCAAGCAACCACAGAGCAGCCAATTAAACGTTTGAATATTGAAAGCAAACAGCATCTTTTGATATATCTCATTAAATAATATCTTGGGAGTGCAGAGTTTAAATAGTACCGAGATACACAATAATAAAACTGAGAGAATAATTAGTTTATAAATAGAGTTATAAAGTACACACAGACACAATAATAACAAATGGAGAAAGTGTAGCACACACACACACACACAAAAGAGAGAGAGCAAGTGCTACTCCATTACCTGAGGTAGAGGTAACACAACAAATAGATCGAGAGGAAAATAGTAGCCACGAGCATAATGAAGAGCAACTTTTTTTGGGTCATCAACTAAATCACCAGCACCTACAACTCTTGATTCAGGGGCAACATATGCTAATCTAAACTGCAATATACAAAATGATCAATTGGTCATGTAGCAAATCACAGTCTGAACTGTTATAAAGCAGTAAAATATCCCTATCAGAAAGTCGAAACGCCAATTTTTGCAAAGTGTAAATCAAAAAGATGTGCTTTTTGGTTTCTATTTGTAAAATCCCTAAAATGTGCAAAGTATGGCCAGGTAGGCCACTTTTACCATTAACTCCATCTTATAGTGGATATGATATGACACACAGAGGAGATTGCTTATGTAAAGGCATAGGGGTATTGCTAGCAGGGTAGTTCATCGAATTATGAATGTAGGGTAGTCATTAAGGGTGTTCACAAGTTAACCTTTAAAACAGTGTTAACTAAGTATTATTCACTAGAGATTAGAATGTAATTTGTGCAACTACTCATGAAATAAGAATGGTGTGATACTCTTTAAAGAGAAACTTCAAAACCTTATCCAAAAATTATCAGCGATTATAAAAAATTTGTTTCCTCAAATAAACCACAAAAGAGGTTGATTCCCCAAGTGAATGAAGTTTAGTGCATTGATGCACTGGTTAGTCCAGGTGTACTCTTATTAGAAAAAAGGATATTCAGAAAAAAATTGTGAAAGGACGAATGTCATTGGCAAATGGACTTACTTTCACAGTTTTTTCTTTAAAAGAAAAGAAAAATGAAAAGAGAAGACTTCCTTGGAAGATAGGTTCAAAAAGAAACTCTCCTTTACAATTTGCTAACAAGAAGCCAAGTTTTGTTGCTACCCTACTTTAAGGAAAACACAGAAAGCTGTTATTAAAAACACCAACAAATGTTGGAGGTTTGCTTTCCAATTTACCTAGAGCACATATTTTCTGACAAGGAGTCTCCATTATTCCTCTCATTTCAGGTTTTGTCACTTCCTCTTTAACTACTGGTTTTCATACTTTGTCTTCCTCCTTTCGGCAATTCATCTAAATTATAAAGAACGACCTCAAACATTGTTAGTTGTACCTGGAATAAACAAAGCTCCAAAGGATGGAGAGCTATCCTTATTCCCTTTTGATTAGAGCGAGAAAACCGCTAAAGTTGGATGCAGGTCCACCTCAGACTGACTAGCCGAAAATTTGAAGGTTTCATTCTATAACAGCTAAAGTTTTCATAACCTTATCCCATCTATGATTATTTAAACTAACAACAACTACAGTCAGGAGCTACTGGAACCCCTTCCTCTTCCCTAGCTAACATGTCAGCATTGTTGTTCGTACTAGTCTTTTCATTCCAAACAGTATCCGCAAAGGATGCATAAAAATATTTTCCCAATCTTTTACCCCAAAGAAGAGTGGATTAATTGCTCCAAAGGGGACAGAGAGGAGGGAAGGCAGAATTGCATAACAAACTTCATACCTGTCCATTAATTGCGCAGTGGAGGAAAAGAGGGTCTACAATTTCCAGTTGCCACCAGGTAAGACTGGTCTTTAATATCGTTTCCTCTCCTACACAAGAGAATCATGTCCTTGGTCGCATAATTCTTAAGGAGTTGGAGTAGTAAGGACCATCTAGTTGATAGCCTCAGGAACCATAACCGTGGAAAAAAGCTCACCAGGAGGTAATTGTGTATGTGACCCTGGAGCATCTTTCTTCTTGACCATCTGGTCCTCTCCAGAGTCTCTTAGGTAAGAGCTTCAAGTGATATGAGATTCATGATTCCAGTTTCCCATTTCCTCATTATTTAAAGATAAAACCCCCAATACAGACAGTATATTGAGTGAAATAAAAGATTCTATGATATTATATTGATCCCTGATAAGCCCTAAACTAGATGAGAAACACTTGTGATTTTGCTGCCCAACTCAAACATTCATCTAAAAGGACGTGATGTTGTCCCTTTAAAGATGCATAGTGAACCCATGCTTAAATTGTTGGACAAGTTTACAATATTTTCTACAAATGCCAGACTCCAGGTTTGAAGCACAAAGTCAAGGTAGTCAAATATTATCTGAATCCTGGCACTTGTCACAACTATTATTCTCCGCATGCAGTTCCTGTCACTGCCAAACTTCCATTTTAAAGGAAGCACAGAGTTCATGTCTTTCATGTTCTGATGCCATGACCACTGAAGCGTTTTGGTTTACTCACTTCCTTCAAATTGACAAAGTGATATTTGAAGCCCGAATAAGAATATAAGGCCCGCCAAAGAAATCTTCACTCAATGGCTTCAAACCTACTTACAACTGGGGTATCCATATTATGCTTCTACTTTACATGCAGAGGAAAGTTAAGTTCAGAATTTCTCTGTTGGGCGTCTCGCTTAATCTAAATATTTTTTTGTTTTTAAAGTTATGATTATTTTCCCATGCCCCCAGGGAGACTTGAACCCAAGACCTCCCATTACAAACCCTCCACACGTGACAACTGAGCTATGCTCAAGTTAACTCACTTGATCTAAAGATATTCATTGTTGGACATCTAAATTTCCATTTCCTTGTCCTTATACCTAGAGCTATCAATAAGGATCATTCCTGGTCATCATTGGGCAACTCTAGACAATTACATTTTGGTTGTTCAGTGCTTTTGTCAAAAGACCTTGGTTTCTGTTCAGGAAATATAAATATGAACTGAGCAACCTATTGCTCCATAACTGCCACCAAAATGAGCATACAGTCACAAAAAGTAGACTACTTACACCAAAAGACCTTCAAGAAATACAATATTGACTGATATATTCATCTGTATGTTGCCTACCTGAAGGACCATGTGCAGAAGATATATGAGATCAGTTACACTTCTCACGGCCGCTAATGCTTTTGCTAAGGACCAGTGAAGCACTATGCACTTATTTTTCTGTCATGTGAAAAAACACGTAAAAAACAGAATTAGTGTGTATTAAATGAAAGAAATATAGAGGACTGTAGGTGGAAACTGAAAACCTAAGTTACAAAGGTAAAATAGCAATCAAAAAGATGTGCTATTGAGAAACAAATGCAATATTGGGATGAGCTACAAATACATGACCAGGAGGCAAGCAACTCAAGATCTATCCTCTCACGTTGGAAGAAACAATGATCATACCTCTTCCACTGACAGCAAAAAGAAAAATAATGGGTCAATGAATATTGCCACCAAGCAAGATATGACAAAAAACTTGTTCCATTGTTGAACAGCCTTGGCATGAGGATTCATTATGGGCACATGTATAGAGGATATCGATCTCCTCAACCAACCTTTTGCATCTCCGTAAAGGGCATTGTGGAACTGTATAACAACAACATGAATAGAATAAGAGTATCCATTAACTAAGAACACAAGTTTGGCATGAACTTAAAGAAGCTTGGGCATAAATGAACATAAAATACATTTCTTAAAAACAATAATAAGACTTAAAACTTCAAAAACCAAAAATCGCTTGCCTACATATTGGAGAAGGAACAGCTCCATTTCATTAAGTCTTTGTTTTGATAGTTCACCTTAGTACCTCTTAAGAAACCAATTACAGTTTGTTTCAGAGCATTTAAGTAAACAAATTAGCATCCCTAAGTTTATCGATAAACATAAAGGAGGATCACAAGTCACTGAATACTAGTTCACTTGTACTTATTTCCCTTTTAATCTTCTTCTTCCTTCATCTTATTCCTCTTTCCCCTTTTCTTCATAAAAAGCCACAGTGTCACCTCTCTTTTTTTATGTCGTTCAGGCACACCAAGATTGGTTAAAACAGAGACAGAATACTTCTACCGAATATACAGACCCCTTCAATGTTTAGCCTTCTCAGCAACAAGTTGGCTGTCCAAGCGCAACATTTGACCGTAGCGTCGTGCCATCACAAACACTTAAGAAATCAAGAGTTTGTATCCTATTTAAAAACTGTACATATTATTACAGAGAATAAAGAAAAGATTGATTATCTACAGAGAAAAGAGATAGGCTTCTCAGGTTTCTTCGTGGTGGGCATGTCTGTCAGATAATAAAAGGACCATCCACCTTGTGACCTCTCCTAATACATATTTTCTTTCTGTCAAGAAAGTTATCGTAACCAAAAAAAAATAAAGTTGTTGATCACTCTAAAAAAAAAGAAAAGAAAAGAAAAGAAAAGAAAAGAAAGTTAGTGTGACCATTTCAAGAAAGAGATACAATGAAAGAGGAAGAAAGCAAAAGCTAAAACTGTAACATAGAAGCTTAATCAAAACCAAAATCAAGCACATATAGATATGAGCAGCAAGGGAAGGAACATTGCCATGCCTTAGTTTCAAATGCTGTTGAAGCTCTATATTTCTTTCGCCTTATTGGCTGAGAGTAATATGATGGACATGTTGTGCAGTAAGGATCATTGCATCTCCCAAGTGGACCTGACTTCAACAAATGTTCATTCTTACCCACATAATTGTCTTCAGACCAGTCCTGACCCACTCCACCTGCCGAAGAGTGTTCTTCAGCTGCGACTGCAGAACCTTTGGAGCCCACAAATCGATGCATTGGCCTGAAAGGGTTTTCAGTTTGATAATTCATATTTAAAGGGCCACTCATTGGCACAAAGAGAGTTCTTTTTGGGTCCCTTAGAGGACCTGTATGTGAAACAAGGCTATTCTCATATTCATATGACCCCATATTCCTTGGGAGAGACATCGAGGCACTCCTTGTAGTGCTCCGAGAGCTAAACCCCTGTAGCTCAATATCATTAGTTTCATCCGATCCAGGAGAATAAGTATCTGACAGCATGGGCACCTCATCTTTGTAACCACCAGCCATTTACTTTGGCTCTAGACCTGAGATGATAATCATAAATATAAAGGAACAGTCAAATCGAAGTTGTAAACCATAAAGTGCATAATAAAAATTATGTTAATGGGATAATATATGAAATAACTAGAAAGAACAGTATGAATATTTATTTTCTTAGATAAGGAAATTAACAGGCAAGGGTACCAGAGTATTCCGAGAAATTATACAAGAACAGTTCTTGTCATTTCACCATCTTACAGCAGGGGCAGTTACCCAGCTAAACTTTTCATCCATAAGTTAGGTAAAAGTAATAGGCGCTCTACATTCATGTGGGAAAAGATGGTGCCACTAGCAAACAGAGTCCGACAATATGACTTTCAATCAAAGAATATCTCAAACTATAGCTCTCAGTAAAGATATTTGAGACCACATATACAGTATCCCCCACCCTCAAGCCCCCTTTCTCCCAAGGGTGCTCCTAGTAACTAACAGTACGGGAAAACATTGGAAGTCTGTCATATGAACAGCAATAAACAGAGAACGAGTGTAATTGATAATTTTTACACTCCAACACCAAAAATCACCAATAATGTCCCATTAATCAATCCAAGACCTCGTTTAATAGTAACGGTAATAGTAATAGTTGTAATAGTAGTAGTAATAGTTGCAGTAGCAACAACCGTAACAGTTACAGAGTGTTTTAAGAAGAAAAGGAGGTTCTTAATAGGAGAAGACTCTCATTTTCTTTCAGATTTCCGCACCTTCTGGCCAATTAAATATGACCTAACCAATTTTGCCACCTCACATTCTTCCACTGCATCCTGTAAATTGTAATTGAACACCCGTTCAATATCAAGCACCATCCGTAACAGACGTTCTATTTTCCAACATAACATAAGGACTTACCTCTCCAAACGCTTAGATAATCAGGACAGCATTTCCAGAAAAATAAACACTACTCCCATTTCGTTCACCCGATACAACGTACCACCCATAAAAATTCAAAAGAGCAACCAAATGATGAAAAGAAGTAACGGGAACCCACGTAAGGAAAACATAAATTCCATCAAGAAAGAGAAACTGACCGCTATATAGTGACTACGCCCGTAAGAAACTCACCTCCGCTTCCAAATTTTTAGTGACAGAAAACCGAGTTGACGCAAGGGAAGCAGAGGAAGACCAAGAAGAAGAAGAAGGAGAGGAAGAGAAAGGGTTAAGGTGAGCACGGAGGTCGGTCTTTAAAGGGGTACCGCCGGCTCCGCGTCCTCCACGGGGAAACTTCGTTCGAAGCCATGAAGCGTTTTCTGGGTATTGACTCCCCAAGTCTCCGTGCAGGAAGTTACCAGTGAAGAAAGGTAGACGACAGCGAAAGAGATAAATAAAATAAAAACAGAAATACAGGACCTCTTTTTTATATACGTTAGTCTCGTTAACCACCAAAATGAATTATTTTCGTATTTGATTTCTAACGTCCAAACAGACGACACCTCGTCTTTGGCGGGAAGCATACTCCCCCAGTCCTGCCATCGCAACCGTTGACTACCTTATCAAATCCGGTCTGTGGCAGAAAAAATACGTCTTATCAAAAGATTAATACTTTACCAGACTTCCTGTGGAATGAATGACCAGACTTCCTGTGGAATGAATGATCAATGAGCACTAAAATTCCTGATCACAATGTGAACAGATTACATAAAAGTGGAAGTAAACGTCTTCCAGGGAGCCTCGTGCTTGACTTGATAATTCAGACATTCAGAATCCTCGTCGTTGTCGTACTTCCTTTTCTGAATTCATGACCATTTCATCATGTCGTATTGGTGCTGGTGCTAGGACGACCACATGATGGCTATACTGCGGTGAGGGCTTTCTGGGCACGGCCGAGGACGCCTAAACAGCATAAACGCTTCAGAGCCACTCTGAATTCTGAAAGCGAAAGAGAAAGACGTCGCTTTGCTCGCATATAACTGCAGGCTGCAGTTATGGCAACCTACCACCAGAAACCTGCCATTATGAGTAAAACACAAGTATAACTAAACCCGTGACGCAGGAACTTTCTCGTCTTAGGTGCAGCCTGAGCAGCTGCTCGAGGCCTTTCACAGCTCTCCGCGGCCTTTTCACGACCTAGTCATGACAGAACCGAGCGAGACGACTAAGGGGAGCTTCGACTCAATACGACCTGGTCATGACGGAACCAAGCCTTTCTCAATCATCGACCATTTGCAGTTCACGACTTCACTGGCGCTGTTGCTAAGCTCGACGCGCGTAATCTCTTTTCTGGGTTCGCATTTTCAGCTCTCAATAGTCTTTTCCGCTCCGTGAAATTTTCTCCAAAATCAAGCACCGTTCGAGGTATTCTGATCGTCTTCTTGAACAGTGTAGCATATCCCGAAGAAATTTTTTTTACAGAAAAAAGGCCGGCGAAAGCCGGAGAAACCCATCAACCCTTCTTCAGTTCTTCAGAAGCTGCTGATCGATACGATAAACCCATTTTTACGCCAAATTAACGACATGTATAATCGTATGAACATAGGAAGCATCAGCCCATCCGTTTCATTGATTTCTGAAACAAACGATCGAAGTACTTAACGATAGAGATAAAAGCAGCTCTTTGATCGGTCAAGGTTGAGCATTTTGTCGTGGACAGGAAAATTCATGCCAGGGTCGACGGGGACTTCAATTACGAACCCATTTAATTTAATCACAAACGACATGATTTTCCTCCATCGGGAACAAGCTGACAAGGTAGAATCATTAATGGTACTGCAAAAATCAATGCTAACTGACAGATTCCAAAACACTTCATTTCTGCAAGCTCTTCCGGGTAGATTCCGGAGATAATATAAAATGTACATGCCAAGTAAAAAATAATCAAAAGTTGACTTACTGAAAACCAAGTCAAATTACAAAGTCCTGAGCAAAAGTCCTCCACAATCCAATTTTTCACTTGATTTTATTCTGAATCCTATTGAGATTTGAGAAGCCTTATTGACACATGAAGCACACTTTCGGACAAGTCTTGCAACCTCTTTTGACGGTTGAGTTTTAAACCTTCAATAGAATTTACGTGTGCACGTCTAATGATTGTGAATATTTAAATACGACGTAACACTAAAAATCAATATTTTTAAAAACTGGACCAACCCGGCCGGTTCGACTGAGTTCAACTAGAACTGGTGCTTCTTGCGATTCGATTTGCTCTCAAACCAGCAAGAGGTTGAAAATTGAATGACCCCGGCCAGTTTTACTGGTTCGACCGGTGAACCGGTGAATCAGTGAACCGCCGAAACAGGTTGAACCAGTCTAGTTACTGTTGACCCAAACCAGTTAAAATAAAACTCTAACCATGAAACTAAATTAATTATTTTTATATTTGCATTTATTATGGACGAAAATAAGGATAAAAATATTTTTAATATATGAAAAAGTGGAAAAATATTTAGTTGGATTCTCAAGAAAATAAATTTTTTTAGAATAATTTTGTATTTTGGAAGGGTATTTTATTTCTATAATTTAATTTAATTTTATTTTAAAGTTAAAAAAACCATTTTTTATAATTTTAGAATTTTTAATGGCTTTTGTATTTTTAAACTTATTTTTTGAATATAAGTAATAGGCTTATAGGTAATAGAAGTTATATTATGAATTATTTTAATGACTTACAACTCAAACCCGGTTCAACCACCGATTCAACCAGGTTGAACCGATTGAACTAGAACCAGTTCGGTTTTTAAAACACTACTAAAAATTGTCTATCCAACAAATTTCATATACTCCTTGCATATTTTCTTGTAAATTTTAATTTTTTTGTCGTTAGAAATAGATTTCTGGACTTCATATAAATGAAGCATTCTTAGCTTTGTATAATATGGGCTACTATATAATATTTTTTACTGAATTAAAATTATTGGTATATAGGGTTTATTGTTTTTCAAAATTACTACTTATTGATATAAATAAAACACTACTAAAAAACCCATTCCACATGCAAATGGAATTCTATCCGCCCGCAAAAAAAAACATTAGGCCAGTGGGTATTAATACTTCGTCGGCTGAATTCAACAAAATCTTTTCCAATTGCCGGTGGAATAAAATCCAACAGTTAAGCGTGATTTCGGACAATTTATATGAAAGTAATATTCCAATTTCAAATCGGGACCTAACTTGCCGAGCCCTATTACCACGTAACGCGCGCGTAACTCCCCTCTCCCTAATTCCGCTCCCGCCCTAAAAATTGACGCACGCGCGAACTCCCTTCTCTGGCGTTCTCTTCCGGCCGATAGTTGTCGAAGAATCTCCGTCCGTCCAGTCCCGGCGCATGGCGCACATTCTCCTCCGGCCAAAGATCCTTCCACGAATATTTGGGGTTCGAAAATCCTGTGCAATCGAAGACTCGGCGCGTGTTCCGGCGGCCTTCTCTGCCACCTTCCCGCCGTCGACCTCCTCCGACCTCGTCGCCGTTGACCTCCTCTGACCTCATCGCCTTCGACGAAAGGCCCTTTCCCATTGCCGAGCTCCATATTAGCTGCTGTGACAAAAAATAGCTTTTCGCCCGCCCAACGTAGTACTTATACTCTTGTGAAGTAAGTAGCCCAACGTAGTACTTTTCTCTTCAGGAAGTCTTTGGTACTAATAGTTTCCTGCTCACATTTTTTTTCACTATGTAGGGCTCATCAATTTGATGCTGCTTTTAAGTTTGCTCTGCTGCTTTCCCTGCCATCCCTATTTGGTCTTTGGGTGGGGCTCAGCATTGTTGGTAGTGTCCTTGTCGGTGTTGGATATGGGTTTTTCACACCATGGGTATCAGCTTTTGAAGCCTTTAGACAGGACAGGGAAGCGAAAAGGTTCAAGCACTGTATTGTGGTAATGTTTCAATGCCTTCACATACATTTCTTAGTTTTAACTATTACTTGAAGAAGAAACCTCTATTATTTGTCTTAAATAGTTCAAATTAATGTTCAGGTGGGACGTGGGACACTATTAAAGGAAGTTGCACTATAGTTAGAGATTTCACAGATTTTTGCTATTATTCATATCCTCAGTTTTTTAAAGAACTGAGAGAAAGCTCTGGTGAAACTCATGCAATCAAGTATGATTTTTTGACATTGTTTTTTCTTTACTTATAATATAAAAATGTAAAAAGAATTTATAAATTGCGTTGCTTATCATGAACTAAAAGTTTTTTAAGATGAACAGTGATGGAGGTCTTATCTTTAGACGGAGCTTGATGTATCAATTTTTCAGGTTCATTTATGAGGTCCCTGGAATCATTCTTGTGGGGTTGATGGGCCTGTTTGTAGAGATCCCAGTTTACACAGCAATAGCCATTTTGAAGATCCCTTATATGCTCTTTAAGGGTTGGCAGAGATTGTTACATGATCTCATTTCCTGAGAGGGACCATTTCTCTCTCTCTCTCTCTCTAAACAATTTTCAAGAGTTATAACATGTATCATGTTTATCTTGCAGTGATTTAGCTGCACAGTTATTTTGTTCGAAGAGATCAATTGATAATAAACATTGTTTTCGGCTTTTTATTCATTAACTGTTTTGGACTAGCTGTACCATTTGCCTGATTCTTGTGGCTGTTCGAATTGATAACAATTTGGAGATTGCATACCACTCTAGTTTTTCGGGTTTGTGAGATGTTGTTTGCTTCGAATGATCATACTACAGATACCTGAAGTGAAAGATGCTGCATGGGTTTTCTGAGTGTATTAATTATTAATTATGTTTTTGTAATACTAGGAAATATTGTGCCTTAACTGAGCCATCAGCCTTAACTTTTGTGCCTTAACTGTGCATAGGTTTTCCTTTTTAAAGTCTCTTGTTCTTCTTTGTGTTTAGTCTTTTAAAGTCAAATATGTAATGATAAACTTTCAAAAAAAATATGTAATGATAATGTAGGAAGTAGGGCTTAAACAGAAGTTTCTCAGTTCTCTCTCTCTCTCTCTCTCTCTCTCTCTCTCTCTCTCTCTCTCTCTCTCTCTCTCTCTCTCTCTCTCTCTCTCTCTCTCTCTCTCTACTGTAGGCTGTTCTAGATACCTGGAAGTGCACTAGCAGGGATTTTGGGGTACTAGTAGAAGTCCCATTTATGACTATTATAGTTATTTACAAAGCTCCAATCATGCTTTTCAAAGATTGGGTTAGACTGGCATGTGATTTTATGGGGAAGGAAGTTCCTTTTTCAAAACTGTGTACTTTTTGCAGGGCTATATATTCTGTTGTGGTCTCAGTGGTGGCTTTTGCTGGTACTGTTTCAAGCTTCTTTCTGGGGTTCTATGCTGCTGCAGTGGCTCTGGCAAGCAAGTTGTCATCACATGGTTTCCAATTGTTCTCACACTTTGTTCTGCAATCATTTGGCTTCTGTGTTGCTTCTCTTTATTCTGCTTTGATTTCTTCTCTACCGTTGCCATGTTTCCACTGCTGTTTTTTTTTTTTGTTAAAAAAAATTCTTTTTGGTCTTTGATACCTGTTGTGTACTCCAATTTTTTCAGTTTCCTTCAGGTCTTCTAACTGCAGAGCGCTCTCCGTTTATATCTTGTACAGATGTTAAAGAATCAGTCTCCACCAAGCTCTAATGGAGCTGAGCAGCCAAGTCCTGTATCTTTTCTAGAACCTCCATTTGAAGAAGAAGCATCTAGTGGCTCTGAATACTAAGGAAGCATTATGAACTTGCAGTTTTCTGAAGAAGCATCTGTGTTTATTTATGCTGTAAATGCTTTGGGTCAATATACTAAGGAAGCCTTATGAACTTACTATTTTCTCGCATGTGTAAGTGTTTTAATTGTATTTCATGTTGTAGGCAGTTCATACGAAGTCTTGGCGCAAAATGGACTATCCATCAAATGGGCTATCAATTGTTGGCTATCTTAGACCTGCTTTCATTGATGAAGAAACACATCTGTGGAGGCTTTTCGAAGGGGAAGATGACAATGGGTATATGTCAGATTGGAGAGGCGAGGTCATATTATTAGGTTTGCTTGCCTAATTCCATCCGGTCAACTTTGTACAAATTGGAGATTTTCCACAATGAATTCTCATCTGTATTGGTGACAGGTGTGCTCCCTCTCTCTCACTCCTCTCTCTCTCTCCTCTCTCTTCTCTCCTCTCTCTCTCTCTCTCCTCTCCTCGCTCTCTCCTCATTCTCGCTCTCTGTTCTCTCTCTCTCTCTGTTCTCTTTCTCTGTTCTCTCTCTCTCTCTGTTCTCTCTCTCTCTCTGTTCTCTTTCTCTGTTCTCTCTCTCTCTGTTCTCGTTCTCTCTCTCTCTCTGTTCTCGTTCTCTCTCTCTCTCTGTTCTCGTTCTCTGTTCTCGTTCTCTGTTCTCGTTCTCTGTTCTCTCTCTCTCTCTGTTCTCTTTCTCTGTTCTCTCTCTCTCTGTTCTCTGTTCTCTCTCTCTCTCTCTCTGTTCTCTCTCTCTCTCTCTGTTCTCTGTTCTCTCTCTCTCTGTTCTCTCTCTCTCTTCTCTCTCTCTCTCTCTCTCTCTCTCTCTCTCTCACCCAAATTGACACAAAATGACAAAGCTGAGACAACGTATGAAGAGAATATTAATATAGAAATTATAGAAAAGGATCCAGAAACTTATACAGAAATAGTAGAACCAAATTTAGAACTAGAAGAAACCATAGATTCTTTTGAAAATATCAATTTAGAACCAAATGAAGCAAATGTGTATGCTCCGGTAAAAGAGGAACCTATGCCTGAATATGATTACATAAAAATTGGTGACAGAAATTACAAACAAACAGATTATAAAAAGAAAATAAATTACAGTGACCAATATAGACAACAAAGATTGTGGGAATCTAGATAAGCAGAACAAATACATAGCCAACAAAAGGTAGAAAGAGGATATTTAGATTTAGATTGTGTAATTGATATAGACAAAATTATACAGATATGGATAGCACAAGTACAAAAAACTGCTATGGAAAACAAGTTAACTATTAATAATGTAGGAGAATATTTGACAACCACCTTTGTGTAAAGTTATGGTATGATAATATGCCTCAAAGTAAAAAAGAAACACTTACATCAGCCTTTAATATAAATGCCCAACCTACAACTAATATTAAAGAAATAATACAAAAATATGAAAGAGCTATTAGGGGAGAATTTAGTAATTTAGGATAAGAAATCAATACTTTTAAGAGAAAACAAGAAATAGCTAGGAATAAATTGCAAAATTTGGTTATATGTGATATGTGCTATATAAAAGACTTTAATTGTGAATTCTCAAATTACTACTACCAAGCTAACTATACAAATGAAGAAAAGAAATTAGTATTAGACCAATATATACAGAAATTACCTATACCTTTTAACCAGATTATCATGGAAGAACTAAAATGAAAAGAGCTAGTGACTGATACTTTAGGAGTAAGAATAGAATTTGTATTAGATTGGATAAATAAAACTTGTATACAAGCTAGTGGAGCTAGATATTTAGCTAATGCAAATAAATACATGTGTTGTGAAGATTTTAAACCTAGCAGATATGGATGTAGCAAAAAATACCCAAAAACGCTTAAGAAAAAGAAAAAATATAAAAAACATAGACCTTATAAATGGAATAAAACAAAATATAGCAATGCAAAGAAGTATAGAAAATATTATGGAAAGAGACAAAATTATAAAAAATACTTTAAAAAAGATCCTAAGATTTGCAGATGTTATAATTGTGGGAAATTAGGACATATATCAACAGAATGTAAGGAACCCAAACAAACGCAAATTAAGGAAATAATTTATGAAGGAGAAAATTATGTAGACTTAGAAATATTGGAATTTGAATTAGGAACAGATATATTGTTAGAACTAGATGTAGACCTGATAAAATACGAAAATAGTGAAAAATCTAGTAAAGTAGAATTATCAAGTGAAGATGACTAGTATAGCAGAACCTAGTACCAGGAAATTAGATGAATATATAGACCAAGAGATTAGTCAGTCATCGACTTGGCAAAAAATGATGTTTGATAAAAAGAAATAAGATAAGATTGTTAGATCAAAATTTGACTTGACCCCCGATTTAGTATTTAAAACACCCCAGTTAAAAGATAGGATAAATCTAAAAGGAGAAGAATACTATGTAGTAACCAAGAAAGAATGTGTCATGGACATAAGACAGATTAGTGGAAAAACTAGAGTACCTTTAGTAACCAGAGAATTATTACAAAGTGAAATGTTAAGACTCAAGACTGAAACATCATTAAAATACTGTTATTTTGGAGGAATTCAAATTATAATTACAGCCCATTTTAAGGAAGGGATAAATACCCCTTTAGAATTATATTTAGCAGATGATAGGATTGTAGAACCAGCAGGGCAGGCTATAATTACCCAACTAAGAGGAAGTCTGATTTACCAAAAAGCCAAATTTACTATAGCACCTAACTATAGTATTAGCCTAACTGACCAAAACATAGAGAAAACCCTGACAATTTATTGGAAATTAAATGGAATAAATATGGTAGAAGGAAGTAAAGTAATGTCAAGTGAAAGCCACACAATTATATGTATTAACTAATAAACCAACTATATCCAGAAAGAAAAAACAAATGACTTTTATAGAAAACCCTTTCCAGGAAGTACTTAATGAAATAGTCAGAAAACCAATCAGTTTTGAAGAACCTGAAGACACTAAAACCTTAAGTATAGTAAACAATAGGTTTAATACTCAAATAATTCCATATTTGAAAACAAAATATTATTAGCTACAGTATCATATACTAGGAAAATTAGAAGACAAAACTTTACCAATCTTAGTAGATACTGGAGCAGCAGAGAATTATATATCTCAGAATTGGCTTATAGTACAAAATTATAGAATATGATAATTATACCTACAAAACTTCTGATGGGGACTTGTACAATGTATAGGAAAAATAACAAAAATCCTAGAAATAGAAAATCAACCCTTCAAATTAGAATTCAAGGTAGACAAGAATGAAAAAGAAATTATTTTATGAACAAAATGGTTAAAAACAGTGGAACCTTGGAATCTAAGTGAACATGAATTATCCATAACCCTTAATAATCAAAAGATTAAGATTCCTAGAGAAACTAGAAATATACATGAGTTACGGAGATTTATATATTAGTTAAGTATACTTTTGAAGGATACCAAAGTAGATATTATACTCCTTAGACACAGGAGCAGGAATAAATATATGTAGTAAACAATGCTTACCACCTGAAGCTTGGAAAAAACTTAGTCAACCCATCATAGTTAAAGATTTAATAAAGAAGGAAACCTTATAAGCGAAAAAGCTACAAACATAAAAATTCAGATTTGGAACAAAGAAATAAATATAAAAGAAATTCACCCTTGTGAATACCTAAACCATGATGTTATCTTAGGATACAAAGAGTTTCTTAGATACTATGAACCCATATCTATATCTAAAGATTATGTGATCCGAACTACCCCTTTGTGACAAACAAAAATTACCAGCCAAAAGGGTTAGAGGAACTAAAAAAGAAGAAAAATGATATCAGTACTTCATGATTTTACTTCGAGGTTTTACATCTTGACGTGGCTGCATAGTTGGCGGTCTAGCTAGGAAAAAAACGGGTTTAGGGTTTACCCATAGAATAGGTTGATAATATTTTATTAAAAACTAAAATCTCGCAGATTTAATCTCCAAGTTTTTCTCTTATTAAGTTGCAACGTGGACGCCACGTCAGGATGTAAAGTCTTGGAAGTAAAAACCCACATATCACCACTCAAAAACTTAGTACCTTGGATTAAAAGACTGTTCTCTCTCTCTCTCTCTCTCTCTCTCTTCCTCTCTCCCTCTCTCTCTCTCTCTCTCTCCCCTCTCCCTCTCTCTCTCTGTTCCCTCTCCCTCTCCCTCTCCCTCTCCTCTCTCTCTCCCTCCCTCTCCCTCTGCTTCCTCCCTCTCCTCTCCCTCTCACCTTTGGGCGACGGTTGGAAAATGTTTCCTCTCTCCTCTCCCTCTCCTCTCCCTCTCCCTCTCCCTCTCCCTCTCCCTCCCTCTCCCTCTTCCTCTCTCCTCTCTCCCTATGAAGCCTGCCCTTTGTTCCCTCTCCCTCTCCCTCTCCCTCTCCCTCTCCCTCTCCCTCTCTCCTCTCCCTCTCTCCCCCACTTTTCTACTAGTTCTCTCACTTCTCTATCCTCCGTAATCTAAATTTTTTTTATTTTTCAAACATTCAAAGATCCACTTCCATGACATGATTACTCTGTCCTATTTCGAAAGCCTCCAAAGCACGAAAATCATGGAGAATCGGTCATTTCCAAAGCCTTAAATCGAAATTCTCATCAAAATGACCCGCTGGGGAAGAGGTTTCGCATTCCTAAACTTGTGGAGGCCTTATCGTTGGTGGTGTCCTCATCCAAGCAAAAACAAAAATGAAACCCGAGTATAGAGAAAGCTACAGGACGAAGTTGCCTTCCCAAAAATATGTAAAGAGAGAGCATGGAGCAGTGTCAACGCCTCGACTTTTTTAGAACAGGTTCAAATAGCTGTCGGGCAAGGTTAAAATACGAGAGAGAGAGACCCGGCGGAGAAAAAAAAAAAACTTGTTGTTTTCATCGACGGAACGGTTCCGCCACAACCTAGTGCTTGCCGCGGGAGCTTTCGCCAACGGGTTTTGGCTTCTCCGTAGACGAATTTGACCGTCGGTGGAGGTGGCTTTTCTAGTAGTGAAAGCTAACATTTCTTGTTATTTTTAGTATATTTCCATAACATTTATGTACTTTTTATATACATTTCTTAGCGAATGTATTTACGATATATATCCATTTTCTTAAGGATAGTTTTCGCATCTTTAATATTGTAAACCTTGCCTTGAACTACTTAATATTATTCTGAAATTATTTTTAAAATATTTAAAGTTTTAAACTAAATTTATATCAATTATTTAAGAACTTTCTTCCAAAATATTATAACACAAAAACATCACATAGTAAAAATTTAATAAGAAAATTGATAACAGTACTTCTATATTTTACTTTGAGGCTTTACATCGTGATGTGGCAGTCCTCTTGGGAGCCTAGTGGAAGTCCATATAAACTTTAGAGTTTAGGGTTACCCATAGAATAGGAAAGAGCGGTGATATAAGTACTAACGCTTTTTACATCCAAGTGCCATCCACGTTGCAAACCACGTAAAAGATAAGCTCAGAGATAAAATCTGCAAGATTTTACTTTTTAATAAAATATTATCTACTTATTTTTTGGGTAAACCTTAAACCCTAGATTTTTCTCTTACCTTGACCGCCAACTATGCAGCCAAATCACTATGTAAAACCTCAAGTAAAATCAAGAAGTACTGATACCATTTTTCAATAGGAAACTAGATCCCATTTTATGTCTTACTTACTAAAATATGGTCGACCCATATCGCCAGTACTCTCTCAATAGTAATACAGATTACTACAAAATCATTTAAATTTTGAATTGACACTAATTAAATAACAGATATTCCTATTTTTTGAAGACGTTGGTAAATAACGGATATTCCTCAATGTACCCGATTTTAAATCATCACTATAATTTCATTTTATTTCTTCCTTGCTGTGGTACAAAATTATAAATATATGATTAAATAATTAATCATCTCACTGCAGCTTTCATTTATGGGACCGTAACGTAATTGAATAATAATTCAGGCATAGCCGCTATGTCCATGCCGTTAAATAATATATTTTATAAAATCCAAGAAATATACTATTTAAATTCTATGTAAGACCACCTTTTCCCGACTTCATGATGTCACATACTAATAGCCATCGACGAAAAAAGTGGGTGCCGCCCCTTTTTAAAATGAGTAATGCTAGGCGCATGGCTCCCGAGCAAGTATTTGTGCACGGATCTACGTAGGTGGCCATCCACGTAATGCGCACATGTCCCACGGCCTCCCGTCCCACGTGTCACGGGGTTGGATTCAATGCCAACTTAACTCCGTGCGGCACTTGGCTTCTATTCCTTTTCAACCTTCTATGGGTGAGGAGGAACCAAGTTAAGCCTGAAACACATGGATCTTGTGCTTTGTGTCGTAAGTGAATGAACTCAGAATGATGCAGCGGAATAAGGTTGCACAGGGGAATTAATAAGGTGAAGCGCAGCAATGAGAGGAAGGAGAAGAACAAGAGAAGTAAGGGAAAATTACTTCATTACCTCTAAAACGAAATACAATGGGTGGAAGGGTATTCTTACCTTCTGTCACGACCCTTAGCTGGGTTTACTAGGGGAAGGCTAGTTCTCTCCTGCAAGAACTAACTTCCCTCTCTACCTGGCCCTTAGGCGTCTACAGGAATCAAAGACCTCCCTACAACCCATCGCCATGCCTCTATTTATAGGCAACTAGTGTACAAAAAACCCTTAAAAGACTCCTAGCGAGACTAGGAGACGTCCTCCCTCAATAGGGAGGTTTCCAAGTTCAGAAAACCTCCTTCCTTGGATAGAATCAATCAGATTTGGATCCCCTGATTTGTGGGCAATCAGTCCCATACCTGATTCCTGATTTCTAGGGAAATCCTCATCAAATCCGTCTAGCAATCCTTTTGCTCGTTCATATTTGGTAGGTGATCGAGTCCTTCCTCTTTGGGGCTCCTCCGCTGTATAAAGCCTCTTGAGGTCACGAATTAACTCCCTGAAATCATGGACTTACCTTATCTGGAATTGCTTAGCGCTCGAGTTCTCTTTAACCCAGGAGAACTCGGAAAATATGCATTAAGCATATGTTAAATTTATATGCGTTGGAAAGCTTATCGAGTCAGCTTTCCAACGGTATATGACATGCCCATATGTGGCACAATGTGGGTCCCATCTGGGCCCACCGAATCTTTCGGGGTCCAAACCCCGTATTCCGACTTAGTCGCGATGCGCGTGCTGTGGGCGCTTCTGCCCTGTGGCGGTAGTTTCTGCCCTGTTGGGCGGCTCGGTAGTGGCGCCTTGCTGGCATGCGCAGGTGTTGGGTCACGCCTCGGGCGTGCTTCTTGCCAATGCTGGCATGCCTTTTGGCTTGTTTGGAGTCACACTTGGCCTCCTGTTGGGGCCTCCTTGCACCACGGCCTCCCGTCCCACGGCCTCCCGTCCCACGCCTCCCGTCCGGCCTCCACCCAGCCTCCCGTCCCACGGCCTCCCGTCCCACGGCCTCCGTCCCCACGGCCTCCCTCCCCACGTCCCACGGCCTCCCCCGTCCCACGGCCTCCCGTCCCACGGCCTCCCGTCCCGGCCTCCCCCACGGCCTCCCCCACGGCCTCCCGTCCACGGCCGGCCCCCACGGCCTCCCGTCCCACGCCCCGTCCCGGCCTCCACCCACGGCCTCCGTCCCACGGCCTCCCGTCCACGGCCTCCCGTCCCACGGCCTCCCGTCCCACGGCCTCCCCCCCGGCCTCCCGTCCCACGGCCTCCGGCCTCCCGTCCCACGGCCTCCCGTCCCACGGCCTCCCGTCCCACGGCCTCCCGTCCCACGGCCTCCCGTCCCACGGCCTCCCGTCCCACGGCCTCCCGTCCCACGGCCTCCCGTCCCACGGCCTCCCGCCCCACGGCCTCATCCCGGGCCTCCCACGACGACATCCCGGGGCCCCACCCCGGCCTCCCACGGCCTCCCACGGCCTCCTACGGCTTCCTAGGGTTGGCCGTCCCGCGGGCTCCCTCGTTCGACCCTCCTGTGGCACAAACTTATGGCTGGGCGCATGGCATGTTATCCGGGGTTGCATTTTGTGTTTGTTTGTCAATATGTGCGCGCGTAGGCAGGCGCCCATGCACGCAGGCGCAGGCGCTGGCGCCCGACGTCTGCAGGGCGCCCGCCCGCAAGCGCCCCCATGTGCAGGCGCCCTCCTGTGCAGGCGCCCGCCCATGCCCGCCCATGCCCGTGCGCGCAGGCGCGCTCCCATGCCCATGTGCGCAGGCGCGCGCCCATGATGGGCCAACCCGACTAAGTCAGGAGACGGGGTTTCGACCCTGACCTATTCGGTGGGCCCATGTGGGACCCACATTGTGCCTGATATAGGTATGTGATATACCGTTGTAAAGCTAACTTAAAAAACTACACGACGGTATATAATTTGGCCTTCATCCAGAAGGTAAATCCCGAGTTCTCCAGGGTTAAAGAGAGTTTACGCGCAAGGTAAGTCTAGAGAAGGTAAGTCCGGATAATGAAGGAGATAAACGAGATCCTTGAAGACTCCAGAGTGAGGAGGACTGCCAGAAGGATCAGGATGACCTCTCCGACGGATAAGGAAAGACCAGCTGGCCAGCGCACATGCAAATTCAAAAGGAGGAGCTGAAAATCAGGGATCGCCTACAAATCAGGGATTGAGAAGATTATGAGCTCTTTTGGATGATTTGCTGAATCAGTGGGATTCTTTTCCAGTTAGGAAACTTCCCATGTTGATCCACACGTCCCCTAGTCTCGCTAGGGGTCATTTAGGGTTTTTTGTAAGTAGGAAAACACTATAAATAGGGGTAAGGGCTCACCATGTAAAGGGGGATTCACGCTCCAAGTCATTGTGAGACTTTGGAGGCTATGCAGGAGTAGTTCTCTTTGTTCTTTATTGCTTGGGCGAGCAAAAGCTCTACACATATGTATCCTGATTCCCTATGAGGTAATACTACCGAAATTTTCCCTATCTCTCTTTGTACTTGAGCTCATCACTTCGTTTCCCCTCTCCTTAATCTCTCTTCACGAGTTCTCTCTTCCTAAGCAAAGTTCAAGGGTAAAATACCCACTTGCTTTCGTGCTACAGTAGACCATTGCTGTTGGTAACCGATCTTGGGAAGGCTTGTCTTAGCTCCCCCTTAGCTAGAAGCTATGCAGGAGTTGTAGCCGAGAGCTGCACGGTTTAAAGGTTTGGGACAGGATTCCAACCCCGTGCACACGGGACGGGCGGCCGCGGGACGGGCGGCCACGGGACGGAAGGCCACAGGACGGAAGGCCGCAGGAGGCCACAGCGGGATGCTGCGGCCACAGCGGGAGGCCGCGGCCACAAGCCGGAGGAAGGAGAGGGAGGGTCGAACGCGGGAGGAAGGAGAGGGAGGGTCGAATGCGGGAGGAAGGAGAGGGAGGGTCAGGACGGGATGGCCACGTGCACGCATGACGTGGATGGCCAACTTAATTTACCGATACCTGATATATGGTGGCCTAGTTAGTGCAGGAATGTAGGGAGACAAAGTGAAATTTGTAAATAAACATGTCGTGGGGAGTTTACATCTTATGTTCGTTATGTAAAGAAAATATTTCCCTGGTTATACAAAAAAGTGAATTTCCATTGAAGTGGATGTTATTTACTGTCTCTGAACAAAATTTATGTGGAGTGAGGTTGCATAACGTGGTCTTTCATTTCAACATACCTTGGTTTTGAATAAATAAATTGAATGTTCCTACCATTTTTAACCAACTTTTCATTTATGCATCCTAAAATAAGATAATATATACATTTAGTGTGGGGAACACATCATACTTAATTACCCGGGCTTATCCTCATCTCACGTTCCTCAGTAATATACTTCTCTTGTATTCAAAATCCCCTCATTCCTGCTTCAGTCCTGGACTGGAGCCATCCCTTGGAGAGTACATCATCAGGAAACTTAACAACTATTTGATGCAGCAGTTCTGGACATGAAGCAAAGGATGAGCTTTCTCCGAACTATTTTCTCTGTGCTGAACTAGCTTATTCTGACAACGCACACAAAGACAAAAGAGGATATAATCATTGCAAAAAGCTCTCACAGAAAAAGATTTTGGCCCAAGTATTTGGAAATTCTTTAGTCAGACACACATTGGTCGATTTTTAGTGAGATATCTTCGGTACATCGAAGGAAAAGCGAGGAAGGGTGCCTGTGTAATCAGCACTCTAAAAGTATAAAATAAAAAGTAAAAAATGCTTGCTGAACATGTTTCTTACTCTCAAACTTTTTTTGAATGTTGAGTTTTTCATTTTTCATTTCAATCAATAAAGAATTACAAACTCCAAATATTACAAGTGAAATCTAAGAGGTCCAAAGAACAAGCTGTTGTTCATAGAACCTTTTTTTTGTTAATTCATCAGCCCTACCATTTGTACTTCTAATTACATGACTCCAACTAACTGCAAAGGAAGCTAAATCTCTTATCTCATTAAAAATGAATTTATGTGTTACAGTTCAAATTCTCGAGGAATTAGGGTTTTGAAAAGGGGAAAAGAAGAATAAAAAGGAGAATTAGGGTTTAGAGGAAGAAGAAAAAGGAAGAAGAGAGGAAAAGAGAAGAAGAAGACTAGGGTTTTGACCCTTAATTCTGGCTTAATCCGTCTAGGGGAGAGACCTCCTATTTATAATAACGAAAAAATATATAATTGCAAGTTAGTCCATTCCAACATAGACTTAGAGAAAAGACCCCAATTAACTTATAATAAGAAATATACAACTAATCTACCAGAATCCACAATAAAACGCACTAATGGCTCTTAATATTAATTAACCATAATATATCTGTAACATTCCGCCCCCCTTAAAATGAACCTTGTCCCTAAGGTTCATAACAAGAGAACCCAATGAACGAAACAATCAACCAAGACATATCTTTCTCATCTATTAGCACATTGGTTGGCCTAAATCATGCTAAAGTAGATTTAGCAACGTATGGGCAAGTGCAAGTGTTGTACCAAGTAATACACTGGAGAGTCCAGGTCGAATCCACAAAGAAGTGGGATTGAACACTATAGTTGTGTCCGTTTAATTATATCTACCCAAGCCAATCCAAGGAGAATTAGAATTAAAACTAACCAAATGCTAAACTAACTTAAACTAATCCTAATCCTACTGCGAGTTGGATTTGGGGGACCCATTTACACACTAAGGGTATGATTAACTACTATGCTCTGTATACTAGCTAAAATCCTATACTTCGGTATTTTGTCTAACACTTAGCTAGTCTGGAAATTGCCCTACGTAACCCCCTCTCGAGGTGATACGACCGTGCCTCTCTCTTTAGCCCTATTCTCTCTTGAGGTTAAGGGTCTAAATCAAGGCCCATAAGCAGCAACCAATCTGACCGCGTGTCCGGATGCTTCTCTTGAAGTCCATCGACGCACCCTCATTTGCCACTATGCTTGCAGTGGATTTGGGGATCACACACTGAGTGATGGTATCCTTTCGCGTACCTTTTCGGTTTTAACGAAACGATAAGATTTATACTCGGAGATTCAATCTCCTTGTGCACTTAGCCCTCCAACGGTCACTCACACTAAGGCTTGACTATGCCTAACACTAGCCTACTAAGCTACCATCGCCATGTAACGGAAGATTCGTACACTCATAGGCATATCAAAATACGTAAAATCACCCCCAAGTAAATGAAAATCAACTAATACATTAAACAAAGTGCAATTACAACTACCTTATAGTCTAATATCATCCAATGTATCAAAATACATGCAGACCTAGACTCAAATACAAGTTCTAGCACAAATACAAGAGTACATTGAAAGATAAAGATAAATAGGGATAGAAGGAACTCATAAAAGATAGCTCGTAAGGCGGGAAACGTCCTCCTGGATTGAGTCTCCTCCTTTGGTAGCTCCAAATCCACGTTCTTGAGCTCTTCTAGAGCCCTAATATTGCCCAAAGTCACCCTAAATCACTCTCACGCCTTTTTTTTTGCTTATGTTCCTGGAAGGCTTGTTTTGAAAAATGACCTAAAGCGGCCTTTTATAAGCGTGCTTTAAGTTGCCTGGTGCCACACACGTAGGTCTCCTCCAATTGCGCTAGGTCTTGGCGCCGAGTGAGGCGCCTTGCAATTTTGTGGCATCGCGTTATGTTGTTTTTCGCGTTGCCCGCGCTGGCTTCGGTCTCAGAGGTGCTGCCCATGCGAGGTCGAGTGCTCTGGCCCTGGCTGCTGTCACCGCAGCGCTGGATGGGCGAGGATGAGCTCCGATGTTGGATCCTAACGCCGAGGCGCTGTGCCCATAAATGTTCTACTGCATCCAGTGCTCCTACTCTGAGTCGAGCGCCTAGGCTTTCGACATTTAGTCATTTTTCCAGTGCTCACGGTGTTCACGTGATGTCGTAGCTTCGAATGTGGCACCATGTGGCGTCACGTGCACTGCTCCTCTTCTGCATAGCGCCATGGCTTCCCATCTGACACCATGTGGGTGCCGCCCTCTGTATTGCTCCAAAATGGGATTTTTTAATACCGAAAACGTCAGAATTACCTTTTTTCTTTCAGTTGGTATTTGGTGAATATGTGGCACTTTCCTACATAATCAACACCAAAAGTGATTGAAATTCCAACACAATTATATCAAAAGTTGGCCTAAAAATGCCACACAATTTCCACTAACCACACATCATCATCCTTTGTAGGTATCTCTTGAAGATGTGAAGCAAAAAGTAGTGCCTCACTCGTGAAAGCGGGCTGAGGTGAGCTAGAAGTTGGCAGCAATAGAAAATAAGTGTCTAAAAATAAGTGTCTAAAAAGCTTTTGATAAAGATGGCGGGATGGCTTTAATCAACCCAAAGTACGACAGAGAAAGTTGGCTGGTGAAGAACTTCTGGCGGTCGATCTAATAAAGGTGGTGGATGTAGTAATGGTGATGGCTCCAGTAAGGACGCAGGATCCAACAAAGGCAGTGGCACTTGTGAAGATGCTAAATCCGACAAAGGCAGTGGCACTGGTGAAGGTATTGCATCCGATAAAAGTGCCAACTCAAGGAAAGAAGGCGACACTGGCAGCTGTGATACGATGACTGGTGCCAGTGGGGTTGGAGGACAAAAGCCTAAAAGATTTGGTCGAAAATAACCATCGAAAGAGTACTTGTGGATGGTCTTCCTTGGAGAAACCTAGACCATATTAGGCTGGTCTGGAGGTGGTGAATCTTCTGTCAAAAATGGATCATTGACTAGAGCTGGTACATGATCATCCATGGGATCAAGCAACGCTACAGGCAGTGGTGTACAAGAATGCCCAGGTGGAGGGGTCGGTGGAAGCAGTGGAAATGGTAGTGGAGGCTGAAGTGGTGTAGACAAGGGCCCATCAACTAAAGAAGGTGGTGGTACGGCTTGTAAAAGAGGCTACAACACTGACTCGACCATCAAATACGATTGAAGAAGATCCTGCAACTCTGCATTAGCATGAGCGGTGTCATGGAAACGTCCAAAAGCTTGAAGGGATAAGAATCTTTGTGTAGCTGTTGTTGTGGCTTTTATGGCCTCCAAGATATTCTCTAATTTGTCCAACCGCTTCGTGTGATTAGCCATATTTTCCAGCCAAAGTAGCAACTTTTTTTTTTTTTTTTTTTCTTTTTTTTCTTTTTTTTGTTCCTTTTTCCTTCTTTTTCTGCACAAATTCTGTAGTAGGTTCTAACATAGTAAAATCGGAGAAAAGAAGATTAAAAGAAAAAAGATTGAAACAAACCCGACAAGCTAAATTAAAAGGTTACCCTTAGTAGAATTTCTCGAAAAGCTTAGAGGGAGCATGAAGAGAATTATATCCATAGGAATACAAGAAACACCAATACGATAACAAATTTTCTGTGTCTTCCAATTGCTATTGATCGTGAACTTTGGAAGGTGTATAGATGTAGATGGACAACGAAATAAGCAAATTAGCAACTGCTGCTGTTGTGTAAGCATCGTAGGGTGCATCTAACTTCAGCGCAAGACAAGATAGAATGAGTCAAGTAGCTGCTAAGTAATAGATAGCACATGCAAGCCAAAGGATCATCTCTCGTATGCAAGGACAACAAACACATATCCTCTTGATGTGGATGATGTGGACCCCATGAGCAAGGGCTCATTGCTGTTGTCAATTAGGTAACAAGACATTTGTTGCTTATAATTGCCAAGAAGAATCGTATTGTTATCATCTTCTTAAAATAAGGTCAGCTGCTATCATCTACTCTTATTCAATAAATAAAATCTCCACAGCTAGAATAAATCTCGGGAACAAGAACAACAAACACGCAGGAGAAGATGCCGATAGTAAAATAGAGCAACAATATGCCCAATTCGGATTGTCGCAGGAGAAAATAAAGGCAGGCAGATCAAGTAGAGGATGAATCAAGAAAAATAATGCAGGAAGATATGTGAGGCTTCTAATTTCATTAATTCCAGAAACTAAAGAAAAATAATGCAGGAAGATATGTGAGGCTTCTAATTTCATTAATTCCAGAAACTAAAGAAAAATAATGCAGAAAGATATGTGAGGCTTCTAATTTCATTAATTCCAGAAACTAAAAAAAATAACTACCAAATTTCTGCCAATGTATACGTGCAACAAGTTACTAAAATTTAGTCAATCAACACATACAATAATGGGTTAGGAATAAGAATAGCCACCTGCTCCTTAGTTGACAACAACACCTTAAAACAAATAATTCATAGTGTGAAGAAGAAACAAAACCTGGCTTTTTTATATTCTGCAGCGATGAATAAGATTAGTCATCCTGCTTATCCGACAACCATAGCATAAATAATTCAGAGAGAACAGAACTTTGCCTTTTTAATCAGGGAATAAAAGATGACTGCAGCCGGAGTAATACTGCTATGCGATGTGGAAGCATGGTTTTCTTTATCGGCCGATACGTATCAGTTTCCATAACTTAGGAAACAAAATGTCGGGGTAGTTTCCTTTTACAGGAAACTTACCCCCGTATTTTCAAGTATTGACAGGTTTCCTAATGTTTCGAGCAAACCTACCGATACGACACTTTAGGTTTCCTAAAGATTAGGAAACTAGGTTAAACATCTTAAAATTTCTTTAAGCACGGGAAGTGGGGAGGAGGTTGGATAAGCAGCTATTATTTTTTGCCTTTTGGAGTAACTTCTACTATCGCCATCGTTGATTCCTTTCTCAATTTTCTCTTTCAAATCAGAGTAAGATGCAGTTCCTGCCGATACGACATTTTAGGTTTCCTAAAGATTAGGAAACTAGGTTAAGCATCTTCGTATTTCTTTAAGGACGGGAAGTGGGGAGGAGGCTGGAGCAGCAAATATCATTTTTTGCCTTTTAGAGTAACCTCTGCTATCGCCATCATTGATTCCTTTCTCACTTTTCTCTTTCAAATCATAGTAAGATGCAGTTCACTTCCTTATAATTACTAATCCGTTTCCTTATCACTGTGTTTGACTTTCAAATAATGTTGATTTTGTTCTCTAGATGCAAATTTGCTCATAGAAGATAAATTACATTACTTTATGAGTGGAAACATTTAGAATCTAGTACACAAATTCTTTGAGAAGGTATGCACATTCAGTTTGATTCTAAAAAATGCAACTTCTTCTTTGAGAAAGGAAACCCCATAAAGTTGAAAAGTAAATTTGACTCGGTGATCTCACATAGCATTTTTCTCATGATGCTTTTCACTTCCTTTGCTTTTGATTTTTTGATAAAAAAGGGTTATGTTTTCTACTTTACTAGATATTGCTATTTACTTCCATCAATATATATACTTCAATTTGTCATTAAAGTTTGTATTATAGAAACAAACAAAGAGATTAGCGAGGTCATGAATCTTTGTTCTTATCATGTTGGATGCTTTCGGTGAATCCTTTGCAGGTGTGTCTGTCTCTCTCTTTGCAGCTCCCTCGACTAAAGGTACACCTAAAGTTGGCTTTTCAGTTTCTGGAAAAACAACAATCCAGCCATTATCTACGGTCCTTGCAACCTCTAGGAGGTAAAAATTGCATCTCAATGTTTTCTCAGTGTTTTCTTGTATTTGAGTGTTACTAATTTGATAAATATAAATATTAGATGCCACCACGAGAAAAAGAACGTGACATTAGTTGGAATATCGATAGTTGATAGGGCGGTTGATTTACTTGACTATTTCCCATCCTGATCTTAGTTATTCAATGCATATACTTGCTCAATTTATGCAGTCTCCAAAGATAGATCATTGGGATGCTGCACTTAGAGTTGTTCGATGCTTGAAAGGAAATCTAGGACAAGGGATTTTTCTTTATTCAGATAGTGATTTGTAACTCTGTGCATATTGTGACTCTGATTTAGCCAGCTGTCCTTTGATGCGCAGATTTTTGACTGGGTAATTTCTTGGAAAACCAAAAAGCAATCCATGGTGTCCCGATCCTCTGCTGAAGCCGAGTATAGATCCATGGCTACAACCACATGTGAGCTCAAATGGTTGAAAGGGATATTGCATGATCTTGGTGTTTTACATTCTCAGCCTATGCGACTATATAGTGACAACCAAGCTGCGTTACATATCGCAGCAAATCCAGTTTTCCATGAACGAATGAAACATATAGAGGTTGACTGCCATTCTGTTTGTGATGAAATTCAGTCAGGGAATTTGGTCACTGCTCATGTGTGCAAATACAATCAACTGGGAGACAACAATTTGAGTTCCTTCTTCACAACTTGGGCATTCGGTACTTACACGCGCCAACTTGAGGGGAAGTATTGGGAAAGTGTAATATATTCTATTGTATATTTAGGAAAGTAAATATTTTAATGAGTTGTTAAGAATGATTGAGGGTTGACGGGGAATGCTTTTTGGGATACAATTTTTCTTAGCTTGCTTGTATATATGTAAACAACAATTGATTGAATGGAAGAGAGAAAAGTTTTTCATTCTCCAACTCTTTCATCACCCTGTTTACAGGTACACAACCATACTACTCCTAATTTCATTTACCACAGTTGTGTATTTTTCATTTCTGAACAATGAAATCAGGAGTCACAGGAGAGCACCCTTCATTCTTATTAATTTAATAGCTGACCCAATTATTCTAATTATTTCTACTCCCATCATCTTAAATGAAGTGAAATTGCCAGACCATATCCTTCTAAAAGGCTTTTATTTGTTGGCGATTTTTGCAGTGGAAAAGCTGTCTATGGTATGCTGAAGACATGGCTGCACATCCAAAAGAGTGGGAAGGAAGAAAGATTCTCTTTTATTTGATAAAACAAAACAGATTGCCCCTATTGTGGGCAATTGGCACCGGATGGAAGTTGATGAATCTGTTCCAAGAAGAGAAGGACCAGGAAAATGTTCTAGATATGTTTCTCATGGCCAATCTCTTATTTAATAGCTTATTGATGCCTAGGAAACATTGTACATAGAATAGAAAATGTTCTAGATATGTCTTCCACACGGTTTTCTTCATGGCAGGCTCACTTGCTTCATCGTCCCTTTGTGCGGGTTCTCTTTGAAAAACCACCTATAGAATAATAAGTGTCCTCATCTTATAATACCTTATCTTAAAAAATGAATAGAGCTGCTTCCCTGATGTTTTTAAAATAGAACTGACTATCTAATTAATTGGAGATGGTTTTTTTTTGTTTGATATATTTTATCCTTGCAGCTGAACCAAAATACCTTATTACCCAAAACTTTATTATCTCATTATGTTTTCTCGTGATTTAAGATTTTATAAGCCATTTTATATAGGTCTTTATCCATTAAACAATATATTTATAAACAAATCCACAAATGCTTCCGTTCTACAGTACCGGGCTGAATCAACCAGCTTTATTTGGTTTTTGATATGTTATTCTTATGAATTAATTGATACAATTTTTATGTGTGCAATATAAATAAAACAAAAAAATTACAATGTGTTAATAATTGTCAATGTTTTCATAAATAATATTTTTGGTGGAAATTAATGCATATTGTCACTTGCTTCAACATAGTAAATTTAAATGATTGACAGTTTTATAATGTAGTAGATAATAAGGATATTTTAATATGCGATAATTGTAAGTGCGTGACGAAATTTTAATGAATAATGATTCGTGTATGGGCTATGTGAGCGAGTCGCGCACAGACCCCGTGCACGAATCATTACTCAATTTTAATTGTTGGACACAACATAAGCAGAGCTGCAGTGTATGTGCCCTAAACAAAGGATTCACTATACAAGATTGATCTAATTTTATCTAATTGTTGTTTTCTTGGAGAAAAGATGGAGCGATCAGGAGATTTGAAAAGCAGCCAAACGTATCATTGTTTCTACTTTCGACATTTGGGAAACCTTTCACATCCAATGGAGTTCTCTAATACCAGGTACAGGTCTAAGTTTCATTATTATGCCTGTGTTGTCGTTCGTGTTGTTCTAAAGTTCGATGACCTTGGCTGCTTCATAGAAGAATCTGTAAATACTATTTCTTTGACCAATTCAAATTCTCATCAACAACTTCACTACCATAGATAAGTGCGTTCACCTTGAAATAGCATTTTGTTCTCAAGCTGAAAGTTGAAGTATGCAACAACCAAATCAGCAAAATCTTCCCTAGTAGAGTCTTGTGGAAGGCAGTAGGACCATTGCACGAGTACTTGTCGAATGGCACAGTTTTGGCGAAGGATAGTCTATGCAGGCACATATTGCAATTGGAGACATAATTGGGTAATTAGCATACCATTGTTCTGGAAAGGGATGCACAACTAGTGTAGAGGACTCAACAAACGGTTTTAAAGCAGACATGGAAATCCATATGGATTTGGCACCCAACCAGGAGTTCAAGCTTATAGGCGACAAGGCCAATTCATTCCAACACCGTAAAAGGCCCATTAAAGTGTTTAGCCAACTTCTGAGAAGGCCGATGTTCCAGAGAAATTTGACAGTAGGGCTGCAAACGTACCAAAACTTTATCGCCTATGTTGAATTGTAACTCACGGTGATGAGCATTGCCTTTTGAGTCATCCTGTTTTGAGCTTGCAACAAGTTGTGATGAAGCATTCTCAGCACGACATCACGCTCAATTAAGGCTTCATCAATTGCTTGGATATAAGAAGAGCCCCTGGATTAAGATGGAAAGAGTTCTGCGGTTTTGAATACTGTGAAGTGCGTTGGCAGAGTTCCAAAATGAGCCGACTTCGTTAGACGATCAACTGCCACTAATATGACTGTGTAGCCCAGTGAAGGGAGGAAGACTAAAATGAAATCCATGGTCGTCCTAAACCAATGTCGGAATAGGAAGCAACTGAAGTGGCCCGGCTGGAACATGCGTGGTATACTTAGTTTACTGGCATATTAAGCAAGTTGTACAAACTCTACTTCTTGGTGCATATGAGGCCAATAAACAACAGCCAGCAAGTCTGGCCAATGTCTGTCAGACGCTAAGGTGTGCAGCTAGAGGGGAGGAATGGAATTCACAAAATAATGAATGTTGAAGAGGGGAAAGAGGACTTACATACAATCGGTCGCCTAAACCAATGTCGGAATAGGAAGCAACTGAAGTGGCCCGGCTGGAACATGCGTGGTATACTTAGTTTACTGGCATATTAAGCAAGTTGCACAAACTCCTCTACTTCTTGGTGCATATGAGGCCAATAAACAACAGCCAGCAAGTCTGGCCAATGTCCATCAGATGCTAGGGTGTGCAGCTAGAGGGGAGGAATGGAATTCACAAAATAATGAATGTTGAAGACGGGAAAGAGGACTTACATACAATCGGTCGCAGTAAAGGAGCAATCCATCTCGCGCCGAATAATCTACTGGTAAAGCGCCAGCCTGGAGCTTTTGGTGGAGCAAGGCAGTATCTGGAAGAGAGGATTTCTCATCACGAAGAGTTCTGAGGAACTCTGATGTTGGCCTTGAAAGGGCAGCCATGTTCAAGGATGTGAACATTGTGTGTGCTTGCTGATCTTTTTCCATCACTCTAGACAAAGCATCCACCACACGGTTGAAACAACCTAGTTTGTATTCAATGCGAAAGTGGTATCCTAAAAGTTTATGAAGATAAATCTGCTGGTCAGGGGTCAAGATGATCTGTTACAGTGGTTCCTTAATGTTTTTGTAATTTGTTTGGATGATAAAGAAGCAACCGAGTAGGTATTGTCGCCATTTTTGGACTGCCTCTATGATAGCTTACAATTCTTTAATATAAGTAGAGAACTCACAGCCACGGTCTGAGATTTTTGCTATAGTAGGCTAACGGATGTCCAGATTGCATGAGGACCACATATGCCTACATTGGAGGCATCATTCTCAATAATGGATTCAAGATTGAAATTAAGAAGACTTAATACTGGTGCCTTGACCATTGCTCGTTTCATATTTTCAAAAGCTTTGGTTGCTCTAGTCGTCCATTCGAATGCATCCTTACATAAGAGATCGGTCAATAGGGCAACAAGGCTGGCATATCCTTCGATGAAGCGCCGGTAATAACCTGTGAGGCACAAGAAGCTTCGTAATTGGCGAGTTATGTGGGGCTGCGGCCACTACTTGACAGCCTCAATTTTTTCGGGATCGGCTTAGACTCCTCCGGTAGTGACGATGTGCCCCAAAGACTCGATAGAAGGCTGGCAAAACAAACACTGGGTCAGTTTAAGAAAAACCTCGTGTGCTGCCAGACACTCCATCACCTGAGATAAATTCACTACATGGTCAGCCTCCGAAGTGGTGTAAACCAAAATGTCATAAAAAAACAATAATAAATTTGCGTAAGAAAGTTGCAAAGATCCAGTTCATGGTCGTTTGGAAGGTTGAGGGGGTATTGGTTAGCCCAAACGGCATAACCAAGAACTCATAATGGCCAACGTGAGTTTTTAAAGCCATTTTGTATATATCCTGAGGATGGACTCGAATTTGGTGATATCCATCCCGGAGATCCAATTTGGTGAAGATAACCGCACCACCGATTTCATCCAGCAATTCATCCATAGTTGGGATAGGGAACTTATCTTTGATCGTGGCTGCATAGAGTGTGCACTAATCCACACAAAAATGTAAGTGTCATCTTTCTTCTTCACAAATAGGATTGACAAAGAAAAAGGGCTCTGGCTAGGGCGAATAAGATTCTGGTCTAGCATCTCTCTTATGAGCTTCTCCGTCTCAGTCTTTCGATAATGTGGATATCGGTAAGGCCGGATATGGCTTGGCTTCGAGTCAGGCAGCAGGTGAATTTTGTGATCGACAGACCGATGGGGAGACAATCTCTTTGGGGCGAGGAATAAGGCTGCAAATTGGTGGAGAAGTTGGAGCATCGGACTTGGAAGATCGGCTAGGAAGTCAATATAGGCTGAGTCGCTAGAGTCTCTACTGGTGATATAGGGTCTCAGCTACAGGCTGAAGGGTCTCAGCTACAGGCTGAAGAGCAAACATACTGTGAATTGCCTTGTTGTTGATCAAAGCTTGAAATTGATGCAGCATAATCATGTTTGGAAAGGGTGGTGAATCCCTAAGAGCACCACAATTTTACACACTATGCAGAATTCCATGGACAGGGAAGCATAGCCATGGGCAACCCATCCCAATTTTTGCAGCCATTAGACGCCCAAAATGACATCGGGACCTTCCATGGGTAAGAAAACATGTCCATGAGGAAGTCATGCCCTTGCATTGATAATGAAACCTACAGGTAATAGAATTTGTAGGTGAGATAATCCCCATTGTCGATATAAACACGGAACGGTGTCCCTAGTCGCTCCACCAATGTTGGTTTTCTGAAATTATGGTTGCTGCCCCATCTATGAGGACTTGGAATTTTTTAGTGCTAATCTCTCTTGTTACACGCAATGGGCATGGTTCCCCTGCCCGGCTAGTGCGTTCAAGGTCGAAATGTCCCTACGACCTCTTCTTCTTCTTTTGGGAGCATCTTCATCTTCTTCCTTGTCTTCGGCTTCAGTGCTCAGGAGAAGTAGGAATTTGCTGAGACATCAGTGGCAGAGGGGTGTATTTCTGATTGCAGAGCCCACGTTTTCGTTTATCTCAGAGTTCTGCTGGGGAGAGTCACCGAATAGGTAAGGCAGGAGGGGTTGGCAACAACGGAGGAGAAGTTTTAGTCTAGAGGGCAATTTGATTTGGATAGAGAACTGGAGTACTTTATATCGGAGTATTTTGTCAGTTCAGAGCCCATACGGTTCCAAGGTCAAAACCCTAACTTAGCATCTTCAGCCCAAGCTTCATAAGCGCGAGCGAGGGCGAAAGCTTCCATCAAGGTCGATGGCCGGGAGAACAACATTTCCTGGTGAACAGCAAGCTTCAATCCCGTGATGAAGAAGCTAATCAAGAGCGGCTTGGAGATACCTGTTACCTTGTTCGTCAAGTCTTTGTAAGCGGATTGAAACTCGGCTACCCCGTCGTCGTTTGTGTGAGCTTCGAGAGATTGCCCTGGAGTTCCTCATAGAGGGATGCTTCAAAGCGATGTCGTAGCTGAATCAAGAAATCTTTTCATTTGGTAAGAAGGTTATTGGCCTTCATCCACTGGTACCAAGTTGTTGCTCTGCCTTCCATGTACTATGGCATAGTTTGATGCAATGATAATGTCTGCACAAACTAACAACCTCTCCCGGAGGTTACAGTCTTTCAGGCTAACAACCTCTCCCGGAGGTTACAGTCTTTCAGGCTAACAACCTCTATGCCTTCACAAACTAACAACCCCTATGCCTTCACAAACTAACAACCAATGATAAAACTATGGCATAGTTTGCTCTGCCTTCTTCACCCCTATCACATAATCCTTCGCCCATGTGGGGACTATCTTCGCTCACTGAGACGCTCTTGCTGGCTCATTCTTTGTCTTTCTCGGTTCCTCTGAGTCTTGGCCTCCTGAAGTGTAATGGGCCAGGGTGTATCACCACCCCTGAAGTATATGGATAGGTACCGTATATAACTAGGTACTTCGTACTCAATGACTTGCTTATTAATCTGTAACTTAATTTGACCATATTGTTTGCAATGCATCCTTTTGATGCTTCATAGCTAGATTATCGTTAAATTTACTACTCATGTACAATTACACAGGTGCTTCACTTAACAGTTCCTGTTGACGTCCTCAATGCTTCACTTGAATTTGGTTCCATTTGCTACTCACGATTCAATTACACAGGTGGTTCACTTTGTTTTCTAAACGGTTCCTGCTGGCGTCCTCTAAGATTCTGACTCCTCTTTCATGTCGGTACTGTATTAATATTAATTTGATTTGCTTTAAAGAACAGGTATTCTGGAAATAAACATTGCTGTACATCTGATCCAACCGAAAAGACTGCCTCGGCCCAGGATACAACTATTTTTGTCCCAGGGATAAGGGAACTGATCTTTACGGAAAACAAAAGAAAAGCACAGGATATTGAGAATGACAAGGTTTCAGTAGAATCTGAAGTTCGTACTTGTTCCTCAATTTTCTAATTTTGGTAGTTTCTAGATATGGTAGTGTTGGCTCATCTGATGTAATTAATTGGTATCGCTTATATGTCAAAGTTTGGTAGTTTTGGTCCACATACTAGAGTCTGGGGAATGGATTATACTCATGCTACAAGCATGGATTCGTGGCAAGGAGCTTTGAACATCTCCAGTTTGATTACATACCTACGGGCCTGGAACGGCAACAGCCAGGAAAAGGACTGGTTCATAATACATGCATCTTCGTGTTGGATGAACATTATGTACACTGACATATAGAAGAGGAAGGCTAGTTTCTTTCCTGATGGTTGGGATGATGAGAAGAGCTGTCTGCCCTGCTCAAACGCTTTTGCCTGTACCTCCATGCCACTTGAATGCGTGTAACAGCCAGTTCTCTCCAGTAGGGAGACTCATACCTGCACAACAGAAAATAATTAGGGCCAATAATTTTTAAAGAGTGTTTTACAGCATTTCAATTTCAATAGTATCAGGAATCAGAAATCATGATTTAACTAGAAATTAATTTAATGGTGATCCACATTCCACTACAGGAATACTTTAATAACATCATCCATGCAAGGAACATGATTAAATCAGAAGTCCACAAGCAAGTTTCATTAGTATCATATGGGTAGAATGGTGGAAAAGAATTAAAAACACAGTTTCAGCTGTAATACGTCTACTGAAGTTACTCTCTAGAATTGGGTTATGTCAGACCTTATAGCTCCTTTGACACGTGGGTTCCGCAAGAATCGTGCAAAAACAGCAGTTACTTCGTCCAGATCAGTTGCTCGAAGTGCAAAAGCTTCGACATTCGTGATGCAAAGCACTGTTCGGCTAGAGAGCAATCTCTGGCCAGAGTACCTCATTTTCCTACCCTCTGTAAAAACGAATTTCATTGTTATAGGATTTCAGTCTCAGAAAGACGGGCATGTGGACCCAACAATTTCAATAAAGGTTACGAGCATATTCAACTAAGGTACATGATCTATTTTTTTCACTAGTTTTTTTCTGATATCGACTAAGAAATCAATATATAGATTTAGAACTGTACCTTTGTTGACACTGGACTGCTCAAGGCACCATGTGAGAAGTTCCTCGCCACAGACATCACCTTCAGACAGAGGGGAGACATTTCCATCTGCTCCAATACTCTCCATCTTTCCCCTCACAATGAAAACCATCTTGTCTATGGGGCCTCCTCGATATAGAATTTTCCTCCCAGCTATGTACAGCTTCTGCCTTAATCTTTCACAAATGGCATCTAAGATAGGTTCATCCATTAAGGTGAAAATACGCACCTGCAGCCAAACAGCTATTGGTTTTCAATAACTAGGAAGGAACACTTTACAACCAAAAGTGCATGGGCCAAAACAGCATACGGTGTGCGAAACTAGTTGTTCTTCCCATGTCTAATGAAAGAGCTGATAAATAGTGCCTTGAATACAAAGAATGTGATGCTCACTTTTATATCGCCTTCAACAACAAACACATGAACTCAACTTCCCCAATTAACATGAAATGCAAACCAGCTAAGAGAAGTATCACCACTTCTCTTCAAAACCAGGCAAAGATTGTCTCATATCCAAGGAATGAAGCTTGAATTTGAATCGTCATTTCAAGATGACTACCATGGAATAGATATATGAAATGGAAATCATTTTAGGCATGTTATGCACATCACTAGTTCATTGAGAAAAACCCAAGCTGGACTAAAGTAATTAAGGTGATATCTGATAAATATTTCTTCTACCAGACCTAGATCTTGTACAAATTATTTGAGGAGAAATTAAGGATATAGAGATCAAATTGCTTCGAATTTTCATATTGTAATCCCCACAAATGAAAGATAAATGGCTGTGACATACTAACGAGAAAGTGAAAATGACTGCTTTTTCTCTTAAACCGTGTAAGGACAGCTTGAATATGCCATGTCAACCACTGTTTCCATAAGAAAGCTGTGACATACTACTTTCTTAACATCATGTGCATCTTTTAATTTTTTAAAAGGGTGCACTTGCATAAAACCCCTGCCTTATGCCCCTCTGGAGACCCGAACTTAAGACCTCCCACTAAATTTCCCCCATGTGACCATTGAGCTATTACTCAAGTTCACAACAATTATATCAAATGAGCTCTATTCTTGGATGCGAAATATTTTGAGCTCACAAAAACTGCCTCAGTCGGTAAAATCTAAAATTAGAAACAAAGTACTTGTGTTTCTTACATGTAAGTCAGGCCATTGGCTGAATGGTTGCATGGGAGGCATTATAGAATGAAGTGATGTGCTCAAGTCTCACAAGGGGAAGGGGGTGTGTGCATGTGTGGTCAACATTCAAAATAAAAATGTTTATTACAATGCTAAACTGTCAATAGGTGAAACAGAACTCACTTTCTTGACAAAATTAAAGAGATGGCGACGTATGTCTCGTTGTAGATCCTCTGGTAAATTCTCCATCAGCAGCTCTTCATTTACTCCTCGGGTAGCAGCCCAAGTAAATCTCTCTGATTGCCGTACTTGCCTATTTATCAATAATCAAAAGGAAATCTATATTCAAAATGCTACTGAAACAGCGAACTTGAGTAATAGCTCAGTGGTCACATGGGGTTTTGTAGCGGGAGGTCTTGGGATCAAGTCTCTGCATAAGGCATAACCCTTTATACAAGAACACAATTTCTCAAAAAGAAAATTAAAAAATTAAACAGTTACTTCTGGAATAAACTAGAGATTGTTTTTACGAAAGTTGTGATTTTTTTCCCATGCCCCTAATGAGACTTGAACCCAAAACCTCCCATAACAAACCCCCCCACCCCCCATGTGACCACTGAGCTATTCTCAAGTTAAATAAAGCGAAATACTGTCTAAAAACATACAGAGCAAATAAATAAATAAACAAATACCTTTTAAGCTCTTCTGGCAATCTTCGATGGTTCATCCACTGTTCGACATCACGACGCTTTAGTTGCATCTCAAGTCTCCTGATATCATAGAGAAACATGGTTAGTCAGTAAACACTTTTAAGGGATCAATTAGCAAACAGATATATATACTGCACATTAACAAGTGCGAACATAATCCTTAGCGCCATTCAGGCTCGAATCATTTTAGTTTCCTGTGAAGACCTGAAAATAACTGATCCACTATCATTTATTACTTGAATTTGAACCATGAAATTTGATTAAAAATGTATTGTCCACACATTTAATAAGTTGGGAACAACAAAGGCTTAAAAACTAGCAAGCATCATTTGAAATACAAAAAACTGAGACTTGGGCTTCCATGTATATGTAATGTGTTCAACAGGCCACACAAGTGGATCTTACAAAGAAGACAGTACTATGTGTGTAAAACTCTTAAACAACAATACTAGTGATCACCCTTTCTGTAGTAACAACTAAACAGCCAAATCAATCTCTAGAGTATGAAAATCGCTTGCAAAGCTTTCCACAAGCCAATTAACACCAATGCAGGTCTTTATGCTTCTAAAACCCTTGCAGAAGCTTTTGACGCCCAGAAAACATCTTTCCGCTAGCATTGGGGGACTAAAATAGTCTAGAACGATTACCAAGGTAGTAAAAATTGAGTCTTTTCACGCGACAGTACGAGTCCAGGGCGCAGCAGCAGTAAAAAACCCCTTTTGAAGACTATAGAAGGCTAAACAGGTGTAGCACGACTCCAAGGTAGTAAAAATGAATCTTTTGATGCAGCAGTATGAAAGGTGATGTCAGTAGCAGTTGTAGTACGGTTCCAGTGATTCAGCAACAGTAAAAAACATTTTTTGAGGGCACAAAGATGTTCATTTAGCATCGCCCATCAGTTTAGACCGTTAGCCTTCCGGCAATGGCAAAAAAAAGAAAAAAATTGATCTTTAGCTTCCGACCACACAACAGATGACATCAGCAGCAGTAGCAGTAGCACGAGCTAATGGCTTAGTAGCACCAGAAAACCCTTCTTTTGGGTAGAATAAAGTGCATCTTGCACTTAAATACTACTACGACCTACAACTTATAGTCATGGCAAGGGAAACAGAAGAAAAAAGGATTTTTTTCTTATTTTCCCGACAACAGAAATTTGTTCTAGCCATCAAACCTGTACAACGAAGTCTATAGGAAGAAAATCCCACGACCTCTATAAGTGTCGGGTCGTCGCATACAGACCCGCTCTGATATCATGAGAAATCGAGTAGGGGAAAGAGGAAGGAGAAGGAGAAGATGCAAAGGGACAAGAAAGAGAAGGGGTCGTTAAGTCTATGGAAAACTCACAACCCTAATTTCATTAATATAGGTTGTTGTAACATGAAATTACAAATATGCCATTGTGTGGTTTATTGAGTAAGAAAAATAAAAAAAAGACTAACGCGTGTGCTAATATTCAAAACTAATAAAGAAATACTAAGTCTAACAAAGCCTAGCATAAGACCAACTAAATACAGAGTTAAGAGTTAGGGGTAGTTTAGTAATTTTACTAAACTTTAGTTAGTTATTATTTGTTTATTGTTTATTTTACTTGTTCCTCAAGCCATTAATGGCATCATTGTAATTTTGTATTTTCGGATTCTATTAATACATGTTTTAAGGTTGTAGGTCATAAGGACCTTACGACATCTTTCTCTTCCTCTCTCTTCCCCTTTTTCCTATCTCTTCACTTTTCTCTTTTCTTCGATCTTCCTTCACTAAATCTAACATGGTATCAGAGCAGTTCTGTATGTGACGACGTGTCACTTACAGAGGTTATGGGATCTTCTTCCTTGAAGCTCGTTGTACAAGTAAGTTCTAGAAAGGTCTTAGATTCTAGGCGATCCTTAAATTTCGTCTTTTTTCTGTGTTCTTCTACCATTATCCCTTGATAATGGATTCTACTGCTGAATGATGTATTGTGCATATGGGTTTACTCCTTAAAGGAGTTCCTTTGCTACTGTTGGGTTTGTGGGAACCTGTATCTGTGACTGCTACTACTGCTGCTAGTAAAAAATTTAATTTTTATACTACCTCGGGATTCGTGTCGAACAAAAAAACCTATCTTAGAGCTGCGAAAATATGCTATTTCTAGTCACAGATAGTTCTGAACGTGTTTCAGAGCTTCCAGGTACGTAAATCTCATGTTTTTACACGACCTTGGGAACCATGCCAGAATTTTTTTCCAAATTAGAAAAGGTTTTCTGGTGTTTCTGAGCTCTAGCTCATGCTGCTACTGGTGGTGTTACTGCTGACGTTATCTGTTGTGTGGTCGGAAGCGAAAGATTTAATATTTCTTTCTTCTGCCATTATCAGAAGGCTAAAGGTCTAAATTCATGTGTAAGTGCTAGATGCACAACCTACTGCCCTTAAAAAGGATTTTCTGTTGCTACTGAGTCGTTGGACTCGTATTGCTGAGTCGTTGGACTTGTACTGCTGAGTCGTTGGACTCGTGCTGCGTCATTGGACTCGTACTGCTAAGTCGTTGGACTCGTACTGCTGAGTCGTTGGACTCGTACTGCTGAGTTGTTGGACTCGTAATGCTGAGTCGTTGGACTCGTACTGCTGAGTCGTTGGACTCGTATTGTTGGCATCACTGCTGCACTACTGTGTGGAAAGACTCTATTTTTACTGCCTTGGTAATTGTGCCAAACTGTTCTACTACTCACTAAAGGTCTTCGAAGAAAGGAATTTGAGTATTTTCTCTCCAAGTTGGATCTTCATGATATCTACGCTCCAACTTGAGGGGGAGTGTTAAGAGTTAGGGGTAGTTTAGTAATTTTATTAAATTTTAGTTAGTTATTATTTGTTTATTGTTTATTTTACTTGCTCCTCAAGCATTGAATGACATCATTGTAATTTTGTATTTTCGGATTCTATTAATACATGTTTTAGGGTTGTAGGTCATAAGGACCTTACAACCTCTTTCTCTTCCTCTCTCTACCCCTTTTTCCTATCTCTTCACTTTTCTCTTTTCTTCTATCTTCCTTCACTAAATCTAACATACAACATAATTACTAAAATACCCCATGACTGTAAAACAATCAAAATACCTAATGTGAAAGTACAACAACACAACTGGGTACATATTAGAGGTAGACAAAATAAAAAAATTTCACAAAAGATAAAAATTGCCTGAAACACAAAAAAAAAATCTGCTAGGGTTAGGGAATTACAAAAAAAAAAAAAAAAAAAAAAAGGAAAAGGCCTCACCTGCGGTCAAGAGATTGAAGATAGTTCTGCATGTGTCCTATTAGAAAGGCAAACAGGAAGAGACCAAGTCCAATAATGCCCATAGTGAATAGAACCTCCCACACAAAAGTACTGGGAATTTGGTTTCCAGCCAGAGTACTTATTTGCTTCATAATGATGAATGAACATAAATGAAAAAAGAATGCTAAATAAAAAAGTGCACTTTCAAGTAATAATAATTGTACACAAAGAAATCAAATCCTAGCTGTTGCTATTCAAAAGTAATCCGTTACTACATGGGTTTCCACTATTTAAATGTGATATATACTTCAATGTTCATTATATATCCTAATTAAAGGATAAGCTTCCCGCAAAATGTTCCACCAGTTGAAACTAAAAGTATTATAAATACTTTTCTTTTCAAAAGAGCAAGAAATGAGATAAGATTAAAAAGTACAGATGTACCCAAGACAGCAATAATAGACACAGAGCAATCTCTTTTCAAATTAACAGGAAATATAGAAAGCAAATGAAGAACTAAGTGCAGGTGAGAGGGAAAAAATCTCTAAAAACAGGCTACTGTTTGAGTGCTCCGCTGACACCACAGAAGTCAAGGCAACGGATTGGGTTCACTAGAAGTATGAACACAATTTCAGAGCCACAAGTGATCTCTACAATCTTGTCAGGTCTTCATTTTCCAGTTGATTCAAATCAACTGTGGATTTAAATCGAGGGAAAACTAGCCAATAGACATTTAATAAGTAAACAGACAAATTAAGCACCACCACTTCCAAATGGCACAAAATTTCCATTTTCCTGTGAGGTGTTACAGAATATGCTTTCATCTGGGCCCTCACATGCTAGCTATTACGTCTCAAAGAGGGCTACTGATTGGTGTTTCATAAGGCTAAAGCCTGATAAAAATTGAGGGAAATTAGTTTTGAATAACAGCGGTAGTGACTTTTAGGCAATTCAATTGCGATGTTCTCTTAGATGTGACATACAAATCGAGACTTGCCTTTTCCCTCTGCAATATATTTTATTTTCTTCTTCTAGATGTCTTTTGCTTCCAATGATGGAATAAAATAAATAAAATATCTTTCACTTAATTTCTTTCTTCTCTTTCCTCTTTTTCTAGAATCTTTCTTCTGTTCTCATAAGCCTTCTTCCTGTGCAGCTGCTTAACGTTACATTCACTTTTCCATGACCCAAATATCATAAACTGTCATGAAGTAGAACCTTAAAAAAATCCCATTAAGCCTATTGTGCATTGAACAGTAATTTTCACCTTGTCTGTAAAGAAACATATGTACTTCATTCAAGGAAAAAGTTGCATGAATGACAAAATTCAAATGATAATATCCTTCCTATGCTCCTGTAAGTTGCTCGAAATGGTATTATAGTTCCCTCCATCTGCATTATTGTTGCATAGAATTTTCCAAGCAACTTTATAACGCCCGATTAGGTTTATAATTCTCTTCCCGACCGCATATTTTTATTTAGAACCTTCTATACCCTTTTAAATACAGAAAATTAGCTGTCCCACCCTCAAACCCAATATTTAAATGTTACTAATAAATCAAGGTTTTCACAGGACAACTGATCCAAAACAGAGGGAAGGCAATATATAATGAGTAAACAATTGAAAAGAAATGTCCCGATATCTTGTCCATATTTAAGTTTATATATAACTCAAAATTTTTCTTACACCCAAGATAAATTTGACATAAACTAGAAAAAACATAAATAAAGCAAGACGGAAGTAGAGTATACCTGGAATCCCCAAAATAAAGAATAGATATATCTTTTAGCGATACTCCCAATAGTAGTAACACGGACAGCTTGAACATAGATTCCATAATCAAATTCAGTAGAACTGGTAACCAGGCATGCCTTAGCATCATGGGTTTTGTTTACCCAAATTGACCAATTTTTATTTGCACTGAATTTGTCAATATAATTGCCACGTCCACAATCTATGAACCCTTTGCAGTCATTCATTCCAGATTTTGTGCAAGCTTCTCGAAGGCATTGGTTTACCCTCTGAGACAAAAAGACAAAAGGTAACCTTCAGAAAATGGTACTGTGAAACACCAAATGGTAATAGCAATCACATCTTTGACGTTCATGACAATGAAAACCTCTTCGATCACAAAAAGCTGGTCAAATTTTTTACTCACCTGGAGACCAAAGAGGTACCAGCATGAGCCCACCACATGCCCTGCCAATACAAACATGAGAAGATCGATGATAAAGTTGGCCCATGCTGACTCAAATATGAAGCCACTTGCTGACTGGCCAGCAAGTAATGGTAGAAATCGTGTTATTCTTGGACCATACTGAAGAAGAATGGTAGCCCGCAAAAGATTTTTTGCATAATTTGCTGCTGATGATCCCAAATACTTTGGCAAGACAAACAAAATCATAATCTGTATAACCACAGACATTAAAGAAGATTTGTTTAATTAACATGTGTAAAGTAAACTAAACAGGTCAACATATATTCTCTCAAGTAAAAGAAACCAAACCCTCTCAAATATACTTTCAGTTTTTTTCTTAAAAATAAAGAACAGGTTAGCTGGAAAGGAAGAATGAAATAGAGATGCAATCCCTTATAATTATTGAGACGAATAACTACACAGAAAATTTTAATATTTTTTTTTTAAAGTTGTGTTTCGTTGTTTTATTAATCATCAAAGATTACATCTGGTTGTGGCCCAATTCGGGCCATTACAATAGATAGGTCAGGGAATACTAACAAGAAGGCGGTCCTGATGAATGCCTTGTTTGGCAAAGGAATCAGCATGACCATTGGCACATCTTAAAACATGTGACCAATTTGTTACAGGGTCCATAAAGGTGGATGAATAAATACCAGAACCTCCATGGTGGTTTAGATTTTCTAGTGCACCAAGAGAGGATGACACTAGTCTCCTTCCACATGGAGATTACCGATGAGACCTAAAGAAGAAAAGCACTAGAGCCCCTGAAGCAAGCTCTTTGCCTCAGCAGTAGTAGAATCCTGGACCCCAATTGGTCCTGAATATGACAGCACCACTTCACCTCTTGAATTTCTAATGAGGCCACCAACCCTAGCTGGGCCTGGATTGCCCAAAGATGAGCCATCAAAGTTGAGTTTAAATACAGCCTCAGGAGGAGGGACCCAAGCACGAATATCTGATTCCACAGCACCCTTTTCCCTTGCATACTCAATCCATAAACTCCAGATAGTAGAGGATTCAACTCCATGAAAACATTTCTGGAGTTTCAGCCAGCTCACCATAATATGTAGAATGTTGTATGCAATAGTCTTCCAATTTTTCCCTTTGCCCTTGAAGATTCTTGCATTTCTTTCTTTCCAAATAAGCCACGGGATGTACCCTACACAGCATTTAAACATGAGTCGGCCATTTTCCCCCAGTCCTAAGGAGCCAACTAAGTCTACAATGGCAATCAAGTCAGGAGGCAACCATCCCAAACATGCCTAGGAAGAACATACATATATTCCATGATGCAGGATGAATAAGAGTTCTAGTTTAATTAGGGATTTGGTAGCAGAATTAGGATTCTTTATTAATGTTAAGAGTTAGGGGTAGTTTAGTAATTTTACTAAATTTTAGTTAGTTATTGTTTGTTTATTATTTAGTTTACTTGCTCTTCAAGCCATGAGTGGCATCATTGTAATTTTATATTTTCGGATTCTATTAATACATGTTTTAGGGTTGTAGGTCATGAAGACCTTACGACCTCTTTCTCTCCTTCTCTCTTCCCCTTCTTCCTATCTTTTCACTTTTCTCTCATCTTCTATCTCCCTTCACTAAATCTAACAATTAGTTTAGTATTTTATTCAGAGTTATATTAGATTACAAACTCTTCATTTAGGTATGTACGTAGCCTATAAATAGGCTATGGTTTATGGATGTTGAGACTTTTGATGATTAATTGAATTACTGCTTCTATCTTTCTCTGGTTTCTCTGATTCCTTCCCCTTTCTTCTTCCCTTTCTTCCTCAATCTCTCTATTTCTTCTCTCCTATTCTCTCACTTCGTCTCTGCCCTATTCCGTCCTACATCAATTTGGTATCAGAGCAGGGTTAATGTCCTCTAACCTATACTCAATCTCGCCAACAACTGAGATGAAAACGAAAAGAAGAGAAGATAGAAAGTTAGAACTCGTTGTAGAAGCCTTCGTCGTCGCAAGCCCGCCCGCAGTCCCCGTCTCCGCCTCCTTGCCTGCTGCCGCCGCGAGCCATTGCCCGCCGTCGCAAGCCGTCACCCGCCGTCACCGTCGCGAGCCATCACCGCCGTTGCCGTTGTCGCCGTCGCATCCGTCGCCGCCTCCAACCTCACCCTCTCCTTCCTCCAGCCTCCCCGTAAATTAAAATTCAGACCTAGGTCCCGATTAAAATTAGTTCGGTTCAGGTCAGCACAGTTCAGTTCGGTTCAGCATATATTGGTTCGGTTCGGTACAAATCGGTTTGGTCCAGCATATATCGGTTCGGTTCGGTATAAATCGGTTCGGTCCAGCATACATCGGTTCGGTTCGGTACAAATCGGTTCGGTCCAGCATACATCGGTTCGGTTCGGTACAAATCGGTTCGGTCCAGCACTACTCGGTTCGGTTCAGATCATCTCGATTCGGTTCAACTACCCAGTAAACTGTATTTTTGCCTCTTGATTATAAGCTGATAGATTTATTAGGAGGTTTAATTTTTACGTGCTTGGATCTGATACTATTTTTTGAGCGAGATTAAAAAAAAAAAAAAAAAACTTTGCATGATTATTTACTTGATTTCTTTCCCTATTGTGTTTGTTAGTAGAATTTTTAAATATTCTTACCCTAAGTTATTCTAGTCTATCTCAACATTTTTGTTATACTTGTTTTTTTTTCTCCCCATCATGACTGTGAAAGACCTTGAAGCCAAATACAATACCCTTGAAGAAAAACACAATAACCTTGAAAAAAGAGTGACCACCAGTGAGGCCAACATGTCTAACCTCTAGAACCGGCTTGACCAACTCGCCCAAACAGTTGCACAATTTACCAACTCGGTTAACCGCTTTCATGATGATTATGTAACCACTCAAAGAAATCTTGAAAAACAGCCATTAAGGGAACCTAATTGGGAACCGCTTAGGGTTCAAAGTTCTATTGTGTCCCCTTCCTATAAGCATGACCGAACCAACACGACAGGAATCTTGCCACAACCAAAAACCAACCCATTGTTTGACCACCGACCTACTGCTGAGGAGGACATCTTCTCTGATGAAGAATATTCACAGCCGCCCCTACCTACTCGACAAGGTTATAGCGTTACGCATAGACATTGTCACCACTTAGATCGTCCTAGGTATCCTCATGATGAAGTAGGTGATATGTCTAGGAGGGTCAAGGTAGATGCCCTTGAGTTTGATGGAAAATTAGATCCCAGTGCATTTATCGATTGGTTATACAACATGGAAGATTATTTTGAGTGGTACCAAATGAATGATGCTCAACGCGTTCGTTTCACGAAAATGAAGTTGGTAGGTTCTGGCAAACGCTATTGGCAAACTGTTCAGCGTAACACTGAAAGATTGGGGCATCCGCCCATTTCTACTTGGGCTGAAATGACAGAAAAATTGAAAGAAAAATACCTCCCACCTTACTATAAGGACCAATTATTCAACCAGTTGTTAAACCATAGGCAAGGATCGTCTAGTGTTGATCAATACATTGCCAAATTTGAAGAATTGATAATGAGGAGTGATATTAATGAAGAACCTAGGTTCACTGTGTCTAGGTTTGTTAATGGGTTACGTGGGGATATCAAACGAGAAGTCACGGTGCATGCCCCTGACTCTTTAGAGGAGGCATATCACAAAGCCATAGAATTTAAGAGGTACTTACACTTCCCTCCATCTAGGCAACCTTTTGGCCTTTCCAGTGACCATCGTCAGGAACATCCGACGCCATTTACTAGAGACATCACTGGAACACAACCACCCATCTTTCCGACTCCTTCAACTCATAGTCCTCTAATTCATCATGGTGAGCATAAGGTTGCCAAAACCACTTTACCTGCTTCTCGATCGGCAATAGAGTGTCATCATTGTCATGAGAAGGGTCACATCGCTTCTCGATGCCCAAACCGCACCTTAGCGTTGGAACATGTTGATGACAACACACTTAAGGAGGAGTCTAATGTTGTTAATATTACTCCAATGGAGTTTCTAGAAGATGAGACTGATTTATGTGATGATTCTCTTACAGGCCCAACCCACAATTCTGCTTTCATGGGATACAACTTGCCCATGGCAACTCTACAAGTTATGAACGTTCCTACTGATGTCACCTCCATAAAATGTCCTTCTTTTTTTTCAAACACATACCAATTGTCAAAAAGAGGTGGTTAACCGTAGTTTGGGGGATTTGCGTCACTATTTAGCGAAGGTCAAGCCTGCTACTTGGACAGTTATTTTACCCATTGGTGCGTTTCTCTATACCATTTCTATCCACCACACCACTGACTACATCTCATTTGAGATTGCATACAGCCTATCAACACAACCTAATGGCCTTATTTCTTTCCCCACAGATTTTTTTCTGTCTGCTTTTGCCCATACTTTTGTTCATCCTTTCTCCAGTTTCCATGCTGAGATTAGGCAAAAAATGGCTTTGAGTAATGACAATTTTAAAGTTTCTACTGATGCACATTATAGGTGTAAGAAATTTCAGGCTGGTGATTATATTATGGCTCGTCGTACCCCTACACTCTACTCGCCACATGCATTTTCTAGTGGACCTTTTGCTACTCCTTGTATGATCAGATCTACTGCATATGTACTTGATTTGCCTCCTGATTTTTCTCTCAGTTTTATATTCAATGTGGTAAATTTATTTGCTTATCGAGGCACATGCGAGCCTCTTGTTTTGCCTTCTTCCATGCATGCAGGTCCATCTTCCATGCTTATTCCAGGTTTTTTGACGTCGACCCTTGCTCTACACGATGTACATGTGGACGTTCTGGAAGACACGCCTATCACTTCATCTCTTGATGGCGTTTATTGTTTCTTTCTACGTTGGAAAGATCGCCCCTCCACTGATGATACTTGGATCCATGCATCTGAACATCTTCAACTAGCCTTTGCCTTGTGGAAGACCTATTTGCTGTCTAACTCAACGGAGTCGAGTTCTTTTCAACCGGGGGGGAATGATGCAGGATGAATAAGAGTTCTAGTTTAATTAGGGATTTGATAGCAGAATTAGGATTGAATTAGGATTCTTTATTAGTTTAGTATTTTATTCGTTATATTAGATTACAAACTCTTCATTTAGGTATGTACGTAGCCTATAAATAGGCTATGGTTTATTAATGTTGAGACGTTTTGATTGTTAATTGTATTACTGCTTCTATCTTTCTCTGGTTTCTCTGATTCCTTCCCCTTTCTTCTTCTCTTTCTTCCTCAATCTCTCTATTTCTTCTCTCCTATTCTCTCACTTCGTCTCTGCCCTATTCCGTCCTACATCATTCCACCTATAGAGACAGTGCAACAAAATGTGAGTTACTGATTCTGCTTCTTCAAGACACAGAGGACATAAGTTTGAGGAGATTTGCATCCCTCTTCTTTGCAACATATCTCTGGTAGGCAGCTTTCCCTCACAGCACACCACATAAAAAATTTCTGCTTCCTTGGGCACGAGAGAGACCAAGCAGAAGCAGCAAACTTATGTGCCCTATACTATACTCAATCCGCATAGTATAGGTATCCAGAACTCGCAATGTAGACTCCCTTTGGGTGGGGCCTCCAAATCAGTACATCCTCATGTGCCCTGTCAAGTGTAACATTACTCAGCTCCTCCACCAATTCTGAAATTTGTATGGCTTCCACATCAGACAGACTCCTTCTCAATAAGGAGTTCCAATTGATATCAACAAGCTGTCCAATTGGAGCCATGTCTGAGATAAAGCAGTCTTGATTTCTTGCTAGAAGGAATATCCTTGGAAATCTTTCAGATAAGGGGCAGTCCCCCAACCATTTGTCTTTCCAAAAAATTACTTGATTTCCTTTCCCAGGATGGAAGGAGATATGCTGATTAAAATAGGCCATCAGATTAAGGATCCTTCTCCAATTTGGTGAAAGACCCTAGTACCCAAAGCATCAAACCACCAAACTCTGTTCCTTCTACCAAACTTGTTGATCACTATTCTTTTCCAAGCCAGGTCATCCACTAAGTTGAGTCTCCATATCCATTTACTAAGGAGGGCATAATTAATAAGTTTGATTTTTCGGATACCTAAGCCTCCATTCTTCTTGGTTTTACAAACCTCATCCCAATTGAGCAAGTGCATTTTGGATCTCTCTGAAGAACCAGACTAGAGGAAGTTTCTCATTATCTTCTCAAGAATAGCAGTCACGGCTTGAGGACAATGAATGAAGGAGAGGTAATAAGTAGGTATTCCAATTAGGCATGCTTTAATGAGTGTGATCCATCCTGCCTTGGATAGTAATCTTCCTTGCCAAGTACCCAACCAATTCTGCAGTCTTTCAATGATTGGGCCTCATAGCTGCTTTGATGTTCTTTTAACAAAAAGAGGTAACCCCAAGTAAGTAGAGGGAGAGATCCCACTCTACAACCCAGCAATGTGGCCATCTCCTCAAGAGGATTCTATTCAATATTATTAAGAGTCAGGGTTAGTTTAGTAATTTTCCAAAAATTAGTTAGTTATTATATGTTTATTGTTTAGTTTACTTGCTCTTTGAGCCATGAATGGCATCATTGTAATTTTGTATTTTCGGATTCTATTAATACATGTTTTAGGGTTGTAGGTCATTAAGACCTTACAATCCCTCTCCTTCTCTCTTCCCCCTTCTTCCTATCTTCACTCTTCTCTCATCTTCTATCTTCATCCACTGAAAATTATTTCCCGGGAGCACAAGTCTAGTGGGGCAGTCCTCAGTGTACAAACTTGTGAAATGTCCCACTATGCTTTTAATTATTTCATCTTTTTCTAAGGAGATAGCACCATTTACCAACAGTGAACTGATTTTGTTTGACCTCCTTCTGTATGATGCAATAGCGTGGAAAAACATAGTGTTTCCGTCCCCCTCAAGCATCCACTTATGCCTAGCCCTTTGCTTCCAGCAAATGGCCTCACTTCGAAGGATACCATTAAATTCAGTAGTTGCTGCGATACGAGTGGCAATTTCCTCCACATTCAGCTCCCTTTCCTCCTCTAATTTGTCAAGCTGAGTGATCTGAGATGATAGGGCATCCTTCTTTTCTTGCTGAATAGTTCTTTGGGTCTTTGACCAGTGAGTAATTTTGCCTTTGAGTGCTCTCAACTTTCTGAATAATCTTCCCCCCAAGAGTCCATCATCCTGAATATGGTTCCACCACTCCTTGATCGTCGGGATGAAGTGATCATCCTCAAGTGACGTAGCACAAGGTCTTAAGACCTATGCTAGGCGCAGAAACAGGACTCGACAGTCCTAATCAGAGTAGAATTAGGAGATTGTTTTTTTTCTATCTTTTACTTAGTGTTTTATTAGGATTCAAATTGCTATTAGGGTTTAATTAGCCTATAAATAGGTCATGCATTTTGTAAAACAGGACAACTCAAATTTTATTGAATATTGAAATCTCTCGTTCTTCTCTTTTCCCCTTCCTTTCTTCCTCTTCTATCCCGTTCTAGCCTTTCTTCCTCTTGTTCTACATCATCTAGCCAATGGTTCTCGAACCGAAAGAGAATGCCCCCCCAATTCTCAGCATTGGAGTCCAACAAGACAAGCCAATGGTCTGAGACTGTTTTATCAATGACTCTACACGAAGTCCTTGGGTAAATCTCTAACCAATCTGGAGCACATAAAAATCTGTCTAGTCTCAAGAGGGTAAGGGGGCTTCTGCAGTTGCTCCAGGTGAAGGATTTTCCAGCAGCAGGCAGATCAATCAGTTCAACAACACCAATAAAATCAGCAAAACCCCTCATGGTGGAATTGAGGGATCTTGCTATTGGTCTCTTCTCATTCCTAGCCCGGATAGCATTGAAATCAACCCCAAGCAGGTAGGGGTCCTCTAGTTCTGTCCAAAAATCACTCCTCCTTGTATATGTGGAAAGTCCATAAACAGCACCAAGGGACCAAGTTCTACCAATAGTTACATCCACCAAATTGAGACCAACATGAAATTCACCTATTTGAAAATTCTGGACAGTAATAAAGCGTGGATCCCAAATACATAGGATGCACCCAGCAGTACCAACAGCATTTTTCGCTTTCCATTCCAGTCTACCAAAATGAACAAGTTCTCAAACATATGATTCTAGCGTTTCCTCCATCTTCATCTCTTGGAGAATAATTAGCTGAGCTCAACATTTCTTTATTAAATTTCGGATGACAATTCTTTTGTTGTCACTCCTAACTCCCCTCACATATTATGAGACAATAATCATTTCCTTTTAGCTTTTAAAGATTGAATGACTCCTTTCCCTTTGCCTCTGGTCTTGGACTTGCCCATTTTCGTAGTCTCGTCCTCTTGGATGTTACTAGAAATTTTATCAAGCTTTGATACATATGGAACTATAGCTTCATAAATCATGGCAGGAAGTCGATCTTTATCCTTGTTCAATTGGTCCATCCAGGAACGTGTGACTGGCCTCTCTTGATCATTTCCCCCATCAGGTGCTCATTTTTCCTCCCCTATAATTTCATCCTGAGAGTATTTCTCATGGTTCTCCAATTCCCAGTTACCATCACCAATAGACCACGCTGCACTTTCAATTTCCAATGCTAGGTTCCCACCTCCATGGACTGAGTTTGGGGATTTTCCCGTGGAAATAAGAGGATGATAAGGAGAAGAAGGAGAGCTCCTCCTCGAATAAGCTGTGATTGGGGAATTTAGATGGCGTAGTTTTACTGGGGTGAGAGAAGACTGTCTCGGACTGAGAGGAGAACGAAGGAAATTGTCGTAGACAATGGAATGGGAGATAAGGGACTTGATTGGGAGGGCCGAAGATGTGGAGAAAAGGGGGGAGCAATGGACGTTGGTACCTCTGTTTGGAATTTTAACAGAACTTGGGCTATCGACAGCTGCAGCCCGAATAGCTAATGGAATAGCAACCATTTCTGGAGCAGATAGATTCGCTACAGAATTAATGGCCGGAGGATTAGAGCCCTTACCCGGAATTGGTGGCAGGAGAAAATTTTAATATTTGAAAAATAACATTTCATAGAAGAGACTTAAGTCGCTACTTATTCGAGTAACAGAAGTAGTTACAAAATGAGAATTCGTAATTAAACTTCCTCGAAGATTTATTACGAAGGATATGCTAGAAAACCATCCTAATAGCCGTCGCAGAATATTTGTTACCATAACTTTAAAATTATTTAAGCACATAATTGTCAAAAAAATATTTAAAAAAAACAGAATAAAAAAAAAACATGGTAATTAATGCCAGATACAACTGTAAGGGGTTCAATTCAAAGTGTATGTAAATGCATTATACTTAAATTCAAAAGTGTGAAAATAAGAGAGAGCAAGTGCAAACTCCATTACCTGTGGAAGAGGTAACACAACAAATAGATCGAGAGGAAAATAATAGCCACAAGCATAATGAAGAGCAACTTTTTTGGGGTCATCAACTAAATCGCCAGCACCTACAACTCTTGATTCAGGGGCTACATATGCTAATCTAAACTGCAATATACAAAATGAGCAACTGATCATGTAGAAAATCACAGTCTGAACTGTTATGAAACAGTAAAATATCCCAATCAAAAAGCTGAAAGGCCATTTTTCGCATTCTTGGGTTTCAAGTGTAACTCAAATAGATGTGCTTTTTGGTTTCTATTTGTAAAATCCCAAAAATGTGCAAAGTAGGCCACTTTAACCATTGACTCCATCTTATAGTGGATATGATATGACACACAGAGGAGATTGCTTATGTAGATGTATAGGGGTATTGCTAGCAGGGTAGTTCATCAAATTATGATTGTAGGGTAGTCATTAAGGGTGTTCACAAGTTAACCTTTGAAATAGAGTGTCTCACTAAGTATTATTCAATAGAGATTAAAATGTAATTTGTGTAACTACTCATGAAATATAAGGTGCGATACTTTTTAAAGAGAAACATCAGAAGCTTTATCCAAAAATTATCAGCGATAATAAAACATTTGTTTCCTCAAATAAACCACATATGAGGTTAATTCCCCAAGTGAATCAAGTTATGTGCACTGATTTACTGGTTAGTCCAGGTGTACTCTTATTAGAGTAAAGGATATTCAGAAAAAAATAGTGAAAGGACGAAAGTCATTGGCAAATGGACTTACTCTCCAGTTTTTCTTTAAAAAGAAAAGAAAGGTGAAAACAGAAGACTTCCTTGGAAGATAGGTTCAAAAAGAAACTCTCCTATTGCCAATTGCTATCAAGAAGCTTTCAAAGTTTTGTCGCTACCCTTCTTTAGGGAACACAGAAAATTTGTTGTGAAGAACCCCAGCAAATGTTGGAGGTTTGTTTTTCCAGATTACCTAGAGCACATATTTTCTGACAAGTCTCCATTATTCCTCTTGTTTCATGTTTTGTCACTTCCTCTTTAACTACTGGTTTTCATACTTTGTCAATTCATCCAGATTTAAAGGACGACCTCAAACATTGTTAGTTGCACCTGGTGATAAACAAAGCTCCAAAGGATGGAGAGCTATCCTTATTCCCTTTGAGTTAGAGCGTGAAAACCGCTAAAGTTGGATGCAGATCCATCTCAGACTGACTAGCTGAAATTTTGAAGGTTTCATCCTATAACAGCTAAAGTTTTTGTTAAAGTCAGGGGTACTTTATATTCATTGCACATGTGTAAGTGCCTTTAGTTATTGTTTCTTGTTCAATAAGCCACTCAGTGGCACTCTGTGTAATTTTGTGCTTCCGCACTATATTTATACAATTAGGTCATGAGTTAATTACAGACTTCACAACCCCTTCTCTCCATTCTCTCTTTCGCACACTCTCTTTCTGTCTAACTTCTTCTCTTCCGCTAAAGTTCACAGTTTTCATAACGTTATCCCATCTAGGATTATTTAAACTAACCACAACTACAGTCAGGAGCTACTGGAACCCCTTCCCCTTCCCTAGCTCACATGTCAGCAATGTTGTTCGCACTAATCTTTTCATTCCATAAATTCCAAACAGTATCTGCAAAGGATGCATAAAAAATTTTCCCAATCTTTTCCCCAAAGAAGAGTGGATTAACTGCTCCAAAGGGGACAGAGAGAGGAGGGAAGGCAGAATTGCATAAAAAAACTTTGTACCTGTCCATTAATTGGGCAGTGGAGGAAAAGATGGTCTCCCATTTCCAGTCGCCACCAGGTAAGACTGATCTTTAATATTGTTTCCTCTCCTACATATAAGAATTCTGTCCTTGGTCGCATGCCATAATAATGATTCTCTTAGGGAGTTGGAGAGGTAAGGACCATCTAGTTGATAGCCTCAGGAACCATAACCGTGGAGAAAAAGCTCATCAGGAGGTAATTGTGTATGTGGCCCGGAGCATCTTCCTTCTTGACCATCCGGTCCTCTCAGGTAAGAGCTTCAAGTAATATGAGATTCATGATTCCAGTTTCCTGTTTCCTCATTCATAAAACCCCCCAATACAGACAGAAGATTGAGTGAAATAAAAGTTTCCAAGAGATTTTATTGATCCCTGATAAGCCTTAAACTAGATGAGAAACACTCATGATTTTGCTGCCCAACTCAAACATTCATCCAAAAGGATGTGATGTTGTCCCTTTGAAGATTGATAGTGAACCCATGCTTAAATTGTTAGACAAGTTAACAACTTTTTCTACAAATGCTACATTCCTGGTTTGAAGCACAGATTCAAGGTAGTCAAATATTATCTAAATCCTGGCACTTGTCACAACAATTACTCTCTGCATGCAGTTCCTATCACTGAGTTCACGTCTGTCATGTTCTGATGCCGTGACCACTGATGTGTTTTGGTTTACTCACTTCCTCCATATTGACAAAGTAATATTTAAAGTCAAAATATAAGGCCCGCCAAATAAATCTTCACTTAATGGCTTCAAACCTACTTACAACTGGGGTATCCGTATTATGCTTCTCCTTGACATGCAGAGGAAACTTAAGTTCATAATTTCTGTGTTGGGCATCTCACTTAATCTAAAGATTTTTTTTTTCTTTTGAAAGTTATGATTATTTTCCCATGCCCCCAGGGAGACTTGAACCCAAGACCTCCCATTACAAACCCTCCACATGTGACCACTGAGCTATGCTCAAGTTAACTCACTTGATCCTTATACCTAGAGCTATCAATAAGGATCATTCCTGGTCATCATTGGGCAACTCCAGACAATTACATTTTGGTTATTCAGTGCTTTCGTCAAAAGACCTTGGTTTCTGTTCAGGAAATATAAATATGGACTGAGCAACCTATTGCTCCATAACTGCCACCAAAATGAGCAGTTAACATGCTTTCGATCAGTACAGTCACAAAAAGTAGACTACTTACACCAAAAGACCTTCAAGAAATACGATATTGACTGATATATTCATCTGTATGTTGCCTACCTGAAGGACCATGTGCAGAAGATATATGAGATCAGTTACACTTCTCACGGCCGCTAATGATTTTGCTAAGGACCAGTGAAGCACTATGCACTTATTTTTCTGTCATGTGGAAAAAACACATAAAAACAGAATTAGTGTGTATTAAATGAAAGAAATATAGAGGACTGTAGGTGGAAACTGAAAACCTAAGTTACAAAGGTAAAATAGCAATCAAAAAGATGTGCTATTGAGAAACAAATGCAATATTGGGATGACCCACAAATACATGACCAGGAGGCAAGTAACTCGAGATCTATCCTCTCACATTGGAAGAAACAATGATCATACCTCTTCCACTGACAGTAAAAAGAAAAATAATGGGTCAATAAATATTGCCACCAAGCAAGATATGACAAAAAACTTGTTCCATTGTTGAACAGCCTTGGCGTGAGGATTCATTATGGGCACGTGTATAGAGGATATCGATCTCCTCAACCAACCTTTTGCGTCTCCGTAAAGAGCATTGTGGAACTGTATAACAACAACATGAATAGAATAAGAGTATCCATCAACTAGGAACACAAAGTTGGCATCAACATAAAAAAGCTTTGGCATTAATGAACCTAAAATATATTTCTTAAAAACAATAGGAAGGCTTAAAACTTCAAAAACCAAAAATCGCTTGCATACGTAGTGGAGAAGGAACAGCTCCATTTCAATAAGTCTTTGTTTTGATAGTTCATCTACGTACCTCTAGTAACCAATTACAGTTTGTTTCAAATCATTTAAGCTAACCAATTAGCATCTGTAAGTTTATCAATAAACATATAGGAAAATAACAGGTCACTGAATACTAGTTCAATCACTTGTACTTATTTCCCTTTTTATCTTCTTCTTCCTTCATCTTATTTCTCTTTCCCCTTTTCTTCATAAAAGCCAGTGTCACCCATCTCTTTCTTTCTGTCTTTCAGGCACACCAAGATTGGTTAAAACAGAGACAATACTTCTACCGAATACCAAGACCCCATACATGTTTAGGTTTCTCAGTAACAAGTTGGCAGTCCAAGCGCAACATTTGACTGTGGCATTGTTCCATCACCAACACTTAAGCAATCAAGAGTTTGTATCCTATTTAAAAACTGTACACATTACTTAAATATGGAGAATAAAGAAAAGATTGATTAGCTACAGAGAAAAGAGATAGGCTTCTCAGATTTCCTCGTGGTGGGCATGTCTGTCAGAAAATATAAGGAGCATCCACCTTGTGTCCTTTCCTAATACATGATTATCACAATCTTGAAAATGTCCTATGGCTTAAAATGTGAACAATTGAGGAAACGATATTTTCCTTTTGCCAAGATAGTTATTGTAACCAAAAAAACAATAGAAGTTGCGATCGCTTCCAAAAAAAAAAGAAAGGAAAAAGAAAGAAAGTTAGTGTGACCATTTCAAGAAAGAGATACAATGAGAGAGGAAGAAAGCAAAAGCTAAAACTGTAACATACATGCTTAATCAAAATAAAAATCAAGTACATATAGATATGAGCAGCAAGGGGAGGAACACGTGCCTTAGTTTCAAATGCTGTTGAAGCTCTAGATTTCTTTCGCCTTATTGGCTGAGAGTAATATGATGGACATGTTGTGCAGTAAGGATCATTGCATCTCCCAAGTGGACCTGACTTCAACAAATGTTCATTCTTACCCACATAATTATCTTCAGACCAGTCCTGACCCATTCCACCTGCAGAAGAGTGTTCTTCAGCTGCGACTGCAGAACCTTTGGTGCCCAAAAATCGATGCATTGGCCTGAAAGGGTTTTCAGTTTGATAATTCATATTTAAAGGACCACTCATTGGCACAAAGAGAGTTCTTTTTGGGTCCCTAAGAGGACCTGTATGTGAAACAAGGCTATTCTCATATTCATATGACCCCATATTCCTTGGGAGAGACATTGAGGCACTCCTTGTAGTGTTCCGAGAGCTAAACCTCTGGAGTTCAATATCATTGGTTTCATCCGATCCAGGAGAAAAAGTATCCGATAGCATAGGCACCTCATCTTTGTAACCACCAGCCATTTACTTTGGCTCTAGACCTGAGATGATAATCGTAAATATAAAGTAACAGTCAAATCAAAGATGTAAACCATAAAGTGCATAGTAAAAATAATATTAATGGGATAACATATGAAATAACTAGAAAGAATGGGACGAATATTTATTTTCTTAAATAAGGAAATTAACAGGTAAGGGTACCAGAGTATTGCAAGAAATTACACAAGAATAATTCTTGTCGTTTCACCATCTTACAGCTGGGGCAGTTACCCAGCTAAATTTTCAGTCCATAAGTTAGGTAAAAGTAATAGGCGCTCTACATTCATGTGGGAAAAGATGGTGCCACTGGCAAACAGAATCCGATAATATGACTTCCAACCAAAAAATATCTCAAACTATAGTTCTCAGAAGATATTTGAGACCACATCTACAGCATCCCCCACCCTCAAGCCCCCTTTCACCCAAGGGTGCTCCTAGTAACTGACAGTACAGGAAAACATTGGAAGTCTGTCATATGAACAGCAATAAACAGAGAACGAGCGTAAATTATAATTTTTACACTCCAACACCAAAACATCACTAATAATGTCCCATTAATCAATCCTAGACCTCGTTTAATAGTAATGGTAATAGTTGTCATAGTAGTAGTAGTAATAGTTGTAGTAGCAACAACCGTAACAGTTACAGAGTGTTTTAAGAAGAAAAGGAGGTTCTTAAAAGGAGAAGACTCTCATTTTCTTTCAGATTTTCGCACCTTCTCGCCAATTAAATACGACCTAACCAATTTTGCCACCTCACATTCTTTCTCTGCATCCTGTAAATTGTAATTGAACACCCGTTCAATATCAAGCACCATCCGTAACACGACGTTCTAGTTTCCAACAAAACATAAGGACTTACCTCTCCAACCGCTTAGATAATCAGGACAGCATTTCCAGAAAAATAAACACTTCTCCCATTTCGTTCACCTGATACAACGTACCGCCCACAAAAAATTCAACAAAGCAACCAAATGATGAAAAGAAGTAACGGGAACCCACGTAAGGAAAACATAAATTCCATCAAGAAAGAGGAACTGACCGCTATATAGTGACTACGCCCGTAAGAAATTCACCTCCGCTTCCAAATTTTTAGTGACAGAAACCAAATTGCCGCAAGGGAAGCAGAGGAAGACCAAGAAGAAGAAGAAGGAGAGGAAGAGAAAGGGTTAAAGGGGTACCGCCGGCCTCCTTTCACGGTATTGACTCCCCAAGTCCTCGTGCAGGAAGTTACCAGTGAATAAAGGTAGACGAACGGCGTAAGCAATAGAGAAAAAAAAAAGAAATAAAGGACGACTTTTTTTTATATGCGTTAGTCTCGCTAACCACCAAAATGAATTATTTTCGTATTTGATTTCTAACGTCCAAACAGACGAAACCTCGTCTTTGGCGGGAAGCATACTTCTGCAGTCCTGCCATCGAAACCGTTGACTACCTTGTTTAATCCGGTCTGAGGCGGAAATATTACGTCTTATCAAAAGATTAATACTATAGCAGACTTTCTGTAGAATGAATGATCAATGAGCATTAAAATAACTGATCACAGTGTGAACAGATTACAGAAAAGTGGAAGTAAACGTCTTCCAGGGAGAGCGTAGTGCTTGACTTGATAATTCAGACATTCAGAATCCTCATCGTTGTCGTACTTTCCTTTTATGAATTCATGATCATTTTCTTCATGTCGGATTGGCGTTGGGGCTAGGACGACCACATGATGGCTGTAAATGCTTCTGAGCCACTCTGAATTCTGAAAACAAAAGAGAAAGACGTCGCTTTGCTCGCATATAACTGCAGGCCACAGTTATGGCAACTACCACCAGAAACCTGCCTGTATGAGTAAAACACAAGTTTAACTAGACCCGTGACGCAGGAACTTCCCCGTCTGAGGTGCAGCCTGAGACGCTATTTGATGCCTTTCACGGGTCTCCACGGACCCACTAAAAAATCAATCTTTCCATAACCTTTCCCGACGACAACGACGACGACGATATTGTTCAATTGGTTTTAGATGAGAGTGAAGACCAAGGAAGATTTGACTCGAGACGACCTGGTCACGACGGAACCAAACCTTTCTCAATCGTCGAACATGTGCAGTTCCCGACTTCTCTGGCGCTGTTGCTGAGCTCGACGCGCGTAATCTCTTTTCTGGGTTCGCATTTTCAGCTCTCAATAGTCTTTCCGTTCCGCGGAATTCTCTCCAAATCAAGCACCGTTCGAGGTATTCTCGATCGTCTTTCTTGAACAGCAGTATATCCAGATGAATTTTTTTTTTACAGAAAAAAGGCCGGCGAAAGCCAGAGAAACCCATGAACCCTTCTTCAGAAGCTGCCGATCGATACGGGAAACCCAGTTTTCCGCCAAATTAACGACATGAATAATCGTATGAACATACATAGGAAGCATCAGCCCGTTTCATTGATTTCAGAAACAAGCGATCGAAGTACTTAACGACAGAGATAAAAGCAGCTCTTTGATCGGTCAAGGCTGAGCATTTTGTCGTGGACCGGAAAATCAATGCCAGGGTCGACGGGGACTTCAATTACGAACCCATTTAATTTAATCATAACCGACATGATTTTTCTCCGTCGGGAACAAATTGACAAGGTAGAATCATTAATGGTACTGCAAAAATCAATACTAACCGACAGATTCCAAAACACTTCATTTCTCCCAAGCTCTTTCTAGGTAGATTCCGAGAGATGATATCATTTACGTGCCAAGTGAAAACAAAAAAATATCATGAGTTATTTCCGAAAACCAAGTCAAATTTCAAAGTCCTTAGTAAAAGTCCACAATCCAATTTCAAAATCCAAATTTTCACTTGAGATTTGAGAAGCCTTAAAGTTTAAACTGTATTTATATCAAATATTAAGAACTATCTTTCAAAAAAATATTATAATACAATGGCATCACACAGTAAATTTTCAATAAAAATAATACGTGGATAAAAGTTAAAAGTGATAGTATGAATTACTACAAAATTATATAAATTTTGAGTTGATCCTAATTAAATAACGAGTATTCTTCAATGTCTCTCATTTCTAATTGCTCAACATAATTTTCATTTCATTTCTTCCTTGCAGTGGTATAAAATTATAAAATTTAAATAAAATAATTAATTATCTCAGAAAATCTTTAATTTCACATAATCATTGCCGTCCGCGCAAGAAGAGGGAGCCGCCCCTTTCTAAAATTGATGTGTGCCTTCGCTCCCTTTTATCTCCGTCGGGGCGTATTGACGATCGACCGGCGTTTCAGCCAGCAGAAGCAGCTTCTCTCCACTGAGTCCACTCCCATGGAAGCAAACGCACTTCGGCACATGGGCGAATTTCTTTCCAAGAAACAATACCAACCCCCTACATGGGCGACCAGTCTTAATCCAATCCCTTCCCACAAGTACTGTCTGGGACATGTAATTTCATTTCACCTTTATACTCCACCTCGGTTCGTCTTGTCATGCATGCTTTTCTGTTCTTGTTTCTTCATGGGTTTGGAACTCTGATGTTTCATCTATTTATCTGCCTTGGCTTCTACTTGGCAGCTAAGTGTCTGTTTATTTTTAAGACGTTTGAGACAATGGTTAGTGGCTGTCATAAGCCATTTATATACCGTCAATAGAATTGGATTTTGGATAGAGGGGTGCTTCTGGGAAATGCTGGTGCTAGTGTCCGGTGTCGGAAGAAATTGAATATAGTCTACTGTCTCTAGACTATTTACCGTTTCTACATACCCATACCTGATATATGGTGGCCTAGTCAGTGCGGGAATGTTGGGAGACAAAGTGAATTTTGTAAATAATCCTGTCATGGGGAATTTACATCTTATGTACTTAATGAATAGAAAATATTTCCCTGCTTGTACATAAAATAAGAGAGCGAATTTCCATCCAAGTGGGTGGCATTTACTGTCTCTTAACAAAATTTATGTAGGAGGAGGTTGCATAACGTGGTCTTTCATTTCAACCTTTGTTTTGGATAAAAAATTCGATTGTTCCTATCATTCATAATCAACTTCTGATTCAAGCACCCTAAAATAAGAGAATACATTCAGTGGAGGGAACACATCATATTCGCTCGGGCTTATCTTCATCTATGTAATCTAATTTCTCCTTCCTCAGTAATATACTTCTCTTGTATTCGAAAATTACCTTATTCCTGCTTCAGTCCTTGACAGAAGCCATTCCTTGGAGAGTCCATCATTAGAAAACTTAACAACTATTTGATGCAGCAGTTCTGGACTCGAAGCAAGGGGTGAGCTTTTTCCGAACTATTTTCTCTGTGCTGAACTAGTTAAATATGACAGACACACACAAAGAAAAAAGTAAACATAATGATTGCAAAAAGTTCCCACAGAAAAAGATTTTGGCCCAAGTAATTGGAAATTTTGTAGTCAGACACACATTGGTTGCTTTTTAGTGAGAGGTCTTGAGTTCAACTCTCACCGAAGGAAAAGCGAGGAAGGGTGCCTGCGTAATCAGCACTATAAAAACAAAAATGAAAAGCAAAAAATGCTCACTGAACAGGTTTCTTACTCTTAAACTTCTTATACTTAAATGTAGAACACAAACGAAAAAGCCTCTACTCACCCCCATCAAGGTGGCCATCAATGAACTCTTGGAACCCAGAAATTCATAAAAATGTTGCCCTTATTCTTGATGTTTGGATAAAAAAAGTAGGTTTGCTTTAGTCCCACTAATAAAATTATATCATTGTTAGTTTTTTTCTTCATTTCCATTGAATTTTACGCTTTTTCTTTTATTGCTTCTGCTTTGTGTCTGTTTAATATTACTTTAACACTGTAATGTACTGCATTCCAATGATTTTTCTCTTTAATTGCTTTTAAATTATTTTACCCAACAGAGGAGGTGTAACTATGCATTTTGGTATTACTAACTAAACCCTGTATATGGTGAACATACTGGTTATGGTTTTTGAAACCATGCCTATAACATAATAAATTGATTAGAGAAGTTTGTCTCCTATTTATTTTTCAGCTTCCAACTCCAATTCACAAATGGAATTTACCGAACTTGCCAAAGAACACTGAAGTATGGATAAAGGTAAGAAATTTCTAGACATGCTTCTGGCATTCATGTTGTTCTATAATTTCATTTCCTAATTCATGTGACATGGACTTACTTGGCTTTCGTTTTTGGCTAGGGAAGTTATTTTATACAGCATTCTCACCTGTGATGTTATCTTACAGTGACAGAAACTCACTTTCCATTTTTACAGCGTGATGATCTTTCAGGAATGCAACTAAGTGGTAATAAAGTTAGGAAACTCGAATTCTTGATGGCAGAGGCTGTAACCCAAGGTGCAGATTGTGTCATAACGATAGGAGGTATCCAGAGCAACCATTGTCGCGCAACTGCTGTAGCAGCAAAGTATCTAAATCTTGACTGCTACCTAATTTTGCGTACTTCTAAGGTCATTTCACACCTTCCTGATCATAGTCAACAAGCCAAGATGGAGAGCTCCTACAGCCAAAAATTCTTTGTTTGTATGACGATATTGTCTTGGTACATAACACAATACAGGTGCTTGTGGATGAAGATCCTGGTTTAACAGGTAATCTCCTGATCGAGCGCTTAGTGGGAGCACATGTCGACCTTGTTTCAAAAGAAGAATATGCAAAAATTGGAAGTGTGGTTTGTACCCTAAATTCTTCTCAAATAATTATTATTCTGCCTTTTATTCTCATCATATCATTTTCGAGCAACTAGTGGACTCTAATACTTCTAGTATAGAACACCAATGTTGATAATACTTTAGAGAGCAGACTAGTATTTAAAAATTCAACTTTTTGTTTATTTTTTGCATTTATTATTTCCTCTGTTTTTACGTAGTTCTTTTTTTCCTTACCTCTATATGGTCCAGACTCTGGGTAACCTGCTAAAGGAACGGCTAATTAAGGAAGGGAGGAAACCATATGTCATCCCTGTCGGAGGATCCAACTCTCTGGGAACTTGGTGACTGTCTTTATCTTGTGACAAGAGAATTACTATCATCTCTGCTTGTCTGTCTTTACTTATTTATCCGGTGTTTAATGATTATATGCATCACAGTCAGTTTTAGGCGTTATTACCCCCTTGTTTCTTGATCCCTTTGTAGTTCCTTTATTTATTTATTTTCTCAATGAAATCTCTTTCTCACTATGTAAAAAATATGAACTTTCAAAAAAACTACGTAAAAAATATGATAATAGAATAGCTACTCTGAGATGTGATGATTTAAGGTAGCTTTGCTCATTGGTTCATTCAGTTTTGCTTTATACAGGTGCTCCACTTATGGATGTTCTGCTTGGAATTTTTGGATATTAGCAAATATATTAGAGTACAATTATCTAACTCATTTATATCTCACTATTGGAACCAAAATAAACCCCAATACCTATGTAGCAAAGTATACAGAAAAGTTCTACCATCTGAACAACATGCTATTATTTTGTTGGCTAATGTCCTACATATCCAGCTCGTGGATTGGGGGGTGCTGACTCAATGTCCTATCTCACTAGGGGATGAGGTGTAGCGTGGAGGTGCAATCAACATTCAAAAAACAAAACAAAACGAAAGCATATCCATGCCTTTTCATATCCATGGCAGCATTCCCCTCTGTGACCAGTATACCTTGTACTCTTGCTGTTGGGTACTAAATTAAATCTAGCTATGGATGGAAAAAGACATATATACGCAATGTAAATTAGACAATGACTATTATCTAATTTGGACTCGTGGGTTATTGAACTCGAATCCATATGAAAATTTTAATCTGGGATTCTACTAGCCCAACTCTGGCATTTTTGTCCGTCCATATTGAATTGGTCATAATATTACAATATATAAGAAATATCATTTTATGGGGCTATTTTGTCATTTTTATGCTGTAAATAGGACTAGTTGATGGCATTTGACAAAAGAGACATCTTTGTGTTATTTCAGGGTTATCGTATGTTCATTTGAAAGGTAGTGGTATGCTAAACTGTTTTTCAGGCTGCAATGTCTTTAAACAGATGACACCTGCTTTGGTAGTCTATTTGGTTAAATCATGTTGCTCCGCACCATTCTATATGCCATTATGTTGTTCCCAAATGACCTCATTTGTTTTCAAATTTTCTCTTCAGAGTGGAATTACTTTCTTTTACCTTTGACAACATGTTCAGTAGATATGAAGATTATATATTTTTCCCTTTAACTTGGTCAGGGGCTATATTGAAGCAATCAGGGAATTAGAGCAACAAATTCAGTCAGAATTTGGTGAGGGGCAACTCACTGACATAGTTACAGCATGTGGCAGGTATGTAGTATCTTTAGGACTGTGTGGAATGGGCATTTGGCTTAGTAGCCACATGAGGGGAGTGTGATGGCAACGCTTTGGTTTAAAGACTTGTTAAAGCCTCATGTAGTGAAAGGATACTGAATATGTGTGAGATCCTCATTCAGTGACATGCACTGACTTAATACTAAAACTCAGAAAACCGAGCCATTAAGCTTCTGGACCTTCCTTTGTGTCACTATGCCTTGCCTTTTTGGATTTCATAATGCACTTGAATAGCCAGTGCTTTTGTGTTAATATATCTGCTTGGATTTTTGTTAAGCACTTGAACAGCAGTCTATCTCTGACCATCGTTTTAAAACTAAAACACAAGCACGAGTTCTTGGTAAAGAGATACCTTATCCTGCCTAACAACTGGAATGACTTTCATTTTCGTAAAATCAGCACCCATTTCGATGAAAGCCTGTGCACTGTTTTATCCTTTTCTGATAAAAAAGCATCTTTCAAATAAAACATTTATTAGTAGCATTCTTAAAAATCTCATACTAATACATTCATGGCATGGATGCAACTGTTGTGTTAGTTTTAAAATGATGAATGTATTGATTTTGTACTGCATATAATGGAACTTTAAAGTTGTTCTTCTGTTTTTTTCTTTGATATTCTAGTGGGGGAACGACTGCTGGTCTTGCTCTGGGGTCATGGTTGAGTAATTTGAAGGCAAATGTATGTCATTCTCTTGTCTGACCTTTTTTCCTTGTCTGTCCTTCCCTTCATCATGAAGGTTTTTAGCAGATTCTATAAAATGTATGATGTACAGGTCCTTGCATTCTCCGTCTGTGATGATCCTGAATACTTTTACAACTATATCCAAGGCTTAATCGATGGACTAAAAGCTGGTACCAACTCCCACAGTATAGTGGACATTCGAGATGTAAGCCACTTGCGCTAAAGTTGTTATACTTTATAGCTGTCACTATTTGTTATGATTGAAATTTGACCATGTGAGGTCTCTTTGTAAATTAGTGAACCAATAGCTTTTGTTGCTTAACTTCCGCATTGCTATCAAGCCAGGACCAAGGATATCATTGATGTTTTGCAGGTAAAAGGCCTTGGATATGCAATGAACACAGCTGACGAGCTCGAATTTGTGAAAGATATTGCTAAAAAGACTGGTGTTGTCTTAGATCCTGTTTACAGGTACACAACCATCCTGCTTCTAATTTCATTTACCACAGTTCTGTATTTTCCTTTTCTAAACAATGAAAGCAGGAGTCACAGGAGAGCACCCTTCCTCCCTTCTTATTAAGTAAATAGGTGACCCAATTATGCTAATTATTTCAACTTCCAGCAAGTTAAATGAAATGAAACTGCCTGAGCATAACTTTCTAAAAGGCTTTTATTTGATGGGGATTTTCGCAGTGGAAAAGCTGTCTATGGTATGCTGAAAGACATGGCTGCACATCCAAAAGAGTGGGAAGGAAGAAAGATTCTCTTTATTCACACTGGTGGTCTTCTTGGCCTGTTTGATAAAACAGAACAAATTGCCCCTACTGTGGGCAATTGGCGCCGGATGGAACTTGATACATCTATTCCAAGAAGAGAGGGGACCGGGAAAATGTTCTAAATGTGTTTCCCACGGCCAACCTCTTATTTAATAACTTATTGATGCCTGGGAAACATTGTACGTAAAATAAGAAATTCTAGCAGACTCCATTGGTCTTCTTTCGTTCCATTACCAGCTTTCTCCAGTAAGTAGCTATCTCCTCATGTGTCTTCCACACGGTTTTCTTCATGGCAGTCTCGCCTGCTTCATCGCTCCTTTGTGCGGGTTCTACATGAGCAATAGTTGTGGATATTGGACTCTTTGCGTCCAGGTCATGCAAAACCTTCTCAATATCCGAGATCAAGCGATCCGCCAGAGATCTGTTGAAGTCCTCTCTGATGACCACTCGCAAGACTGCAACATGTTCGGCATTTGGAGCCATCGTATATGCGGGGACAATCCACCCAAACCTCCTGAGATTCTCAGAGATCTGGAAAACGGTGTACCTGCCGCAATCCTTTAGAGAAAATGCTACTAGAGGTACACCGATTTCCTTAGATATGAGTTCGAAGCGGCCCATCTTCTCTAACCCATCTCTAAGTGCTTTTGTATTCTGCATGCAGTTCTCCATGATATTCTTGTAGCCCTTTCAAAGACATCACAACACGACTGTTATGATTATTAAAACAAATGCACTGAATTAAGCTCAGTACTATATAAATGTTAAAAACACCCGATTTTTTTTTTTCGAAAGTCTGCTGAGAGCTTTGATATTCCAAAATTGCACATCAAGAATACAATTGGGAACCCACAAATTAATTTGTAACCTACCTCGAAACCCAGACGTATAAACTGATAGTACTGTGCAATTATCTGACTGGAACCTGCAAAAATCATTTTTGCATCTTTACGAAGTGTGCATAAATAGCATGAAAGAAATAGGACCACGACAAGCGTGTACGACTTGTAAGGTTAGTTATGTAAGGAATCACCTTTGGAGAAATTGAGAGTGAAAGTAGGCTGATCTGCACCGAGGTAATTAATGTGGAAGATAAGCTCCTCAGGCAAGTCCTCTTTGCTCCTCCAAACGACCCAACCAACTCCTGGGTAGACCAGACCATACTTGTGGCCGCTGACATTTATGCTCTTCACCAGGGGAAGCCGGAAATCCCATTCCAATTCAGGATACAAGAAAGGCGCGATGAATCCGCCGCTCGCAGCATCAACGTGGATTGGCGTGTCCCACCTGAAATAGTACAATGAGGCTCCATTGATAGTCCTTTAAGGTCATTTTAGCACATTACTGTTTCTCCGCATTTTACCCGCATCAAATAGATGCCTTGTCTCAAGGGAGAACCTGGCTTACTCTCCAGAGAAAACAAGTAATACTTAAACCATTGAGATTCTTGCAATGGTCTGCCAAAGCAACTGATGTCTCCGTTACTAACAATTATGTGTTGCCTGGCAGCTCATCGCTACATCTAGAGCATAATTAGCATTTGAAGATTTGCAGTTACCCAGTTTCTTTGTTCTTCTCAGTGAGAAGTTCATTCAGACGTTTCACATCTTCAAATTCTCCGTTCAGTGTTGAACCAAGGATTGCTGCAACACAGATTGTGTTCTCATCCACCATTTCCGCTGCTTTTTCGGGGTCCATCACATAGTAACCCTCGCTCAGCTTCACTTCCTTCAATTCCACTTCAAAGTACCTCGCAAATTTCTCCCAACAAACCTATATAGAACACCTCCAGCAACATCATTCTATATTGCGTCGCTACGTAAGAGTCTGCAATTTATAAGAGCATCACATCCGAAAGTCAAAATACCTGAACATTGGCACCGGTAACAACATTAGGATTGTCACATGGTTTGCCCTCAGCCTGTCTCTTGTTTTGCCATTTCCGTTTGAATGCAAGACCGGCTAACATGATTGCTTCTGAAGAACCTACAGTTCCCACCCCTACGGCTGTCTCACCGTCTTGAACAGGTGCATTGAAGAGGTTAGCTATCATGTTCACGCAACGGTTCTGCAAAAGAGAAGAAAAAAGGAATACCATGAACAAGATCATTTGCTGGTTCCAAAGTGAATTTTTCAACGATTATAAACTTCAATGCACTTTCTTGAACAAGATTTCTATATTATTCTCTACTTACTATGGTTTTTGTTTCTATATTAACTTTTTGATAGAATTTTCAATGATCGAAGGAGCATAATATAAAAGAAAAGACTCGCTCTTACTATTTCACTAAATTTGGTATGAACTGCTCGATGAGGGACGCGTGTCCGCTCAATAGTCAAACCAGGAATCAGCTAAAAAAATCCAAATTTCTTCCCAAATCCCGGCAAAATGCAAACATGGAAAATGTAAAATTAAAAATTTGTAAGATCGATCAGATATTCTGAAGAGAAAATAGAAAAAAGTAACAAAAAAGGAAAATATATTTTTTTTGTGAAGTCCGTATATTTGCGATTCCGCGAGGATCGCTTATTTAAAGCACAATTGAACATAAATGCGCATCAGCAACTTGCTTTAAAATATCAACCAGTTTAGCACCACGTAACATTTTCTAACTTTTAATTAGGCAGTTTATTACTTTATGCCGATCCACGAAGTCGGTATCCTAACTCGTAACAATCGGCTCCCGTTAAAGTTTTGACATTAAAGCTTTCTTTGCGTTTTTTACGGGAGAAAAGAACAAATCTGTAAGAGACTTAACTCTGGGACTCAAAACTTCTGGTGAACACACACACAGACACACAAAAATAAAATAAAATAAAACAAAATAAAATAAAACAAAATAAAATAAAATAAAATAAAATAAAATAAAATAAAATAAAATGGAAATAATTGTGAAGATCCGCAATGAAAAAAAAAAAAGAAAAAAAGAAACACTAGCCTGTAACTCGGTGGTGACAGGATACTCGTCCATATCAACGTAATTTTTGTTAATGGAGTCCGCCATCAGCTTATCACACTCCGGCTCCATCCACGTCGTAACGAAGGAAGCCAAATTAAGCCTCGGATTTCCATCCAACATCAGCTCATCGTTGATGATCTGGTATGCGGCATCCTTGGGTATTGAATCATCCGGAATCTTAAACCTACAAAGCCGAGCAGAAAGGAACGGAAAATAGAAAAATAGAAAAAGAAAAAAAGAAATCAGCGTCCACTACTTCGGATCTAGTACCTGTATTCGCATTAATAAAAAAATTAGCAGAAATTACTACTGACTTGGGAAGCGGCGTTCGGACATATCTGGAAGCGAATGTGGAGCTCAAATTCTCGTTACTATTAGCTGCTGTCGCGGATGAAAGCATTTTCGCCCCTCTTCCTTCACTCTGTATCCTGCTGGTAAACCTCGATCGCTCTGTTTCCTTCTCTGCTGTCAAACGACACTCAGAAGAAAATGGACAAAGACACGGGTAAGGGATATGCGGGGAGACGCAGGGATTTAAAGTAAGTAATTTCACTGCACCGGAACCGCGTAAACGGCATCCAAAGAGCGCGCGCAGTGGACGACGCAATCCGCTACTGACCGCGGATGAATCGGCGGGCCCACCACGTGGCGTGGGCCCGTCCGCTAATCTGCCACGCGAGGGAGGGATCTTCCGGTGAGTGGGGCCTGCGATAGAGACGCGGGCCCTGGTCACGACTCGCGACAACTGAAGCGACGGAGATAACTTCGCGCCACGGGCTACCCGCTCTACCCAGCCTGCCCGGTACAGTTGGACTCCTCTTCCGTAATTCGGGACTGCAATCACTCAACGATGGAGAAAGCTTACCTGCAACATCGCCGGGTCAAGGGGTGACATCGTCAATTCCTGTATATATGATACCTATCCGCCTTTGTCTCCTTTCTCCTTTTCGACCTGTCTTAATCAGATGAATAGCGTAACTATTAAATGTTGGATATTGGTATTATATGTGTGTGTTGAATTTTCAGTACATGAAAAGGAAGAAAAACTATTGAAATGCATTAGTTTGAAGCTTAATTTGATGCTTTTATGGGAATATAGATTGTATACATATATGGGTAAAATTGATAAAGCAATACTCTTTTATCAATTTTTTTTCAGGACAAGACCAGAGAATGTTATGAACTTACATTGACAACAGGTATAAGATTTTGACACAAACTCCTGTGGATAGTCTTATTGTTTATGTACCAGATGAGTACAGAGTGAAAACAGATGATATGATTTATAAATTGGCCCAGTTAACTTGGATATGAAGACTCCAAGGCTTGTCCGAGGGTTTGGATCCCCACCCAACTCAATCAACATGATTTCGATTTTTGGGAAAAGAAAGTCCAGGGGTCCTATGTTGGACAACCATGAAAATAACAGTTTGGCACAAGGGTATATTTATTTACTATTTTTTATTAAGGGGGGGTTGTGCACGGAGATATTAAGTGTCAGAGACATAAATATTTCAGAAAAAATATTTTTTTGGTAATGTGGAATGGTAGTCCGTTATGACATGAAATTCTGTCTTTATTAAACAAACAAAAAGGACAACAACAAAAACCAACCATGAAAAAATAGATAATAGCAGGGAAACCAAATGCACCGCCAAGTTATTGAATCCGATCGACTCTCAACACGTTTCGTTCGAGCTCTTCTTTAGCTTCCAAAGGGCCGGTGAAAACGACTTTGAGAATCGAGGAGGGGAGAGCAATTTCTGAACTTTAGGGGACATAGTAGGACTGTACCGTACGAGTAGCTTGAGACACTCTTCGCAAGGGTAGGAGAGTAATTTGTCGAGGAAAATAAAACTCTTAAGACCCTGGTTCCCGCGCGTCCGTTTCCCGCCATTTGCACGGCCGGACTGTGAGCAGCGAGAGGATGGAGGCTTTGCGAAGGAAAAAGATTCAGCAGAAGGCCCAGCGGAAGTTTAAGATCAGAGGCTTCACCCTAAAAATCGACGCCGTTGAAAGAGTAATCTCGTTCGTATCCGGCTTCGAAGATGCCGAAGATGAAGCTTTGGATCTCCTCGTCGACGAAATCAGCAAAGAATCTCGTATAAGCCCGTACTTGTCTTCTTACGTTTTTGCGTTGTTTTGCGTAACTTAGAGCGTAATTGAATGATGTTTTTACTCAAATTGCAGTAAAATCTTCCATTTTGGACAAAGACTCTGTCGATCGAGTTGTTAACCGTCTGCTAGATGCAGAAGCAGCTGCGGAGTTCGGGAACTCTACCTCCGGAAGTCTGTCTGCATTGCGTGTAATTGATGCTTTTGTCATACCTAAGTTTTTCTATGATCCGATAAAAGAAGAGTTCAAAGAGTAAGCCCCTCATGTATTTGTTTTATTGTTGGGATAAGTCGTCTTTTGGATTTTTTTCACCATACAGCTGCAATTTTGGGGTACTTCAGGATTGTGCGGCCCCGTGCTGGTATTATATGTTTCCCCATTGTTGCAAAAAAAGTGAATAGTATTGAAGAAGCAGTTCTATTTTTCCTTTTAACAGAGATTATTCTAGAAAAAAAAGAATTAGATGTAAGAATGAAACCTAAAACTTATTAACCACACAAAAGATTACATTGTTGCCTTTTATGTACAGAATAAGACACCGACTTTACTAGGAACTTGTATTTACAAAATTTCTCCAGAGACTGGTATCTACAAAATTGCCCTTTAAATTATTTTTTACATCCCCCTCAAGCTGGAGCTTGATGAACTTGTATCAAGCACAACTTGGATTGTTGTCTCTGGAAAGAAGGTGCAGGGAGAGATTTAGTAAAAGGATTTGCAACTTGTTGCTGAGAAGATGTGTGCCGAAGAAGCACAAGACCACTTCTATATTTTTCACGAACTAGATGGCAATCAATCTCCAATGCTTGTAAGCTCATGGAAGACCGTTCTCTGAGAAATATGAATTGCAGCTTTATTGTTGTTTCAAAGGGTGACAGGAAGAGGGATAGAAATCTGTAAATCCCGAAGAAGATAGACTGAGCATTGAATTTCACAACTAGTAGTGCCAAGGCTGCCATACTCTGACTCTGCTGAAGAGAGAGAAACAATCGTCCGTTTCTTAGATTTCCAGGAAATCAAGGAAGATCCAAAGAAAATACAAAAACTAGTAAGGGGTCGTTGAGAATCATGACAACTAGTCCAGTCTGCATCTCTTTTGGCTTCTAGTGTAAAGTGACTGTTAGAAGGGAAAAATAAGCCTGTCGCAGGGCATCCTTTCAAATATTTCAGTACATGCAATGCTGCTTGCCAATGTGCATCTCTTGGAGATTGAACAAATGGGCTTAGCTGATTCACAACATAAGCTTTATCCGGCCTTGCGAAATTGAGATAAAGTAAATGACCAATGGTCCGTCTGCAAGCAGATGGATCTTCAAGTAAAATTTTCATATTAGCAAACAAGTATAAGCCTTTTTATATGTGAGGTTCAGAAGTATTTGGTAGCACTTATATTTTTTTATGGTTAAGGCTTGATCTAGAAAATTTTTATCCGTTGAATTAAAATATCTGAAGTACTACCCATCAAGAGAACATCATCAAAATACACAATGAGAGCTAAAAAAATCATTATCATGATTATAAGCAAAAAGACAGTTATCTGTATGAAATTGCCGAGCTCAAACTTACTAATATGAGCAGTGAACTTTGTATTCTGTTGCCATGAGGTCTGTTTGAGGCCATAAAGAGATCTGACAAGCTTGCAAACTTGACCTTAGCAGCTTTAGTATATCCTTCAGGTGGAACCATATATACTTACTTCTTCATCTATATCCTTGTAGGAAGGCATCATTGATGTGTAATTGGTGCAATGGCTAAGCATTTGATGCTGCTAAAAAAGAAAAAAAAAACTAACAGTAACATCAACTCTAACAGTAACATTTTTGGCCACAGGAGAAAAACTTTCAGTGTAATCTACCCCCTCCACCTGGTTGTACCTCTTGGCTACAAGTTTAGCCTTCAGTTTTCAGTTTCAACTTGTAAACCTATTTGGATCCTATTGGCTTCTTGCTAGGAAGCAAATAAGTGAATTCCCTTGTGTTAACCCACTTGGGAAGTTGTTTTGCTTGAGCATTAGAGGATGGCTCTTAAACTATAGATAAATTGGCCATAAACTGAATGTGTTCATCAGAAAAAAAAAAACAAGTAGGAATAACTTTTAAAAAAAAAAAGAAAAAAAGGATTCATAAGAACATATGGGATCCCACATTAAAGAAGCTAAGCAGACTCACGGCTTGGAAAGGAAGACACCTATCGAAAGTTGGAAGACTGGTACTACTGCAATCTTGTCTGCTTGGGATCCCCTCCTACATGCTCTCATTCACCCCTTGCCCTAAAGGAATAACAATGGAAATAGAGAAAACTATGAGGCAATTCCTATGGAAGGGTACCAGCAAAGAATTCAAATTCCATCAGGTAAGCTGGGACGAAGTTTGTATGCCAAAGATCAACGGAGGGCTAGGCATAAGGAAAATAATTCCTTACAATCAAGCCCTTTTGTTGAAATGGTGCAGGAGAATTAACCATGATAACCCCCTATTTGGGCGTCTCTGTTTTGATCCAAGATGTCAATCTCTAACTCTGAATGGATAATGGGATGGCACCCAAGCCGTGCCTTATCTCCAATCTGGAAGGGAATACATAAATTTTGGGATACATTCAAGAGAATGATAAGATTTCTCCCAGGAAAAGGAGACAAGACTGATTTTTGGAGTGATCCGTGGTTGGAGGAAAGACCTCTCTGTCAATTCTTCCCAAGAATTCACAGAGTGGCTGTAAACCCCGATATTAAACTTAGTGAACTGTTGCAAAACAGAAATGGGAGATGCTTTGTATGGAGCAATCTGTTCAGAAGAGAGCTGAGGGATGAGGAAGCTTTAGAGCTTTCCAATCTAGATCACTTCTTGTCAGAGTATTATTTGACACCCAAAGAGAAGACAAGGTTATATGGAAAGCCAGCACAACCAGGGATTTTACTATGAAGGCGACCTATATAGCCTCTGAGACCTCTAAACAGAGAAAAGCCCACCAAGCCAGATGGGCATGGAAGCTCCCCTGCGCTCCTAAAACAAAGTTTTTCATATGGACAGCTCTCCATCAGAAAATCCTAACCAAGGAGAATTTGACGAGAAGAGAGATGTCTCTGCCTTCAACAGAATGCAAATTTTGCAATAGCACACTAGAGACGGGTGACCATGTCCTAGTCCAATGTCAATATGCCCAACAGATCTAGACTCAGCTTTGGTCCATGTTTAGATTTGACAGCCCAATGCCTGCTTTTCAAAATCTACCAGAGATTATTCACCTTTGGGCAAATCTGAAGCTCACAACAAAAGGGAAACTCATGCTGGGGGTAGTAATCTCATTCATCCCATGGATAGTATGGGAGGAAAGAAACAATAGGATCTTCAATGCAACCTCAAGGGAGGCCAACCAACTCCAAGAACTTATATTTAACATAATTCTTTTTTGGCTAAGCACCCTAATTGAGATGCAAAACCTACATGGGAATAATTTGAGAGCCTCATGGGAAAATGTGGCGAGACTCACCTCTTATCATCTAGAGAGACCAGAAATACATTGGACCCCTTCTCCGGAGGGAGTCATCAAACTGAATGTGGATGGATCCTCTAGGGGTAATCCCGGGCCTGCCGGGTTTGGGGGAGCCTTCAGAAACCACTCTGGCCAGATCCTACTCTCATTTACAGGGCTTCTACCAAGTACCGACTCTGTAGTAGCAGAAACTGTGGCAATGCTACAAGGCTTAAAAATATTCCAGGACATAATGGAAGGAGAACTGGTAGTGGAAGGAGACAGTCTTAACGTTATAAACTGGTGCAATAGAATCTCACAACCCCCGATGGAGACTTGTTGTCTACTTTAGGAAATCTGGTATCTGCTAACTCGGTTGCAGATTCTCTAGCTAGAGAAGGAGTTACACTTACCTCACCTGGAAGTGAGAGATCCTCCATAGGATCATTCTGTAATGCAATTGTAACCGAAGCTTCCATAAATGAAATCCAAACCAACTACTTCAAAAAAAAATATAGATATTTGTCAGTATTACTGTGTTTTAAACTCTAATTATTCTGCTTTATAATTTTGTTTACTTACATAGACCTTTTTACTATTTTTGTGCACCCCACAAGTCCTCTTATGAGACATGTAATTCAGAGGACTGCAGATATCCTGCAGCTTGCTGTATTTTTTCATTTTTTAGCATCTCATCATATTTAACCCTGGGATCTTAGGCACAATGGCAAGCTGCCAATTCATGGTGAAGCTAGCGCAAAAGCTGCATTGTACCGGGATAGGTTTCAACTACTGCATCAGAGGCTTTCTCGTGATAGACATTTCTCCAGACCTGCTTTTGATGTTGAAATGACATTTTCTGAAACCTCAGAGGTAACATTCAGAGATTTACTGTTTTTGTCATGTGAATACTGAAAAATATTTATGATCTAATATAATAACTTTCAGATAACTTCAATATACTCTTTGGTTGGATGTACTGGGAGGAAATGGATCATGGGAGTTATATCTCAATTGGAGGATGGACGATTCTTCTTGGAGGATCTAACGGCGGCTGTACCAGTCAATCTTTCCAATGCAATATCCTTTAAACCTTTTCCCCCCTTAATTTACTAATTTAAAGATCATGAAAGGAGCTGCAATGGAGATAAAATAAGGGGGAAGAGATATTCCAGCTACTTCTAACTATTAAAAGTACCTTGTTAGAATGAACAGCTTCCATGTGTTAAATAACAAAGAAGATGATTGTTTTCTGTTAAAAAAGAAAAAGTATACAATGGAAGTCTTTTATTTAAATCTGCCCTTCTGGTTTTTTAATAAGTTTCAGTGTTATGACCACCTGCTTATTTTTCCACATCAGACCTGTAGATAATAATTTTAAATTGCAAATACTTTTAGATACAATAAACTGTAATGTCGTTCAAGTAGCTCATAACAGGAAGTTAATGCATGCAGTGCACTGTGTGGCATGCATGTGTGATCTGCACTTTGTTGTTTTAGTGTCTGTAGTTCCCGAATCTCATCTCAGTCACTCAACCAATGGCTGAATGAACAAGTTTAGCTAATTGTTAATTTATTTCTCTCCGAAAGATTTAAAAGTGATGCAGTGAGTTGTGCTCTTTTGCTTCGTGTTATTATTTTGACTGTCATAGGTGAAGAATATTTTAAAATATATGGAGTTTTCAATCTAGCTATTATCATGTGAAGTAGCAGTACTTTTCAACCTTGCAGACCTATTTGTGGTATATATTTTCTTTGTTTTGAAGAAGTTCAGCTACCATCTTTAGTTTAAAAGCAGAAAGGAATTTGTGATCTTTGTCATGCCTTTAATTATGTAGTCAGTTCTATGCCTTTTTTAAAGAATGCATATAATTTCCAGTGTTATAGCTGTTCGGTTTTAGTTGAAGAATTTGGGGATGTTTCCTTGACACTTCCACACAAGATCACATCAGGCTTTTTTGTGGAGAATACAATAATAGTAGCAGAAGGGGAGCTGCTGATCCATGGAATCTTTGAAGTCTGTTCTTTGTCCCATCTTTATGTTTTAAAGTTGTTCTACTCTTATTTTAGTCCAAGTTGCAGATTTAACATTTTATTACTTAAATTTTCAAAAGAAAAAATAGTCACTACTTAGAAATGTTTGCAGTCTCTGCACATCGAAAAACAAATTTGTTAAAAATCTGTTATGCAGGTTTATACTTGCGGATTTCCTCCATTGGAGGATAGAGGTACCTCACTTTCAGTACTTAGAGGACTTGATTTCTTTGGTGGTGGTTCTCTCGCAAAAGATGAAACTGTATATTCATTTCACTCAATAATTAGATTATATGGTACTTTTATTCACTGATCATTTGTCAATTGTTTTTACATTTTCACTTTTACTGACAAATCAACAGGCTAGGCTTGAAGAGATGGAAAAGAATGCAGTCAATGACATGTTCGTCATCCTCTCTGATGTTTGGCTAGATAATGAAGAGGTAACTTTTGGTATAGAAAGCATATAGCCCTGACTGTACAGCACAAATAACTTGAGCATAATGTCTGGCATGCTACATTGAGTTTTTATATTTTTGTTATTACCTTACCAACTGTACACTTTTAATGGATAGTGAAGACTATGGGAAAGCTAGCAACTGTCTTGGATGGTTATGAGAGTGTTGAAGTCATTCCATCTCTGTTTGTTTTCATGGGAAATTTCTGTTCACACCCCTGCAATCTTTCTTTCCATTCTTTCTCAAGCCTTAGGTAAGAGCTTGATTTCAGATTCATGAAAATTTAGATTTTGTTTTTAATTGTTTTTTAACTCAAACCGTTAACATTTTGATTGCAGATCTCAGTTTGGCAAGCTGGGAGAAATGATTGGATCCCATGCAAGGTTACGAGAGGGAAGCCACTTTCTCTTTCTACCTGGTCCTGATGATATAGGTAATACTGATGCTTCCAATTTTGCCTTCTTGGTTTTACTGCCTTTTCTGTTTGATACAAGGATATACAACTTTATGGAGCATATCTTATTAGGCTGAAGTTGAAGTGGTTCTGTTTTTGTTATCGTGAGATTAAAATTAGCCTGCTAATATTCCATTCCCACAGAAGGACAAGTTTAATGTCATTCTCTTTGGTAATATTTAGGAGCATATAGACACCAAAGCCATCAGTTTATTACTGCTTATAAGTCTGGAAAAAAGATACAGTTCCAGCCAAATTTACTGCACATACTTGATCAAATTAGTTCCATATGCTTTAAAGTTCATGCAAGTTTCATGAAGGGATCAGCGTCCGCACATGGAATATCAATTATGTTAGTTGAAGCAAAACAACTTCGTATGATTTCCTCAAAAAAGAAAACTTTTTTAATCAGAGGCATTAGACTCATCCAATGAAAAGAGACGCTTGAAATCACAGGAGTCAAGAGCAGGTTATATACTGTATAAAAAAGATTAGAAGATACCACTCCGCAATGGTGAAGATAGCATTACGTAAGAATGGAGTATAAATCTTTCCTATCACTCAAATTAGTAGAATTCTTGCAAAAATGTTTATCTTGTCCTATATATATCGTTGTTACTTTTTAACTCTAACAAACGAGCTTTACTGTATTATCAGATTGTACCATTGTACTCCACATTTGCATAATTTGACATACAATTAAAAGGACAAGGATCTATTGTTCTAAAAAAAAAAAAAAAAAATGGCTGGACATGATATGCCTGTTAAAAGATAATGAGATCAAGCAAATCACGGAAGCGGTGAGCACAAAGTATAATTTCTTTTTACCAATAACTGGCACTGGTGTTTAAACCCTTTTTTCTCAAACCCAAACAGGCATATTTAGTTTGGTCTAGTTGGTCCTAACGATCTTCTTTCTACCTTTGTAAGAGTCCAACCCTGTAGTATAAACTCCAGTTGTAAAACGACGCTTTTGCCATGACTACTGTTAGAATTCACTGTTCTAGTGGAAAGTTCTATAACTATTTTTCTTAAAAGTTGTATGGGGAAATCGGTCCAGGTAAAGTTTATGTCATAAGAGATATATGAGCCATTAGAAGTGAATTTCATTATGAAACTTTGAAATAAAGAATTGATTTCAATTTATTTCCCAGTCAGTGGAACTAAAAGCTTTAAATTTGGCATCATCAGGTCCTTCCACAGTCCTTCCCAGGAGTGCCCTACCGAAATATCTGACAGAAGAACTCCAAAAAAACATTCCTAATGCCATCTTCTCAAGTAATCCCTGCAGGTATGCCCTCTGAAATAGACATTACTTTTGAATATTTGAAAGTTTTTGGTGCTTCCGGTCACATGTTAATCAGTCATCTAGCATCTCAGGCTCGTTAATGAAGTGAACGACAAAGATATCTGGTCTTATATCATCAAATGATTATAAGTTAATCACGCATGACTAAAGGGTTTTGGATTTCATTAAGAGTTTCCTCAGGGAAACACATTTTTCCTCATATACATCAGGCACTCACTGGTTGCAGATTTGATTTATAATGCAGAATAAAATTTTTTACCCAAGAAATTGTATTTTTTCGCCAAGATCTTCTCTACAGGATGCGACGATCCTGTTTAATACCCCCATCGAAGGAAGAAACAGATGACCCTTTCGAGCATGTAAGTGGAATAACTCATGAGTATACTCATCCTGCTGTCCTCCTAAAGCCACATTTTCATTTTAGTCCAAAGAATAGTTTTTTTGCTCAAATTGTATTTTTGACTGCAGCTTGTTGCTACCATCACCCACCAAAGTCATCTCTGTCCACTACCTTTGACTGTACAGCCCATTATTTGGAACTATGACCACTGCTTGCGTTTGTATCCGACACCACATACGGTAACATCTATATGGCCTCTCTTTGTTTGCTGTTCGCATAAAAATGAAATGACATCCTGGGGGGGATAAACTACGAGGATTTCAAAGACTTCAGTCTGAGATTATTTGGAGAGGGAAAGTAAAGCCATATATGGTTAACCACAGACTGATTGAATTTACTCTCTACTTCTTGCAGATAGTACTAGGGGACAGAAGTGAGCAGAAGGCGTTCAAGTATACAGGGATCACTTGTTTCAACCCAGGCTCCTTCTCTAATGACAACACATTTGTGGCATACCGCCCGTGCACACAGGAAGTCGAATTGTCCGCTTTGTAAATTTACTAATAGCTCGTTTTACATCGTAATTGTTTTTGACGGGATATATTCGCCGTCAAACAGAACGCATCAAACGCCACCACGGTTGCACTCATTTGACCCCTTCCGCAGCAGACTGGCTTGCCTCTGACAAAAGAAGATTGGCTTATGTATTTGAAGATCCCAGTTCCCCTAGCTTTTGATTCAGCTTATTTTATTCTTCTTTCTTTGTGCCCACTAATTCTTTTAGCTACGGCTATTTGGAAATACTTTCTAATAAACTAACTTATTAGTGCTATTGGCCCTTTCGGTCTTACCTGACCGTGAGTTTTTAATCAAGTATAATCCTCAGTGCTGACTCGGGTAGTTATGCATGTCAGCAGATAGGTTCCAGATTTTGTATTTTCAAATATCCCATGTCTTAAGTAAGCTTTACAGTCTCTTTCCACACAACACACTGACGTGCCAAAAGACAGGCTACTAAGAAAAAACATGAACGTGCTTAAACCAATTGGATTTGAAGTAATTAACGCCGGAATGGAAGTACTTTCCATACAATAGATCAGTTGATGTTTTTTTCGTAAGGCACTATAATAAATAATAAAACAAATGACCCACACCACGCATGGTTGTAGACTTGGATTATTGTTACATTCTCTAATTAGTTTCCCGACTTCTGCCCTCTGTTCTGCGACAGTTCAACCTTCGTTTATCAACAAATACAACCAATTCAGATCGTAGAAACTTTCTTCAGAAAATGCGTAAACCTATGCACCATCTTCTTCAACTCTTTCATCAGCACATGTGTGAAAACTTCCATTTCTGAAAGAAGCTCAAAGATCTCTGGAGCAAAAGAAACATTGTAATCAGCTTCCCCAGTCTAGTTTGTAGTCTCAAGGATCTTGACTTATAACAGGTAAAAGGTAAAAGTAGGCGGCCTTTACCAAGAAATGCCATTAATCGCCAGTAGCTAAAGCTTGTCCTTATTCTGGAGAATGCTTGTTTGACTATAGGATCTGAAAGAGAAGTATAGCCAGGATGCAGTCTTGTCAAACTTGATTAGGTCAATCACGACTATACAAAATGCTATGATCACCTCACTGTATAATGTGCCAGCCAACGTAACTTAGCAGTACTATTTAACTGGTGAAAATGCATGTAAGGCACTCAGATTGCTCCCGGAGACTAGAATCCAGTTCTCTTCAGGGAATAATAAATACTGTGCATCTATGTTTTTTAATCCGAACATTTTGATAATTATGAATTAACTTTCTGATATTCACCTTCTCATTTTATTACCTGATTCTTCAATTTGCTTACTGCTAAGACCATAAATGGCATATCTCATGTATGCTAGTAGCCGAATTCTTTGTGGTGCTCCAAGCTTGCTAGTTATAGACCTCAACAGCCCACTGATTTTGTAGTTCAAAAGAGACCATAATCAAAAACAAAAAAAGTGATTTTCAATGAAATCAACCAAACCCATAGAATTAAATAAATATTTTCTTACTCAGTTCGTAGTATCTTAAGAAAATCTTCAGGCAGAGATTCCATAAACACCGAAATGTCCTCCATCTTCAAGAAACTTAGTTCCTGCTTCAGGTTTCGTTTTTCTTCAGCTGACATGCCTCTCCCAAGAGCTGACTTACTGATAAGAGATTTTAAAACGATAGTTCTATTTAAATTCTAGAGCTCTGTGAATGTTATAAGGATAATGGCAACAGTTCCAGGAATTTTTGGATTTTAGCCTGAAATTGCATTAAATGGTTCAAAGCTGTAGATTATTCTCTTGCGGTTATGTCGCGTGGTGGTAGTGGTAGTGGTAATGATGTGTATGTGTGTGTATATAATATGTACACACGTGTTTACATGTGAGTGTGGGTACACGTGAGAGTGTGTTCATGTGTGTACTTGGTTGTGCATGAGCATGTACATGTGAATGTGTATATGAGTCCATGTATGTGTGCGTGTGTACATGTGTATGTGAGTGTGAGTGTGTGTGTGCATGCACGAATGTATGTGCATATATGGGTGCATACATGGCTGTATACATGTATGTATACCTACATGTGTACACTACCCTTTCCACCCCTAGTGACACTTTCTCACACTAGAAACCCCCTCGTATCACCACTGAGCCAAAAACTAAGTCACCAATTTCTGAGTTTTTAATCAACTGTATTAAAAGCCTAGAGTTTTGGACATGACCAGAGATTATGTTAAGTTTGCATTTTTTCAAAATCCTTGAAGAATTCTAGCTAAGCAAGGTGTAAGTCGGACAAACGTAACCACAGGGATTATTATCCCCCTACCCTAGCTATGCAACAGATTTTGATTACTGTATTATATGTGATCTACATATTTGTTGTAAGATTTTCTTGAGAAATCAATAAAAGTTTCACTGTTTCAAAAAAAAAAATCCTTGAAGAATTCTTTGCATGCAGAAGACAAAAAAGCATCAATGTCTACTTTCTCTTATAAAGAAAATAAGTATTTTATAGAGATAATTATTTTCTTGGAAATTTGGAAAGGAGCCCTCAGACAACAAGAGGGAAGGTGTGACCCACTACAAGAGATGAGTGAGAAATATCTTCCACAGCTAAAATGTCAAATCCATTACTAGCAGCCTCAACTTTGTGCTGCTTTGGAGTTACTACTGAATTGCATGGACTATGATCATCGAAAGATAATCCAGATCTGGCCAAATGAATCCTCCATTCCGTTCTCTCATCTGCACTTTCTGCTATCTTTCTCCCCCTCTTCTAACCATATTAAAGACAACTTCACTATCTTTCTAATCAGTCTCATCTGCACTTTCTACTAGTGGATGGAGTCCCTCTTTCTCTTTTTTGAACATGATAAAAAATATATGATAGAATGGCTACCTTTACACATAACAAATTGTTGCAAAAAAATATACATCACTGACCTGTCAATAGTCCTTCCTGTGAAAATAACAGGAAAGTATCTGGAATACTTTCCGACACCAAATTTTTCACCCAGCTGATATATTTTGCTTTGGTCCAGAAGAATCAAAGCTTTCCACAGTTCACAAAATTGCACCCGGAAACTGTCGTCCAATTCTTTGTAGATCCCATGATCTAAAATAACTGCACAATCCAAAAACATGGCAGAATAAGATAATTATGCCAGTTTTCTTGAAATACAAATTTCCGTAAATAACATATACCTAGAGAAAAACCAGTAGGTCCTTCAGGACAAACTAGTATATTGCCAGGATGGGGATCACCATGTAGAAAGCCATGCACAAATATCATTTCAGCAAAAACTTCTACCAATGCCTTGGCAACCTACAAACAAACAAAATATAATTTGGCATTGAAAGTAGCAGCATAGTTCTGTATAATAAATACAAAAAAAAATTAAAATAATATTCATTGTACTGTTAGGAGCTAGTTTGAGATGGCACTGTATCCATGATGAGGATTAAATGACAGGAGGCACTTTCATAAAAATGCTCAAGAAGACCCTCTGCATCCACTAATTGGATCTTTAGGCCAAAAATCAAGTCCTAGAATCTAATGGTTGAATCATTCGAGACAACGACACATTTACAAGTAAACACCTGGATTCACCTTATTTAATCAGATCCATGATGTGATTTGGTTGTGAGGGGCCCTTGACATGGAGTTTTCAACAATAATTCGTTCTTGAACAAGAATCCAATTTTGACTTATTTTGTCTATATGACATGCAGGCAGAAATTCAAAAATTCATATTATGCCACTATATTATTCAAAACCATGGAATCCATGGATTAATAACTAATAAAATAGTAATATAGTCATCTGGGAAAGAGAATTTTAGATAAGTTCGCTCCAATGAATAGAAAATGGGATTCAATATTAAAATTTGGTCACTTAGTACAACTCGTAACTTGACATTTTATACTTCTGCAGCACATCATGTCATTCAAGAGTGTCAATTCAAAGTACAAGTGGACAAATATTGAGGTTATATGGTTAGTTTCACTTGTGTAGTGTCAACAAGGAAATTCGTAGCATAATCACATGCAAAACAAACCTTTGTTGGATTTATTCCATTTTCCTTTAGGAATTTTATGTCATCAACCTGGGAAAAACAACGACAGTAGGTTTAGTAGAACGCTTCTCATAGTCAACATGTGAGCAGATTTGGATGCAGATAATAATAAGCATAAGATTTTTTATATATGATTAGAAGAACCTAAATCAGAAGGGCATATGATAGGCCACCGGTTCGGTTCACCTATGCTAGGCGAGGAGGAAAAACAAAAAGCAAAGAAGCTGAGGTGTCTTCAACTCGTCCCGGTCAGCAAGAAACAAGGACATGAAGTGCTGGCTCCTGATCAGGAGTTAGTTGGAGGAGGCTGACGTGGCAAAGGTCTGGAAGCAATCATGCGAGTCGCACGGAAGGAGAAAATATATGTAAGGGAGGGGAGAATTGTAGGGGGGGAAGTATCTTCTTGTAAACTCAGAGCTCGGCTCTGTGGGAGAGTTCCAAGCCTCTCGAATGCTTGGCTATCTTATGTAAAGAGAGAATTGAATAATAGAATACCGGGAGTCCAGGACTACCCAAAAATTTCTCCAAAAAAAATTCGCATTGCTTCCAATCTGCTGTTTTAATTCCATCTCAGAGCGTATCAACTGGTATCAGAGCAGTTCGTACCTGAGGAAATGGCTAAGAACGTTAGCCAGTGAATGGACCATGTGGAAGAAGTCATAGGGTCGGTGCGTGAAAGAACTCCAAAGGGTCGAAGGATCACCGAAAGAGGAGTTCTGAGCTTGATGACAAATCAAGCAATTCTAGAAGTTGCAAGAGGAGTCTGCATTACGTGAGGGTCGACCTCTGCCCAAGAATTGCACAACCCTGAGCAGTACAGTCCTTCGATGGCTGGAGAAAATCGTGGGGTCGTCGGCCAACCCCCCTGTTCCGGGAATCGACATGATTTCCGATTTCGGAAGCTCGAGATGCCGATATTTGATGGTACCAACCCGGATGGCTGGATCTTGAAGGTGGAACGGTACTTCAACTTCCATCGTTTCAGCAACGAGGAGCGATTGGAGGCTGCCGTGGTCGCGTTTGAAGGGGACGCCCTTCTATGGTACCAGTGGGAAAGCAAGAAGACCACGATAATGCTCTGGGAAGAGATGAAGGTGAGACTCCTTAAGCAGTTTCGAGCAGCGAACGCCGCACTCTTCATGAACAATGGTTGGCCCTCGCCCAAAGCGGCAGCGTCAGAAATATCGCCGGCGATTCATCGAACTAGCGGCGCCGTTGGAAAACATATCCGACGAGGTTGCTCTAGGTCATTTTATTAACGGGTTGAAGCCGGAGTTGCGGGCGAACTTCGATACTCGAACCCGTTAACTTGACCCGAGCCATGGACCTTGTCTTACGGGTAGAGGAAAAATTAGAAGTCGCTGGGGCCCACAGAAGACCAAACAACTTCGTTCCCAATCGAGTTCTCGGGAGCCCTAACCCTCCGCCGGCTTCGGGGGAGCTCCGACGGCCACCGCAGAGCAGCAGCAGCACCGGTCGCGACCTCACGGCGACGCGTCGGCGATCGTCCGAACCAGAGGCACGAAAGCGGCGTGAACGAGGCCTGTGTTTTCGTTGCGACGACAAATGGAGTCCCGGCCATCGCTGTAGACGTCAGGAACTGAGTGTTTTGCTCACCTCAGGGGAAGACGAAGGTGACTCTGAGCCGACTGAAGTGCAGGAGGACGGACACGAACCAGAATTAGAGGCCGCCGAACTTAACCAAGTGATAGAGGTATCTCTAAACTCCGTAGCAGGTATGTCTTCGCCCAGAACGATGAAATTACGAGGTAAGATTTTTGAGCAAGAGGTGGTGACCCTGATTGATCCGGGCGCCACCCATAATTTTGTTTCATTAGAATTGGTACAACAGCTCAATATTCCGATCACCAAAACCAGTTCCTATGGGGTGACTATGGGTACCGGCGATTCTGTAAAAGGGGAGGGTATTTGCCGAGGTTTGACATTGCATTTGCAGGGCATGGATGTGGTGGATGATTTTTTACCATTAAAATTGGGTAGCTCCGATGTAATTCTTGGCATTCAATGGTTGGAGACGTTGGGAACTACACACACTAATTGGAAATCACAGGTAATGAAATTCAGTGTCGGCTCCGACACGGTTACACTGCGGGGTGATCCCTCATTGGGCAGAACGTTGGTTTCCTTGAAATCGATGCTGAAATCAATTCGGAAGGAAGGTGCAGGCGTTCCCGTCGAACTCAACCAGTTGGAACATTTGGCATTGTGCACCCAGCAAGAACCAGAATTTTTACGGCAATTGTTATTGCACCATGAAGCCATTTTTCATATGCCCTGTGGGCTGCCTCCGGTTCGGGGACACGAGCATGCCATTGTGTTGCACGCCGGTTGTCCGCCCATCAGCGTGCGTCCGTACAGGTATCCCCACTTTCAGAAAGATGAAATTGAGAAATTAATCAGTGAGATGTTGATGGCAGGTGTTATTCGGGTGAGTCAAAGTCCATTTTCCAGCCCGGTCTTGCTAGTAAAGAAGAAAGATGGATCTTGGAGATTCTGCGTGGACTACAGGGCCAACAACAAGGCCACCATTCCCGACAAATACCCGATTCCGGTGATCGATGAACTATTGGATGAGTTGTCTGGAGCACGGGTGTTCTCAAAATTGGATTTGAAGTCCGGGTATCATCAAATTAGGGTAAGAGAGGCAGATATTCCCAAGACTGCGTTTCGCACCCATGATGGACACTCTGAATTTCTCGTCATGCCCTTCGGACTCACAAACGCCCCAGCTACATTTCAGTCCTTGATGAATGACATCTTCCGCCCGTTGCTCAGAAAATCGGTCCTTGTTTTCTTTGACGATGTACTCGTTTATAGCCCTACTGAGGAAACACATTTGCAGCACTTGAAGGAAGTTTTGGGCATTTTGCAACAACATCAGCTATACGTTAACCGAAAGAAGTGTGAATGGGGCAAACGAGAAGTGGCCTATCTAGGCTACATCATATCGGGCGAAGGGGTGGCAGCGGATCCAACTAAGATTAAAGCAATGGTGGATTGGCCGAGACCGAACAATCTGAAGGAGTTACGAGGATTTTTGGGGCTTACGGGGTACTACCGCAAGTTTGTAGCTGGTTATGCCCGCATTGCCATGCCCTTGACGGGACAACTCAAGAAAGACTGTTTTGGGTGGAATGTGGAGGCTGAGGAAGCTTTTAACAACCTCAAGCACGCTATGACTCAAGTTCCGGTGTTGGCCATGCCAGATTTCACTCAAAACTTCATTGTTGAGACGGATGCCTCTGGATTTGGGTTAGGTGCTGTATTGTTGCAAGGGGTACGACCTGTGGCCTTCTTTAGCCAAACATTGGGGCCCCGCGCGCAACTTAAACCCATATACGAGAAGGAGTTAATGGCAATTGTGTTCGCGGTGCTCAAATGGCGACATTACCTTATAGGGAAGAAATTTGTGGTTCGCACGGATCAACAAAGCCTGAAATTCTTGCTTGAACAAAGAGTAGTAGGAGCCGAGTATCAGAAGTGGGTAACAAAACTGATGGGGTATAACTTCGAGATTCAGTACCGTAGTGGAGCAAGTAACAAGGTAGCAGATGCACTATCACGCATTCCGGAGCAGGTTGATTGTTCCACCTTGATTGTTCCTCAGTGGCAGCATTGGACCAAATTACAAGCAGAATTATTGGCGGATACATTTCTAATACGTTTGAGGGAAGACATCACTTCGGGCACCCAAAAGCATGTAGGTTTTTCAGTGGAAAATGGCATTCTGTATTACAAGGGCCGCCTTGTAATTCGTCGCACCTCCCAGTTCATTCCTCAGCTCCTTACTGAGTTCCATAGCTCCCCGGTTGGGGGACACGCGGGGGAGACTAAGACCTTACACTGGCTGGCCGCTGAAGTTTATTGGGTCGGTATGCGCAAGGATGTCTCTGATTTTGTCCGAAAGTGTATGGTGTCAGCAAAATAAATACTTGGCTACAACACCGGCCAGACTCCTTCAACTTATTCCACTTCCGGCTCAGGTATGGGATGAGGTCACTATGGATTTTATTGAAGGTTTACCCCGTTCCGAAGGAGTAGATACGATTTATGTGGTGGTGGATAGACTCAGCAAATACGCTCACTTCATTGGACTGAAGCACCCTTTCACAGCAGTGTCCGTAGCTTCCATTTTCACTCGTGAGGTCGTGAGACTCCATGGCATACCTCAAGTGATCATTTCAGATCGCGATCGCGTCTTCATGAGCCATTTTTGGAGCGAGCTGCTCAAGCTCCACGGCACTTCGTTGCGGCGCAGCACAGCTTACCATCCACAATCGGATGGGCAAACCGAGGTGGTGAATAGGTGTTTAGAAACATATTTGCGTTGTTTTGCTTCCGGGCAGCCCCGCACTTGGGCCCGTTGGTTGGCATGGGCGGAGTATTCCTACAACATGTCAACCCACTCGGCCACCCGATGTACGCCTTTTCGAGCTTTATATGGCCGTGATCCTCCTCCTATTCTCCGCTATGAACAGGGCTCCGCCTTAGTCTCCGCCGTTGATCAACAAGCGGCGGACAGAGAGATGCCATTTTGGATGACTTAAGGATGCATCTTTTGCGTGCCCAACAGCGCATGGAGTTTCAGGCCAATAAGAAGCGCCATGATGAGGCATTTGCAGTGGGGGATTGGGTTTTCCTGAAGCTGAGACCATATAGACAGCGCTCCCTTGCTCAACGCCGCTTTGAAAAGCTGGCTGCTAGATTCTATGGGCCGTATAAAATTCTGCAGCGGGTGGGTAAGGTTGCTTACAAGTTGGCATTGCCTCCTTCGGCTTCCGTTCATCCCGTCTTTCACGTGTCTCAGCTACGACGCGCCTATGGAGAGTTCCATTCCTCCGCTGACTTACCCCCTCAGCTAAGTGCTGAGCTCGAGCTGATCGTTGAACCTGAAGCGGTATTGGCAGTTCGCCCCATGGGGCAAGACAGGGTTGGTGAAATGGAAGTGTTGCTCAAGTGGAAGAGTCTACCAGAATTCGAGGCCACATGGGAGAATTTTTTCTCCATTCAACGTCAATTTCCTGACTTTCACCTTGAGGACAAGGTGAGAGTTTGGGCGGGGAGTAATGATAGGCCACCGGTTCGGTTCACCTATGCTAGGCGAGGAGGAAAAACAAAAAGCAAAGAAGCTGAGGTGTCTTCAACTCGTCCCGGTCAGCAAGAAACAAGGACATGAAGTGCTGGCTCCTGATCAGGAGTTAGTTGGAGGAGGCTGACGTGGCAAAGGTCTGGAAGCAATCATGCGAGTCGCACGGAAGGAGAAAATATATGTAAGGGAGGGGAGAATTGTAGGGGGGGAAGTATCTTCTTGTAAACTCAGAGCTCGGCTCTGTGGGAGAGTTCCAAGCCTCTCGAATGCTTGGCTATCTTATGTAAAGAGAGAATTGAATAATAGAATACCGGGAGTCCAGGACTACCCAAAAATTTCTCCAAAAAAAATTCGCATTGCTTCCAATCTGCTGTTTTAATTCCATCTCAGAGCGTATCAGCATACCTTATTCCCTTCGACAAACTGCATAGTTAGGACTCGCTTAGTGGTCAAACCCTGCATAAAATTTTCTATATTCAACTCATTACATGGATGTGCCTTAAAACATAAATATCTTGAAACTAATTACCGTAAACTTAAATGAAGTGAAACATAAATAGATGCAGCCCTCACCCAATATACATGGGGAACCTTAACCACGTCATTTTTCCTGAAGTTCCTGAATGTTCTCTCACAATTTTTTGCTTCCTGAACAAAATCTGCAGTCAATCACCAAAAGTGGTTTGAGTGCTCTACAAATCTTCAATTTTCCTAGTCTGCATGGAGCTCTTCCAGTTACCAATAGAAAATTCTTCTAAGGCAGGTAGGACCAACCAATATGATGGCTGTGTCAGAGATGACATAAATAAGAAATAATATATAGGATAAAAACTTGGTCATTCCAACATTCAAGGTGAATGTCAACTTTTATTTTAACTTAGAAATGCTATTACAGCTTCAGCATGTTAGACATGTACAGCAAGTGGTTCAACCATGAGAGAGAAAGAGCCATCATAATTCATAACTTTTTCAAGGCTATCATACCAAGTTCAAATGGAATTGTTTTCTTGAATTCTGATACTACCCATTCAAACCTATACTCTGGAAATATCTGCAGCAAGAAGAAAGAAAGCAATAGGAAACAAGAAATTAAGCATTAAGCAGATCAAAATTATAATCATGTACATGAACATGCTCAGTGTACAATTTGATTACCCCACAATTAAACTAGAGACATTAATCTTATCGTGTCAATAACAACAGATACAAGTTCAAAAAATTAAGATTATTTAAAATGCCAAAGTTTGTGAAGAGCAGATTTAAAAGAATCAAATGAAGAAATGAATACTTCAGGAAATCTTGATAGAAGGCAGGAAATTGAGAGAGTGCACATATCAATGCAAAAATTTGAAAATAAAAGCATTTCAATAATTCTTGTATTTGAATACTTCAGAGGCCATAATGATCTTTTTTCAATTTTAGGGTAATTTACAAGCTATGTTCGTATGCCAAAAACACTGTAGACCACCTCAAAACTAATCAAGCACATAAATTTCACATAACATAAAAAATGAGTTGAGATCATGGGTTTTATTAAAAAATAAACATTTTTAGAAAAGAAAAAATCCAATTAACTAATAGATATAATAAGTAGCAGGAGCCAAAGAACTCTACGCCAAGTTGACAAAAAGCAAAGGAAAAAGAACAAAGACACAAGGATAAACATATAAAAACAAACCTAAGAATAACTCAAATCTAAGAGAATTGCTGTTTCCCTAACAGTGTTGTGAAGTACAAATCCCTAGCCAGAGCATCCACTTGGTTATCCTAGGAGTATGCTGCCAGTCAACCTCCAAGGGGCAAGTGATAACTTAAATCTCATCTTAAAGATGAACCAATTACGAGGAACACATTTTTTTTTCTGAAAGTTGGTATTCCAAATCCCATGCCCCTAAAGAGACTTGAACCCAAGACCTCCCATTACAAACCCCCCATGTGACCACTGAGCTATGCTCAAGTTCACCATTACAAGGAACAAATGTAGAGAAGCAAACTGAAGATTTCTGGAGTACAATTGATACATCCAAGTCGAATCTCACAAACCATCATAATTAATAGACCTTTATTGAACCCAATAATTTACACCTTAACTGCCAGTAGGAACATTCATGGTTTTAGATTCATTTATACATTAGGCAATTTCAATTCTGTTTGAGATATTTTCCACTATCAATCACTATCCCTTTTTCCTTATATTGTTCTTTCTTTTGCTTTTTGTTGAATTCACACATACCACATAACTCTTTCCCTTGAAAAAAAAAAATAGAACAAGCATAACCGAAAATTAAAGGCGAGAAAAAAACTACCGGATAATATTAAATTTTTAACATTGTGGGAAATCTGTCTATCTACAGTGAGAAGTAATAAGATCATGATGGTGTCCTAAGATGAAAACCATGGGAACTCATTCTTCTCTGAATTTAGAGCATTCCATACATTAGCTGCAATTATTACTTCCAAACAGTAGTTGCAAAAATCTATCAGTATAATCAATAAAAGAAAAAAAACTAAAGAAAAGAAAATGAATCTCATACCCATGCAACAAAATTTGAGAGCAAAGACATTGTTGTGAGGTCTATTCTCATCTGTTGCTCTAGCCCAGGATATTGTACCTATATATTAAGAAGAATGAATAGTATAACACCTGTAAGTCCTACTATACTAGCTTCTATGAGGGATTGAACAATTTATAATGATTTACGGAAATATCTATATAACGCATAAAGTGCCAAGAAAATAACCATGTGAAAAAATAACTAAAATCTTGTTAATAATCATCTATCCAAAATAGATATAGATTCTGCTGAAGAGATAATCTGCCACCGAAAAAATGGCATTCATTTTCCTAAAGACGTGCATCTAAGAATATCTAAATAATTTAGCCAACAAAAAGTAAATAACATCCTTTCATTTCCATATATCTCACTAATATCTAAAATAGAGCTTAAGTATGCTCTTATTTCCTGCTTGACATTCAGATAATTCAATCGACCAAAATGAGTGATCAATGAGAGGAAAAAGAGGAAATCTAAGAAGATGAGGAGTTTACATTTCCTTAAGGAACTTATAAAACAAAGCCTTTTTTAACAGGAAAAATATAAAGCAATTGCCATCTTTAACAGGAAAATTATAAAGTAATTAACAAAAGTAGAAAGAGGCTTCAGAGACACTATGAGGACATAGACATAATTACATTCTCAACACATGTAGCATACCTTTATTGCTACTTCCTGATGATCCTTTAACTGAGCACGGTGTACTTGAGCAATTGATGCAGCAGCAATTGGCTCTTCATCAACTGACAAGAATCTGAGATTGAGGTATGTGTAGGAACACAATTTTCAGCCATTAAATTAGACTCTAGGAAAAATTTCATATGATGAAGCTTCTGTTTTCGAGCCATTAATGTCAGATATATACATGCTGTAACAAAAGGCATGAACTCATGCTATTCATGATGTTCAATGTATAATTTACAAAAAAATTCTCAGGCATAAGAAACGAGGTCTGAGGTCTTCTCATGTTTCCTTTTGATTACATGTTGAAAAGAAAAACACAAACATGGCTTCTGAAGCATATCTAAACAAATGGGGATCATAACTTACATCTCAGATAAGTCTCCTAAGTTGTTCACTAGCACGTCCCTAATGGCTTTGAAGTGGCATGGCACTGCCTAAGCCATGAAGCTACAATTTGAGAAAGAAAAGCCAAGAAAAAGTTCACCAACACAAAGAGAAAACAAATACTTAGTTAGTACCTTGTCCTGCAATGAAGAAAGTGTAGAGGAGTACTCTTTTGGAACCTGACGGATAGATGCAATGAACTGACCAGCTTTTACATAAAAACCCTTGTTGGTTTCACAGAGCTCTAAAATCCTCTTTGCTGAACGTAAGTGTACCTAAAAGCCAAATTCCAACTCAGTCCAAGAAGTTCCAAAGTGTCTGCTCCTTAGTTTTTAACTCAATCAGAAAGTGAGATTCAGATTCTAAAAGCCAGGTTACCATTTATAAAAGGAAGACGTACTTCAGAAAAGAAAGTGAATCAAAGACGCTAATGTTTCTATATGTGAAGACTGAGGGCTCTACTATCAAGCCCTGAATAGTAACCTACCAAGCTGAAAGATGACATTCATTTTTTGTGAAGGTGGGACAAGCGTAAAACTACATTTAGACTCAGATCAGCACTTCTGATCCCCTCTTTCTGTCGTCCAAAGGGAAAAATTATAATAGATCTACATTTATAGCGTTGTTTTCTGTAGACATTCCATGTTCAGTAAATCCACCAGTTCACTTAAGTTCCTATAACTTCACCAAATCATCCAAATAACTGGATAACTAGTGCCAACCAGAGAAAAAATTAATACAAGGCATTAAACATAACAGAAGGAAAAGTAGCAAAGAGAAACGTACCTCGGACAATTTTTGTCGATACTCATCGGACTCCAACGGTAGACCACGTAGAGAATACTTGTAGTCGGACACATTTGAAGCTATCTGCAATGTTTAAAACATAAACCAAAAGGGTGTAGGGCGATGGAGAAAAAAAAAGACAAACAAAGGATAAAGAGTGTACAGTGTAAAGAGCGCGCGACGAACGGGCTACTCCATGAAATCCTCTCCTGAGGAAAGGATCGTCATTTAATTGTTGAAGCGTGAGAGCGCCAAGTCCGGCGGCTGTGAGAAGCAAGAGAGGGGTTTTGCCGGCGGGAACTTTGAAAAAACGATTCATAGAACTTTCTACAGAGAGCTGTTAGTCCTCACAAAAAACAGAGGAATACACCACAAGGAATGGGGAGGCAGAAGACCCCTGCCACAACCGCTTTTTCGCCAAACCAAAAGATTGCGAGCTCACGAGCTCGAAGATTGGCGGGTATCTTAAAAGTAAAAACCGATCGTTCAAAAGTTCAAAATGGTAACCAGCAATGCCAGTAAGTGTCTGAGTTGAGAGACTGCTCCGTGGGCTTCACAATCCGACATCTGCATCGTTTGTACTTCTTCTGGAGGGGTTTTGCCTTTTTCATAATGATATGAGAAAGAAACCAATACACCTTGATATTTTTCTATACATTTTAAGTGAAAATTTTTTAAAAGGCGTAATGAGTACACGAATAAACTTATACAAGTATAAAACCGGTAAAAGTTAAAAGTCAGTATTACGTCAAGTTTGATACAATAAACGCTCAGCAACTCCAGTATACATTCTTTTAATGAAGTTATGGTGCTTATTAAAGTTATTACTTTCTGTTCGCTCTAACCGATAGAATCCTGCTATTATAATTTAGAACCACATTCAGTACTAAAAAGAATCTACAAGTGCTCCCTAATTTAATTAGCATACAATACAAAAAATGGATACTTAAGAGGAGTCAATATGGACAATTCAAGACATTATTGCCAACTAATCCTTGTCAACCATGATTTAGTAATGGCAACTAACAAAACATACCACGGTTTTTACTGAATTCAAGTATTGGAATAATACGAATGACATCCTAGAACGTAGCCTCCAAGGTATGTAATATCATAGACGTAAACATCAGAGAGAACACAAAAACAACGAAACAGTGCTCATTGATCAAAGCTAATATTACATTAATGAACAATAATTTATCAAAGCAAACACCAAGTCCACCTGAGACTTCAGGAATGGCAGATACTGCCACTTGGCCGCGATAAAAGTGATGCTTGGAAATACAAATTGTTTTGTATAGAATCTTAAAAGAAAATTCCTAGAAATACAGATTACTTGGTATAGAGTCTTAAGAAAATTCTCTGTACAAGATTACACGTGAAGAGGTTTAAGAATCAAGAGGCCCGCTTGGACTTGTACCTGACGGCACAATAAGCATAAACAAGCATATTCAAGAAACTCAGGCCAGCCAGAAGCCAGAAAAAGTAATCAAGATGTCCCTCGTTCAAGTTATCCGGTATCCAGCCAGGCTTTCCTCCCTTGGTTGTTAGATAAGTAACAACCGTCAGTATAAAAGAACTCAGGTAGTTTCCCAATGCAGTGGTCACAAGCATCAGAGCACTACACAAACTTCTCATGGCATCAGGAGACTGATCATAGAAAAACTCCAGCTGCCCAATGAATGTAAATATCTCTGCTGCACCCACCAAAACATACTGAGGTATTTGCCAAAATATGCTAACTGGAACAGCCACCTTCTCATGTATAAGATTATATTCTTTGGCAATTTGTAAGCGCTTTATCTCAACAATTGCAGCTGCAACCATGGCCAACATGGATACGAATAAGCCAATGCCCATACGCTGAAGCTCAGAGAAGCCTCTTTCTTTTTTGGTGAACTTCCTCACGATGGGGACAAGAATCCGATCATAGATTGGAACCCACACGATGACACTAACTGTATCAAAGGTGGACAATGATGCAGGGGGAATGGAGAAAGAACCTAGTTTGGTATCCATAACTGTTCCTTGCTCTACAAACATCGTGGACATCTGCGCATAAACAGCAGAGAAGACTATAGTGGTGGCCCATACTGGGAACATCCTTACAAGAATTTTCAGTTCTTCAACCTGTGTCACAGTGCAAAGCCTCCATCTGTTTGAAAGCTCTTCATTTTTTGCATCAAGATCAGTTAATGTGGCTGCTTTATCAAGGCACCTACAGAAACATCATTTGTTCAATTTCAGAAAACTTTGCTTTTCTTTTAGAAATTGAAGAGCCACATCAACCAGTACAATTTGTAAAATATTTGCCAAAAGAGGCGTCACAGGTACAGAATTTAGTGGAAAACAAGTCTTCAGGACTTCCTTGGACTACTTGTTTGCTCAGGCCCTGAATATTTTCATGTTATATATATATATATATCATACATAAGCCATTTCCAGTTTCTACATAATCAAAAGAATAGAACTTGAAATCCCAGTGCAACAAAAATAGTTAAAACATATTTAGTAACAAGTAACAGAAGATGAATTCTCATTACAACATGGTTCCTGACCCGCACTATCTAATGTGTAAATTTCTTATTAATATTACAGCAGAATCCCTCATAAGAGAATTACCAGTTGGCAGAGTTTATGGGCCTTCTTCATGGCCTCGGATGTTTTCATTCCAGACTCACATGATAGCTCTGTGTTGAGTGAGACTCAAGTAGAGTTATTTCTTGGTGCTAAACAATTCACCTCACCAAGGACGGAATAGAGGAAGAAGTAATACAACTAATTTGACCATATTAACTTGTTTCATTGGCAGTAGAACACTATGCAAGGAAACAAACAATTAAAACTCCTGAGTTACTGTTCATGTTTCAAAATTGGGTAGTTTATTGTAATGCATATTACTTGGTGCTTTAGAAACTTCAAACTATTAGCAGTACTCCCAAAAGTGTAACTTCAAATTAATAGTGGCATATCTTAAGATCAGGAAATCAAATCAATATTTTAATGGTTAAAGTAAATACTTGAGCTCGTCGCTGTGCTGCAGTTTTCGACTTCCTTCGATGGCCGACGTTTTCTCTGGTACTTCAAAGAGGAGAGAACTATCTTGAGGAACATCCACATTAAACTTGCGCAATGATGATACAACAACCTGGCACATCCTTGTTATAGGACTTCCACCTGGCTTTTGAAATCTATAAAGGGCAGTGCCTGCGAAGAAACTAGCTATAGCAATACCCATGAACAATGTTGGGATCCCAAACCCTAGACCCCAACCCTCATTGTCTTGAACCCAAACAATGAAACTGCTGGATATAAGAGCACCAATATTGACGGAAAAATAAAACCAATTGAAAAAAGATCCTTTTCTCACTCTCTCAGTTGAATTAGTATCATCAAATTGATCTGCTCCAAATGATGACACACAAGGCTTGATACCACCAGTCCCTAGTGCAATCATATAGAGACCAATGAAGAAAATGGCATACTGGGAACCACTTGCAGGTGGGCAGACAGACCCCACACAAGAGGGGGGTTTGAATGCTGGAACTGATGCTGAGAGGGTTAATACACCCATACCCTGCACAAAAACCGAACATGCAGATAATCTCCACTCAGTCAATCCAGGGATTAAACAAATTAAAGCCTATATCAGAGACATTTTCATAATGGGCAGCACATCTAACAAGTATATTATAACCATCAACAGGTTCATTTAAAACATAACCCAGCTGGACATAAAAGTCTTAGAATCATAGATGTTGAACAACAATATATATTTGCCAAGTTTCTCAGGCTACTAACAGTTGGCTAACTCCTTGGCAAAAGGAAATTTTATATGCAGCCTGAGATGCTTAAGCAACCCATAAAAAAAAAAAAAAAAAAAAAAAAAAGAAAAAAGAAGAAGACAATGTATAACTTCAACTTTCAAGATTATCATAATCTGATGTTAAGTGCTTCCACAATTTAGATGGTTTTAATTGGTTCTAAACATGAAAGCAAGGAAGAAGCTAAAAATGTTTTGAAACCTACAATGAAGTAAATTGTGGAGAAAACAGCAATTGTCCAATATCTTCCCCAATATGCATCTGCTAAAAGAGCTCCAACAAGCGGGAAAGGTAGCAAGTACCGGACCAAGTTGTCACGTTTCTTGCAGCAGAGACATTGCCTTGATGCAAAGTTTTGGTAAGATAAGTGACAAGATTTGTTGCAATCCCATAGTATGCCAGACGTTCACAGCATTCCGTCCCTGTATTATGCATTTAATTTTATAAAACAAATTGAAGAATATACACGATTAGCATTAACGACAGTGGCTAAGTAAGACAGTACCTAGAATAAATGGACATGCCCTCCAATTTCCAGTGTTGTGCCTCAGAACAGGCTTTCCATGAATGTCAACTGATCCATCTCCCGTGTAAAGACTGTTACTTTCACTCTGAATAAAGAAAAGAAATTGATTAGGGAAAGGAAAGATATAGTAAAAACAACATTTAACACTTTACATGTACAAACAGGTGCTGCTTTACTACTTTTTCTCTAAACATTTTTTATGAAAAATGAAGACACCCACTTTCTAGATCGTATATCTTTGCAAGTCACCGATCAACTTTGGGAACAAGGATTAGCTGTAGAAGCCAGCATAACCATGTAGTAATATCAATTGCTTCCAAATAGCATCATGATTGTGGTGTCATAAGCTGTAACCCAATTAGCGTAGTTACATCACTTCAAATAACATAAATCTCATTGTTCCGTAAGTCGTAGGCAAATTAGCTTTAAGACTTTAAAAAGTCTCCACACTACATGATCAGAACTTTAGTTTCCAATTCCATCTAAATTATCGATCGGAGGTAACAGAAGTACCGCATGAAAGAAGAATATGAGTACTCGCTCCCATTTCAATTTTCCAAATACACGAAATAAGAATAAAAAAACAAACATAAAACATCATTAATCAGAGATGAGTCGATCAACAACAAGTATCTAACGAGAGTATAAAAGTTAAAAATCCCAAAATTAGACGAGAAGAAAGACCTCCAAAAGTCCCTCTTCCAGTTGCAATCTCTCGTCCTCATGAGTCCCCATCGTTTACACAGAGAAGATCCAACTTGATCTAGGTCGAAATCAATATTTAAGATAAAGCTGAGCTCGAGGGTAATTGCGGAAGGAACAGATAAAAGTACCGAGACGAACAAACACGTCTGGGTGGTGCAGAAAATGGCAGGGAAGAGGAATCTGCTGATTCAACGTCGAGATCGCATCTGTAACGGAATCTCCAAGAATGGGTAACAGACGAACCAGGATTGTGCGGGCCCACTGAAAAGGGTAGCGATAAGCTTCCTTTGACGTGTGCGTGGCAGACTTGCAGTTCTAGGCTTATAATGCCCACTGGACATAAGTAAATATTATATGGCAGAGCCCAGCGTAGAATAAATTACAGGAGAACCTTGGCATCAGAGACGGCAGACTATATTGGCTATATTCACTAACGATGGTAATATTTTAAGACAAATTGATCTAGAAGAGACAAGGTTTTGACCCAAATCTCTACGAATTGGTTCAATACGAAAATTATGGAGTTAATAATCCAATTTTTGAGTTAGTTAAGTATGAATTATATGTAATTAATGACAAAATAGTTCATGTAGATATAGAAAGGTAGTTTCTCTATGAAGAAAATCAAAATATCTATTTGATTTATAGTTATTATTTTTTGAGAAAAAATGATATCAGTATGGCGTAATTTTACTTTGGGATTTTACATGGTGATGTGGCAACTTAGTTGGTGGTCTTGCAAAAGAAAATTTAGGGTTTAGGGTTTAAAAATATACAATTTTATTAAAAAATAGTATTTTGCAGGTTTTATTTCTTCTGGTATGTGGTCTTCAACGTGGACACTACATCACGATGTAAACTGAGGAAGTAATACTTCACAATACTTATATCACCACTCTTTTTTGAGTTGTGATCAAGGTTCGTAATAGAGATATGCAAAATATTAATCATTAAGTAAACAAATATGATTCATGGATACGTATGGAAATGTTAAGATCTGCATGTAATGGGTATATATACTTTAAGAAAACTTATTATAAATATGAAAAATATAAAAAATTATTAATATAATAAAATATAAAAAATATAATATTCTTATTGATGCCTAGGGTTTATCCTCTAGAAAATAGGAATTTATAAAAAAAATATTTTTAAAGGCTTAGATTAACATGTACGTCGGATAGGTACGTCCACCAGGTACGTCTAGCATTACTCTTATCTAAAGAATAATGCTAGTTGCACTTAGCCCACACACCTATCCCACACACTTGTTAATCTAAACCATTGATGCCTAGGGTTTATCCTCTAGAAAATAGGATTTTATAAAAAAAAATATTTTTAAGGGCTTAGATTAACATGTACGTCGGAAAGGTACGTCCACCAGGTACGTCTAGCATTACTCTTATCTAAAATACCATTATTTTATTTAAGTCATTGAACCAATTACGCGAAATGTTTTTTAGTGAACCAATGCCAAACCGGACTGAACCGGTCCGGTTTACGAGTTTGAAACTAGGCTGCGAAAGGTTATCCCTAACCTCTCGCCGTCGGCTGCAGAGAAACCCTAGTTTCTTTGTGCCGGCATTCTGGTCACCTTTAAAGCTGGGACTGTCGCAAAATGGTTGCTAGACCATCGACAACCATTACGCCTATAAAAACCTAAGGGTGGATCACCCCTAGCTTCCCAAACCTAGAATACAACTTTGGGCATAAAGACGAATCGGTATTCTTGAAATATTTGGTTTACAGAGCTGAGATCCTGATTTTGTGATTCATGAATTTCCCTAAATTCGTATTTCCCAGTCATTAGTTTCCTATGAATGGAAACACTGCTGAAACCTTAAGAAACCTTGAGAAACCTTAAGAAACCTTGAGAAACCTTAAGAAACCTTAAGAAACCTTAAGAAACCTTAAGAAACCTTAAGAAACCTTAAGAAACCTGCAGATATAGGATGATATAGGTAGGGATGTAAACGGGAGCTGATTACCCGTTCTACCGTCCGACCGATTAATAAACGGAACAAAACGGAAATAAAATATTATTATCTGTTTATTGTTCTACCGTTTACCCGCTCTACCGTTTAATAAACGGACGGAAACGGAAATAGCTCTTCCGAACCCGTTTTACCCGTTTACCGTTTAAGTAAGAGTAATATAGTAAATTTATATATTTATTTAATTTAATCATAAAATATTTATTTTTTATATAAATAACCTTATTATGTTTTTTTATCACTTATTATAAAATTTTGAAGAGTTGAAAACTTTAGAAAGAATTTGAATATTTTTATATTTTGGCTATTATTAAAAATTAATATATATTGACTTTAACTCATTGTCTCATAAAGTCAATGAGTCATCGAATCATAGTCATACACTCAAATTTTAATAGTCATAGAGGATAGATCATATAAATTCATAATTAACTACATAAGGTAGTATTAGTAATCTAAGATTAAAAAAATTTCATTTTTCTTACAAATGTCAAATTTTATACGAATAACAATTATTTTTATAAATATAAAAAATTGTCATACAAAAATAAATATATTATAATTTATGATAAAAATTATACAAAGATAAACATAGTAATTAACAAATACACAAGATAATTTCATCTTATTTCAATAAGCTTACATAATTGATAATTCAATTTTGGCCCATAACAAATTAGGATAGACATTCCTTTCAAGACATTCATATCAAGTCATATACTCTAAATTCTTAATAAGTTATAAGGAATATCATTAATTTTAATTACTAGTTACTTACTTCTCTAATTAATTAATATTCTAATTTTTTCCCTCCCTCTCTAACTCTCTAACTCTCTAATTAATTAATATTCTAATTTTTTGGTGATTTTAATATTTTTTACTATTTACCCATTTATTACCCGTTTACTCGATTTACCCGACGGGTAATAAATAGGTAAGACTTTCACGGAACTAAACGGATACGGATGGTAACGGGTAAAGGGTTCAAAAAAATAAACGGTAAACGGAAACCCATTACCCGTACCGTTTATTACCCGTTTACATCCCTAGATATAGGGTTAGTTTCCTATGAATGGAAACACTCCATGTGTTTTTGTTTCGGAGACAATATAAACCATGGTGGTGACCAGAGTACTACTAAATATTAATGACAAGGTTTTCTCTTACCAAATAAGTTCCCACTTTGCAATGTAAAACCTGAAATTAAAATATTACCTTTGACATTTCTATTTCACCTTTTTTTTTTACTCACCACTTTCGAAAAATGATGCATAGTTAGCGGTCTAGGTAAGAGAAAATCTAAGGTTTAAGATTTGAAGACAGAGTAGGTAGATAATATTTTATTAGAATCTCTTTCTTTAATTACAACAACAAGGTCACGAGGATGTAAAACATTGGAAGTAAAAAGCCGTAATACTTATATCACCGTTACTTTCAAAATAGTTATTGTTTTTTTTAATATTTTAATTTTTTAAAACAATGACATTTTTATTATGATGTATTTATTTACAGTTTATTACCGTTTACTCTTAAAAAAAGGGGGGTAATAATGGGAAAGAAACGATTCGAAAACCGAAAATGTTGCTGGGGAAAAAACGATTCACTGTAGAACGAAAAGAATGTTCCGTCACGGGGAGCTTGGAAGTAAGAACGAGAAGAAGCAATGGAAATCTTCGAAGGAATGCTTTTGAACGCTTAAAGAAAGTTTAAAACACTCCGAAAGCAAGGCATCGAGAAGGAAGATTCGCTGTCCAGAAAGACAAGCAAGGCATGTCCTTCGATCGTCGTCCTTTATATCTACGAGGGTTGTGGACTTTCTGGTTGAAGACAGAGAGTCAGGGAAAGAGCCATCAGCCATGGTCCTCACCGTCGTCGAACCGTTAGAGGAAGCCTCTTCATCTGTCATCGATTCGGTTTTTGCTTCAAGATATGTTGAAGATCCTCCGCCAAGGTCATTTAATATCTGCCAGATATTATTTATCACTGTGACAAATATTTTTGTGGGCACCGTTTCTCTTTTATGTATGCTAATGTTTTCTACCTTAGGGCAGGTACCGAATGCCGGAGAGGGAGATGACCAAAGAGGCTGCTTATGAGATAATCCACGACGAGCTGTTGCTGGACGGCAATCCCAGGCTGAATTTAGCTTCTTTCGTGACGACATGGATGGAGCCAGAGTGCGACAAGCTGATGGTGGAAGCTATTAACAAAAACTATGTGGACATGGACGAGTACCCTGTCACAACAGAGCTTCAGGCAAATCTTCCACTAATTAGCTTTAGTTAAAGTACTGTTGTTAATTAGAGATAGGAAGTCGGAACACGATATCCCGAAATATTCAAGATTCAGCAGAGTTTTTTTGGTCATGGTCTACCCTAATTGAGGAGTCCACAGATGACTTGGAACAATTAAGGAGACCAAAAATCAGTTGGCCTTGAGGAGTTCAATCTCGGACTTTTCACTGACAGGACTTGATTCAATGATACCCAACTTTTTCTGGGTCGTCTGTTGAAATGGTAAAAAGGAAAGTTATATGTGAAGTACGGGAATCTAATTGCTTGACTAATTGATTTCGCAGAATCGTTGCGTGAATATGATTGCTCATCTGTTCAACGCGCCGATCGGCGAGAAGGAACCGGCTGTCGGAGTAGGGACGGTGGGATCCTCAGAAGCCATCATGTTGGCTGGACTCGCATTCAAGAGAAAATGGCAAAACAGGAGAAAGGCCGCGGGGAAGCCCCACGACAAACCCAACATTGTCACTGGTTCCAATGTGCAGGTACCGAGCCACAAGCCCTATGAAGTTTTCTATTAATATTGCTCGTTGCTCATGGCAACATATAACAAGGTAATTAATGGTGGTTAAAATGGTGTTGGTGTAGGTTTGCTGGGAGAAATTCGCCAGATACTTTGAGGTGGAACTAAAGGAAGTCAAGCTAAGAGAAGGTTATTACGTTATGGATCCGGTCAAAGCAGTGGAAATGGTGGATGAAAACACCATCTGTGTTGCAGCCATCCTGGGTTCAACTTTCAATGGAGAATTCGAAGACGTGAAGCTTCTCAACAGGCTGCTCACTGAAAAGAACAAAAGAACAGGGTAACAAGAACGACTTTACCCTGCATAATTATAAGGAGATCGAAGCTAACCTTAAGAGGCTCTTCTCTCGAACCCAAGCTTTTTGATCTATTCAACATGGACGCATTTAATCAAACACCAAACAATATGCTTTCGAGTTCTGATAATATCAATGGTTTAGGTCATTGTCTGTTTGCAAATGCACAGAGAACAGAGCATAATTAGCTGCCATGAAATTACTGAGGTAACCACAATTTTTCATCAGATGGAATACGGCAATCCATGTGGATGCAGCAAGTGGTGGCTTCGTGGCTCCTTTTCTGTACCCAGACTTGGTTTGGGATTTCAGGCTGCCACTGGTCAAGAGCATTAACGTGAGCGGCCACAAGTATGGCCTCGTCTACGCCGGAGTCGGTTGGGCCATTTGGAGAAGCAAAGACGACTTGCCAGAGGAGCTCATCTTCCACATCGATTACCTCGGCTCCGATCAACCCACTTTCACCCTCAATTTCTCCAAAGGTAACGAATGATCTTCCGCAAAATGAAGTCGTTTCTTTCATATTGAGTAATCCCATTACAGAGACGGTCATCTGCTCTGAGAACAAATTGTTATATTTTTGACTTGAACAGGTTCAAGTCAGATCATCGCGCAGTATTATCAATTCCTCCGCCTGGGCTTTGAGGCATAGCATCTAATTCCTTCTGATCTATTCCATCCATTAACCGAGTCATTTTACTCTAATCTCCCCACACCACTCACAGTGCAAGTTATTGCAGGGTTACAAGAAAATAATGAGCAATTGTACGGAGAACGCGCGAGTGCTCCGAGAAGGTCTACAACGAATAGGCCGATTCAACATCATATCCAAAGAGAGGGGAGCCCCCGTGGTGGCCTTCTCCTTCAAAGAGAAGGACAAGAACCTAGGCTTCAAACTCTCAAAAGCCCTGCGTTACTACGGCTGGATCGTGCCCGCGTACGCGATGCCTCCCGACGTAGAGGACCTGACCGTCCTCCGAGTGGTCGTCCGGGAAGATTTCGGGCGAGGACTCGCAGAAAAGCTCCTCTACCACGTCCAACTCGCATTGAAAGACATTGATCCTTCCCCTGTACATACCATTCCCAGAATCACACTCACCATAGACTTGAACCAGAGTGGTGGTGACATGAGCGTCGATGGGAGAGAGAAGACCGTCACGTACGTGCCGAGAACTGTAATCCCGGAGGAGGAATCGAAGACGGAGCCGAGGAAGATAACATTAACGAGTGGTAAAACTAAGGGCACTTGTTAAGCCTCCGTAAATTAAATAAATTGTACACTTATCGGTCGTATTATAAATCCCCAGGTGTGTTTAGATCTGAAGACTTTTAAAATCCAAACCGATCCAAAAGTATTGAGACTGTAGACCTGGATTTAACTGGAATCTGGAACCCACTAGAAAAGGTCGTGTGAGACTATAATAAAAGTCAATTAGATACAACTAATGTTCCCACATTACCGATGCTTCCATCGTCTTTTGAATAGCGAGCAGCAGTATTTCACAAGAAAAAGAGGTCAAAATGGTTGGCTCATGGAACAACTTTCTTATGCAGTGAGTTCATAATGGAGATGATTGATCCTGTGTTTGAAGTTTCCAACTTCCAACTGCAGCAATCCAATGAAACAAGCACACGGTTAATCGGTTCTCATCAGAGAACTGTTCAATTTCATGGGTCATTTCGGATTTTATAATCCAGAAACGGAGAAGCTTGTGAACTGGAGAAATTCAACCCAGACTGGTAGACCGTCCGGGAGTGCTCCTTGGAAAGCAGCATGTTCGACAATCAACTTACCGGCAGCAAAAGTCTGAGAGGAAAATAAAAATCAAAATAATTGATTTATCTGAAAAATGTAAATTTACAGATTTTAGGAATACCCAGATCGATGCCCATTTCACAACATAGCCTGCGGGAAAGAAAAAAAATAAAAAAAAAAACCAATTATCCAGTACATCCATGGGCACAAAAACGAAAAGGTTTAGTGGGGCAAAGAGTCACGTTGCCAAATCGCAATAAAAAATACAGCGGGCGACAAAAGATCTGGAGTTTTTAATTTCCATCCACTTGCTAGCATTATTTGCCGAGCCATGTTCGTCACTCACCAAACCCCTTTCGTGTTTCTTTCTCATTCTTTAATTGAAGCTTCAATCCCGGACCCCACCAACACAGATGAAGGCATCTATCCAAGACCTGAAAACAGCGACGGTTGGAAAAATCTGACCGACGATAGAAAAAAAAGCAGGATAAAAAAAGAAATATCGAAGCATCAGAAGATAGCGACTTAAATGCATTGGTGAGAAGGGGTGAAGAGATCTTCAATCTCCCTCGAATTTACGAATATCGGTTTTCCGCGGACAAAATTGAAAAATCACCTCGACTTTTCACTGGAACGACCTCGGTCGTAAAAAAGGGGGTTGCCGTTCCAGAAACAGTGGAAGGCGCAGATATTCGCAGAAAGGCAAAAGAAGAAATGGGCAGGCGGGGTGGAACCCCGTGGCTTCTAGAGCGAGCGATAGTCGCGGCGTTCGGTGGGTTTTTGGCCGCGTTGCATCCGCGACTAGCGCCCCGCGGGGTCGGTAAAACGCGTCAGCCTGATTCTTGCCCGCGCTTTCTTTCCTTCTTTCCGACAAGCAACAACATAAAAACAACTGCACCGCCGTCGAGTCATTGACCCGCCGAATACATATCAAAACCCGTGTGCGACTAGGTAATGCACGTCTATATCTACTTTAATTCCCTCGAAGCTCTTGTCAAATAAAGAAAAAAACGGCTTTAGTAATGCTTATTACATATATGAGATTTCATAAGACGACCATTTCTTTGTGTAACGCGTTTTGTGGAGTTGAAAAAATATTGTTGCTTTTTTGAATGGTAAAAGATCTTATGTAAATATGATTTTGAATTGTTTACCAAGATTAAAAAAAAAGCCTAAAAAGGGAGCGTGAAAAACTAGTATATTGATTTATAAAAGACATTAATTCCAATTGTTAGGCAGGAAGACAATCAAAACAAAAGCGTCAATTATACCATAGTTCGATGTATTATATTAACTATCATGCGAAGTGAGCTGTCTGTCCTAAAAGCTTTATGCTAAGTGGATCCCGCTCGATAAGTATTTTAAGAGATAATTTCCATTCACACGAATCACACCTATTTTATGGCGGTAAATCTATTTTATTATAAACCGGAATTAGTCATAAAAATAATTAATGACATCCATGATGATCAATCAATGGGTAGGAGTGAGGACCCTAGGAGGGCCAATAAAGCTTTACCGGTCCCCGTCGCGGCTTTTGTCGTTGTTGCGTTACATAACAGGGTTGTAGCCTAATGATTTGAATAAAGAAGGGCGACCTGATCAGCCTCTCCTTGTCACTGTTGACCCATCTCGTTGGTCTGAATAGAATTTTAAAACCGAGTCCGAAAATCCAGAATTCAGATGCCGAAAGCCGCTACGATCTTTCCCCCGAAACCCAATTCGCCACCTGCCCTCCGCACTATAAAAGCCATGGGGGGTCCTCGGCTCGTTACCCGTCAAATTTAGCCATACAATTTTTATCTGTTCGTTCCAGAGTTCACTTCTTCTCTGTGTAATTAACGATGGTCCTCTCCAAGACATCTTCGGAGTCTGATGTCTCCGTTCACTCCACCTTCGCCTCCCGATACGTCAGAACCTCTCTTCCGAGGTACTTTTTTTTTTTTTTTTTTTCTGTTTTCGGAGTTTTCTTTTTCTTGTCTGTATTTTCCGCCGGTGGCTGAATTGATGAGAGATTGATGTAATTTGTGTGGGTTTGTAGGTTCAAGATGCCGGAGAATTCGATTCCGAAGGAGGCTGCTTATCAGATTATAAACGACGAGCTTATGCTGGATGGGAATCCGAGATTGAACTTGGCCTCGTTCGTGACGACGTGGATGGAGCCCGAGTGCGATAAGCTCATGATGGCGGCCATTAACAAGAACTACGTCGACATGGACGAGTACCCTGTCACCACCGAGCTCCAGGCAATATTTTCTCGCCCTTGGTCTGTAAATTAGTTCATCTTCTGTCATGACTCTGAATATGAAGTTAGAAGGCTGAGAATTGGTCTTCAATCTCCATAGTTTCTCCGTAATTGGTCTCTTTTATTGTTTTCACCTCTCGTCTCTCCGTCAAGGGCATTGTCAGATTTTTATCTTGATCTTCCTACCTATCTATTCTTTTGGAAAAAAAAGTAGAAGATTTTGCGGGCGTTGTCGACGATGAGGAAACTTGTGTCGGAATTTTTTTCTTCTTTGGCGATTAATGATTTGCTTCCCCTGCCGGAGAAAAATCTGACCTTGATTAAGAATGCTCTGTTTTTCTAGTTGCATCTTAATTGTCGTTAACGAATTATTATTTTTTTTTCTGACAGAATCGATGCGTGAATATGATCGCACATCTCTTCAATGCACCTCTCGGAGACTCGGAGACCGCCGTCGGGGTCGGCACGGTGGGATCTTCCGAAGCTATCATGTTGGCTGGTCTGGCCTTCAAGAGAAATTGGCAGAACAAGAGAAAAGCAGAGGGAAAACCTTGCGACAAACCCAACATTGTCACCGGTGCCAATGTTCAGGTATTAGAATTATTTCAGGCTTAGATTACTTGAGATCCACGTTTTCTCTTCGATCGATTGACAACGGCGGGGAAATTGACGACTGTAACGAAATCGGCGATAATGACAGGTCTGCTGGGAGAAATTCGCGAGGTACTTCGAGGTGGAACTGAAGGAAGTGAAGCTGAGGGAAGGGTACTACGTGATGGACCCGGCGAAAGCAGTGGAAATGGTGGACGAGAACACGATCTGCGTCGCTGCAATCCTAGGTTCCACCCTGAACGGAGAATTCGAAGACGTGAAGCTCCTCAACGATCTTCTCGCCCAGAAGAACAAAGAAACAGGGTAAGAAGAACTAAGAAGCTCCAGGATTGGTTGAACAACAATAATAATAAATCTAGTCACCGAAAGCAACAGAGGCGGTGTGACAGAGACATGGGAGCCCACTTTTTGTTGACAATTTTTTTCTTTTGCGTGTGTGTACGCAGATGGGACACTCCGATCCACGTCGACGCAGCCAGCGGCGGATTCATCGCCCCTTTCCTCTACCCGGAGCTGGAATGGGACTTCCGTTTGCCACTGGTGAAGAGCATCAACGTCAGCGGCCACAAGTACGGCCTGGTTTACGCCGGAATCGGGTGGGTCGTCTGGCGGAACAAGGTCGACCTCCCGGAGGAGCTCATCTTTCACATCAACTACCTCGGCGCCGATCAGCCCACTTTCACCCTCAACTTCTCCAAAGGTATTATTATTTTTTAAACTCCTCAAATCACTCGTAAGATATTCTCTATTGGAACAAAATATTCCTATTCGATTCATACCTAATCGTAGAAAATCTTTTAATATTGATGCAGGTTCCAGTCAGGTGATCGCTCAGTATTATCAGCTGATTCGTCTGGGTTTCGAGGTAGACTGAATTATATATTGAGCTTAGTTAGTCGCCGGTGATTAACGATTAATTTTGGTATCTTTGATTTTGGGTTCTCACGTGCGGTGGTTTGGGTTTACACGTGCAGGGGTACCAGAACGTGATGGAGAACTGCCGGGAGAACGCGATGGTGCTGAAAGAAGGGTTGGAGAAGACGGAGCGTTTCAACGTCGTCTCCAAGGATGACGGCGTTCCGTTGGTGGCGGTCTCCCTCAAGGACAATTCCCGTTACGACGAGTTCATGGTATCGGAGTACCTCCGGCGTTTCGGGTGGATCGTGCCGGCCTACACGATGCCGCCCGACGCGCAGCACGTGACGGTGCTACGTGTCGTCATCAGGGAGGACTTCAGCCGCACGCTCGCGGAACGGCTCGTGCTGGACATCCAGAAAGTGTTGCACGAGCTGGACCACCTCCCGCCTAGGCAGGCGCCGAAGGACGGCGGCGGCGACGGCGAGCAGATTAAGCGGCGGAACGGCGTGAAGAAGACGGCACTGGAGACGCAGAGGGAGATCACGGACGCTTGGAAGAAGTTCGTCATCGCCAAGAAGACTAACGGCGTCTGTTAGTTAGTACTCGAGCGTCAATCGCGGCGGGGCATCCTTGATTTGGCGCGTCTGCTTGATTTTTTGTTGATAAATATTGTTGCAATTTTTGTGTTGAACTTGTTTTCTTTATCTTTCCTGTACGATCCGTCGTTTTCGATTTACTTTTTGTTCCTCCATGTCGAAGTAGTGATATATGTTTGCTGACGGATTCCTGGTATCCTTCCTAGCTGTCAAGGATTTCAGAACGATTTTTAGAGATTTCGAATTGTAATTGATAAAATCTTTATACTAATTTCATGCGCTTGTGCTTTCACTCTGCTTCTGAACCGGATCTGGTGAGTCATGTTTGTGTACTCAGATTGAACCCTACCGCCCTTCTCCTATAGTTTCTGAGATTGTGAGTCGGCAGTTCCAATTCAATTAACAGGGTAGACGAATCAAATTTCACTTCTTTGAATGTTGTTGAAAGAAATCTATGTATGACAAGTCAAATCAATTGGTTTGTTCGTCAGGCCGAAGAGCGGCAGCCCTAGCATATGGGTCCTCGTGGGAAAACAGAGCTAAGTTTGCCCATTCTTGTTTGATATTTGTGCTATGAATCTGAACTGTACTGACCGTCCAAAAGCTTCCATTTGTATTCTTTTTTTTGCAGTCCATCTTGGTGAGATTTGTTACAGAGATTGCCTCTTAGTTGTTTTAGACAGACTTTTTATACTCATTAATTATTTGTTGGTGGGCTTCCTCTCTAGTTACTACTTAGAGCATGCGTGGCGTTGTTAATGATTCGTTTCTTCCTCCTCCTCTGTTCCTTGTCGTGGAATCAACGGCGATAGCACACAGATTTAAGGATAAAAAGTATTTGAAACAAATAAGTAAAAACAAACAACCATATGTGTCCGCACTCGGCTCGGACAGTCCAAATAAAACACGCAACTCAACAAATGTAGCAATCAAGATTCATGAAGCCTCGGCATCAGCCAAATTAACTTCCTTCCTCTCTCCGGTCTCCGTCGTGGCGAGAGAGAGAGACCAGATTCAAGTTTTAGTAGCAGGGCCGCTCTTCACCACCGTGACAGGACAAGTGGCGTTGGTCACCACGTAGTTACTAACACTCCCTAGCAGAACCCTGTTTCAACATTAATTCATGAAGGTGTGCTGGAATTAATTTTCACGAAATCGTTTATAATTATCGATTTATGATCAGTCGATCATGTCGAAATTAGATGATCTACCTTTTGATCTTTCCGAGGCCCCTGCTGCCGAGGACGAGGGAGTCCAACTTCAGATCCTCGACGGCGTCGGTGAGCTTCTCTCTTGCGTCGCCCCAGTAAACCTTGGAGACTACCTTCACCTGTTGTACCCACGACGGAGCTGAGATGATCAGAGAACTACTGAAGAAAAAAAAAAAAATTCCCAATTGACGTTTTAAACATTTGGAGAGTACCCCTTTTGTTCTGGAGACTGTATCAAGAATATCTAGGACTTCCGGATCAGGAGTGAGGCCATACTGCTTCGAAATCGTGACTTCCCTGAATTCCTCCAAAGGAATCAAAGCTGTGCAAGGGAAAGAATTGGATGTAAGAGAATATTGAGAGATGGGCATACAGCTGGGTTAATTAGCTGGGGAAAAAAAGGATTTCGAAAAAGATATTAGAGAAGAGAGGTAGGTGTTTGATGAAATGTCACAGACGTACGGGAACCCGAGTCCTCCCAGAGCTCCTTTGTGGGGGGAGACGATTTGGCAGAATGAACATGGATGAGGATGAGACGGTCGCCGGCATCGACCAGGTTGTCCACTGTCCATCGCAGGGCCGACTTGCTGCTCGCCGAGGTGTCCATGCCGATCCCAACAGTTCGATTCCCACCCATCTCTTCTCTCTGCCCTCTCAAATCACTCTGATCTTCTCTGGTGTTCTTTCTCTCGGCTTCTGTGACGAGAAGATGGTGTGGATGGTTTTGGTTATATAACGGTACGTGCCAGTACCCTTTATTCTTCCCGTCTCTGTCTTCTCCATAATTCTTCTGTTATTCTCCATCTTCGACAGCGGCTTCTCGAAGACTCTCGTCTCTTTAATCCTCAAAATAATGGAGGGTAATTCGGAATCCAATTACTCGTGGCTTTACGATAACGTGTAGCTGAAGCTATAAAACCCGCCATCATAAGCTCCCCTTATCCACAGAATGCTTTTTGTTTTTTTTTTTTGCATCTAATTAATTTCTTGATAATGACTTCTTATGAAATTATGTGATTCTCCTTTATACCAAACCGGCGACTTGTAACTCTTTTTTGAAAATGAAATCCATTGTTGATGCGGGACACGTACGCGGCCACTGTATATCTTGTATGAGAAGAACTGATTTATTACATTGCGTTGTTCATTTGTTGTGCGAATTAACTGTCAAAGGTTACTAATATCTTCTGAAGTACTGTATCTTCACTGCTTAGGTAAACTTTAATAGTTCTTCGTCTTATGGGTTTTGCTTCCCCGTATCATTAAGAATTAAATTAATTAAATTATCACTATTTCAGAAGTCAGAGACTCAGAACAAATATATATTGATGGCCCAATTACGTACTGATTCTGTTACCGTTCTATAAATATTGAGAAAAGATTGAGAACATGACTCCATTTTTTACTCTAATTGGCTGACATGATTACTTAGGTCTCTAGGCTATGTGGGTTGCTTAACGCTTATACTTTAGGTTGTTTTAATGGCAAAAGTCTTCCCATATAGAAAATTGTCGAGTAAAGGTAATATGTTTGTTTTTCTGAGAAATGATATCAGTCATGATATTGGAATAGAATTAAGTTCAACAGAACTATATCCATAGCGGATGGTTGGACCTATTCTATTCAGATATTTTCTCACTTTATGCACAATCCATAACAGGCCCATATGGAAGCAGTATCACGTGTTCTCCGCCATTTTAAAAATGCCTTAGACAGGGTATTCTTATTGGACCTTCGTCTAATCTATGTCTAGGCGCATATATTGATTCAGATTGGGCTGCTTGTTCCACCACTCATACATCTTTCACTATATTTTTTATTTCCTTGGGGGATTCACCTGTCTCTTGGCTCACCAAGAAACAATCAGATGTTGCTTTTATGCCTGCGACATCTTCTTTGTGATTTTGGAGTCATACATAGGGATGTAAAGGGTAATAAACCGTACAAGTAAGGGATTTCCTTTTACGTTTACTTTTTCCAACCCTTTATTTGTTTATTGTCTTTATCCGTTTAGTTCCATTTTATAGAGTTCCATCGGGTAACTGGGTAATAAATAAGTAATAAACTGATAACTACTAAAAAATATAAAAATCTCCAAAAAAATAAAAAACCAAAAAAGGAAAAATTAGGGAAAATTACTTATAAAAATGCATCAAAAGATATACAGTTAAATATAACATTTTTTCAGAGTTCAAAGACAAGTTACATAACATAAAAATCATCTTCGTGTATTTGTTAATTGCTATATTTATCTTTGTATAATTTTTTAATTATGAATTATAATTTGTTTATTTTTGTATGACGATTGTTTACATTTATAAAAATAATTGACATTTGTATAAAATTTGACATTTGTAAGAAAAATGAAATATTTTTTTAATCTTAGATTAATAAATACTATGTTAATTAGTTAATTATGAATTTATAATTTATGATCTATTATGTATGACTATGACTCTATGAGACCATGAGTCAATATATATTGACTTCAAATAATTACCAAAAATATAAAAATATTCAAATTCTCCCCAAAATTTTCAACTATACAAATTTTTATGATAAGTGATAAAAAACATATTGGAAAGAAAATAAGGTTATATATATGAAAAATAAAAAAGTTATGCTTAAACTGAGTAGATATATAAATTTACCATATTATTCTTACTTAAACAGTAAACGGGTAAAACGAGATTGGTAGAACTATTTCCATTTCGTTTCATTTATTAAACGGTAGAGCGGTAAACGATAGAGCAGTAAACGGATAATAATATTTTATTCCTATTTTGTTCTGTTTAATAATCGGTCGGACAATAGAGCGGGTAATCAGCTCGCGTTTTCAACCCTAGTCATACATAGACATATTGATGACATTGTTTTGTAACAACAAAGCAGCCCTACATATTGTGCCTAATCCAGTTTTCTATGAGCACACCAAGTATATTGAGATTAACTGCTATTTTATGCGGGATTACATTCAAAATGGTGCTATTACCACATTTCATATCTCCTCTCATATGCATTTAGCCATAGTTTTTAGCATGGGGTCAAAGACAATTTGAATTCCTGTCATCTAAGTGTGGCATTATTAATCCTCATGCTCCAACTTGAGGGAGAGTATTACGATTTAATTTCTCTCCCTACAATCCCTTCATCCACTATTCTATCTATTTCTTCCCTTGTATAACTTCGTCTCCTCCCCATTCTTCATGTATCTATTCTTTCTTTCCTAATATTTCTCTTCCTCATTCTTCATGTGCCTTCCCAATTGGGTAATTTACTTTTATTGCACACATTTTAATGTAAAGTATGTATTCTCTCCACTATAAATATAAATATGTATAGAACGACAGAATAAAGGAAGCAAGCAGAAATATTTTTATTAACTCTTCTCTTTGATTTCCTTTCTTCCAATTTGCATTTTATAAGAATAATGCTAATGGTATGTTACTATAGCTATACAGTTGTGTACCGTCTGACGTGGATGTCTTATGTGGCATCCACGTCAGATGCCTCTTTGGCAAAGGGAGAGGGAAGGGGGGCCGCCGAATGGGAGGGAGAGGGAAGGGGGTCGCCGAATGGGAGGGAGAGGGAAGGGGGTCACTGAGCAGGAGGGAGGCCGCGGGAGGGAGAGTGAAGGAGATCGTGGAGTGGGAGGGAGAGGGAAGGGGGTTGTAGAGCATAAAGGAGGCCGCGCAGTGGAGCAGGAGGGAGGCCGGGCTGCGGAGCTGGAGGGTGCCCGCCCCGCCAAGCGGGTGGGAGCCCGCGCCACCGAGTAGGAGGGAGGACGCCATGCCGAGCGGGAGGGATCCCGTCCCGCGGAGCAGGAGGGAGGCCGCCTCGCCGTTCCGGTTTTCTCTTTGCCAATGAGGCATATGACGTGGATGCCACATAAGACATCCACGTTAGAAGGTACGCAATTGTACAGCTACCGTTAGCATTACTCATTTTATAAACCTAGATCGCTACCCATTTCAACTTGGCTAGTGTGAAAAAAAACTAAACAACAAATTCTGTCATCCATGGGCGCATAAAACGAAAAGGCTTAGTAGGCAAACAACCACGTTGCCAAATTCCAATAAAAAATAAAATCGGCGACAAAATATTTGGAGTTTTTAATCTCCAACCACTTGCTAGCATTATTAGCCGGGCCATGGTCATTACTCATCAATTGTGACCGTGGGAGAAATAGAGAGGGTAATAAACAGGTTATATAAGTAACAAGGGTAATCAGTTTACCTATCCGGACTCGTGTTCCATGGACAAGATTAAAACATCACCTTGACTTTTAACTAGAACGACCGCTGTTGTAAAAAGGGGCTTGTCGACTTTCCTGCAACAGACAAAGGGAATGCGTGGATATTTGCAAAAGGAAAAGGAAGAAATGGGCAGGCAGGATGGAACCCTGAGGTTTCTAGAGTGTGCGACAGTTGCGGCGTTTGATGTATTTTGGCAAGAACTAGGAGAAGGCAAAATGACTCTGAATTTTATTGATCAACTGTATGTAAATGCAATCTGTATACAAGTATTTATAGGGAGTTTACAAGTTTGGAATTAAAGAGAGATGTAGTGATCTAAAGGAGATAGAGATTGGAGATAAGATTGGGTGCTTATCCTTTGAACAAGAGATAGAAAAGAGGTTACAACTTATTGGATAATAGATAAAGGAGAAGAGGAGGATTGCAATCTTCAAGGATAGTAGATGAAGCTTGAGATTTAAATCAGATTTAAATCTGAGAAATTCGTGCGCTCTAACATTCCCCCTCAAACTGATAGGAGAGTGGTTGACAGTCAATTTGGTAAGAAACCTGTTGTGTTGTTGGCGAGACAACCCCTTAGTAAGAATATCAGCAACTTGATCCATGGAAGGAACGAACTTAATTATGAGTGTACCTCTCTGAATGCGTTCTCTGACAAAATGATAGTCGAGCTCGATGTGTTTTGTGCGACCATGAAGTACTGGATTGGCAGCTATGTACGTGGCTGAAAGGTTGTCACACCAAATGATGGGTGGGTGAATAACCTTGACTTTTAGCTCATTAAGCAAGCTAAGAATCCATGAAAGTTCAGAGGCGGTTGAGGCAATTCCGCGGTACTCGGCTTCAGCACTTGAGCGGGAGACAGTGGGCTGTTTTTTGGAGCTCCAAGAGATGAGATTGTCGCCAAGGAAAATACAATACCCAGAAGTGGATCGACGATCATCTGGATTGCCAGCCAATAAGCATCGGAAAAGGCGGTTAGATCAAAAGAAGAAATAGGATGTAATGTGATTCCATAATGTACGGTGCCTTTTACATAACGGAGGATCCGTTTGACTGCTGTCCAATGTATGTCATTGGGTTCTTGTTGGAATTGGCAAACCTGGTTCACCGCATACTGAATATCTGGGCGTGTGATAGTAAGATACTGAAGGGCCCCCACGGTGGAGCGATATAGCTTCTGATCAGCAGGAGCTTTCCCTTCAAATTTGGATAGTTTTGAACCAGTTGTAGCGGGAGTGGCCAGCAACTTCACATTAAGAAGGTCTAGACGATTCAGTAGATCTGTGGCAAATTTGGACTGGCTTAAGTGTAAGGACCGATTCTGAAAATCTGCTTGTATGCCAAGGAAATAGGAGAGGCGGCCAAGTTTTTTGACTGGAAAAGTTTGCTTGAGATCTTGTAGCAAAGTAGTCGCCAAGGTGGAAGAGTTAGCTGTGAAGATGATATCATCTACATACACTAGCATAAAAGCGATGTGAGGTCCATTAAAGTAATAAAACAAAGAATTATCCGCTTTCGAGCCTACAAAGCCCAATTCACACAAAGCACCCTGAAGACGATGGAACCAGGCCCTAGGGGACTGTTTTAAACCATACAAGGATTTGTTTAATTTGCACACATAATCTGGAAAAAGAGAGTCAACAAAACCTGGTGGCTGACTCATGTATACTTCCTCTTTAATTGCTCCTTGCAAGAAAGCATTCTGAATATCGAGTTGAGTTGTGAACCAGTTATAAGTAATTGCAAGCGAAAGTAATAAGCGAATGGTGACTGGTTTGACAACTGGTCTAAAAGTGTCAAAGAAATCGACACCCTCCTCTTGATGAAAGCCCTTGGCCACAAGTCTGGCCTTATACCTCTCTATTTCCCCTTGCTGATTGAATTTGGTGCGGAAGACCCACTTGCAGCCGATGGGTGTTCTATTTTTCAGTTTTGGGACCAATGTTCAAGTTTTATTTAATAAGAGAGCATTGAATTCTTCTGCCATTGCTTTTCGCCAATGTGGATGCTTATTGGCTTGAGTGAAACTTACAGGATCCTGAAACAAATCACTAGAAGAAACAACCTTGTTGCTGGTGAGAAGAACTTGTGACCTTGGGATGTTTGATTTGGATCTGGTGATCATAGAGAGTGTATTTAGTGGTTGGGCAGGCTGAACTGTGGGCGTAGGTAGTGGGTCTGGCAGAGGTGGGGTGGGTGTGGAGGAGGGACTGGATGTTGGGCTGCTAGGTAAAGAGGATGGTGGTGTTTGAATTTGGTAATTTGTGACGCATTCAATTGGTGTTATTGGAGGAGGAGAGGGCGTAGGAGGAGTTCCTGCTGACTGAGGAGGTGAATCTGACCTTGTAGATGAAGGAGAGGAAAGGGTCCGAGTTGGAGCAGAATAGGTGGTTAATGGAGATGTAAATACAGGAAGCATACCTTGTGTAGTGGATGGCAAACGTGGGAGAATTCCATCTGGGGTTGCCTTAGATGGGCTATCCTTGAAAGGAAACACTGTTTCATGAAAAACAACATGACGAGAGAGATAAATTCTCTGAGATGGAAGATGCAGGCATTGATAGGCTTTATAATTCGGATGGTAGCCAAGAAAAACACATGGAAGACTGCGCATTTGAAGCTTATGTTTGGAATAAGGTCTTAAGTGAGGAAAGCATAGACAACCAAAGACCTTTAAGAAGTTGTAATCTGGCTTTGTATTGTATAGGAGTTGCCATGGGGAAGGTTTGTTGGGATTAGGAGTGGGCAATCCATTTATTAAATAGACTGCAGTATAAAAGGCTGAATCCCAATTTTCAGAAGGTGCATGACTAGATGAAAGTAATGTAAGTCCAGTTTGGACTATGTGTTTGTGCTTTTTCTCTATGATGCCATTTTGTTGTGGCGTGTAAGGAGAGGAAATCTGATGATATATGCCATACTTTGAAACAAACTTTTGAAAAGAATGATTCAAAAATTCAGAACCTCCATCAGTTTGGATAGTCTGAATTTTGAAAGGCAATTGATTTTCGACTTGTTGTTTAAAAAGTAAAATTGTTTGAACTACATCAGATTTAGATTTTAATAAATAAATCCATGTGTATTTGCTGTAAGTATCTACTATAGATAAGTAAAACTTAAAGCCATCACGGGAAAGCACAGGGGAAGGACCCCAAACATCCATAGAAACATGCTGCAAAGGAGAAGAAGCAGATATTTTATTATGCTTGAAAGGTAAGGCCTCTGATTTGGCCATTTGACAAGGAGTGCAAAGACTAGAATTATTTGAATGAAAAGGAATTTTAAGCTGCTGCAAAATGCTTTTTGTGAGCCTGAAATGAGGATGGCCGAGTCGATGGTGCCAGATATTGTAGGTGGTGGCATGGGAGAGATGACATTGTGGCAAGGTGGAGGAGTTATCAAACACATATAACCCATCTTTAAGCTTGCCCTGATGAAGTACCTGCCCCGTTTGTTTGTCCTTCACAAAGAAATTAAATGGATGAAACTCAATGAAAGTGTTAGTGTCTTTGGTGAATTGAGAGACAGAAACAAGGTTTTTAATAATAGAAGGAACATATAAGACATTTTGAAGCTTAAAAGGGTGTAAATGAGAAGAGCCTTTTAGGAGAATAGGGGATTGGTGACCATTACCTAAGGTCACTTGTTCATCACCAGCAACTTGGTGTCTCTCCGTGAGATTGTTAACATCACCTGTGAAGTGGTGTGTGGCACCGGAATCTGGATACCAAAGTCCTTCATGAGGCTGTTCATTTAGGTGAGCCGAGTTGAGGAGTGGGGGCTGCACCGGCTGAAAAGTCTGGTCAAAACGATAGTAGCACTGGGCGACTTGATGACCTCTTCGGTTGCAGAGTTGGCAAGTGGGCCTGTTTGATTGAGGAGGCCGGTTGGAATTACCAGATTGTAAGTGAGGAGAATTCCTACCTGAGTTACGCCCTCTGCCTCTGTTGGAGCGACCTCCTCCTCTGCCTTGGTTATTTGAGGAGGATGATTGAGCTACGAGATTCACTGAAGGAGTAGTTTGAGATAGTGTCAAACCTCCCATTTGTGTGGCTATAGCCAGGCGGTGCTCTTGGGTCAAGAGCAGATTCTGCAGTTCTTCCATAGTAAGTGGAATAGTCCTTGCTGTGACGGACATGATAAATGGTTCATACTCAGAACCGAGGCCGTTAAGAATGAAGGAGACCATGTCTTCTTGGTCTAAAGTGTGGCCTGCTGCAGAGAGTTGATCGGCAATGGCTTTGGCCTTTTCTAAATATTCAGAGATGGGCATAGTGCCCTTTTTGAGGTTTTGAAGTTCAAGACGAAGATGGAGAACACGTGCTTGAAGATTAGATGAGTAGGAATGCTCAAGGGTGACCCAAATTTCACGTGATGTGTTAAGAGTATGGACTTGGCCTAAGGCTGCAGGTGAAAGAGTAGACAGTAGCCAACTTTTAATGGTTTGGTCTACTCGGAACCAAGCATCATATGCTGGATTGGGAACTAAAGTTTGGGGAGTTTCTTGAGGGAGGAAATGAGGAGGTGAAATGATGGTGCCATCAAGAAATCCAATCACTCCTTGGCTAGATGTGGGCGGCTGTGACAGGGGTGGGAGCACTAGCCTTTTCCAGGAAATTAGGCTGATACCATGTAAGTGCACGTGAGGAAGAAGAAGAACTAGGAGAAGGCAAAATGACTCTGAATTTTATTGATCAACTAAAATGCAATCTGTATACAAGTATTTATAGGAAGTTTACAAGTTTGAAATTAAAGAGAGATGTAGTGATCCAAAGGAGATAGAGATTGGAGATAAGATTGGGTGCTTATCCTTTGAACAAGGGATAGAAAAGAGGTTACAACTTATTGGATAACAGATAAAGGAGAAGAGGAGGATTGCAATCTTCAAGGATAGTAGATGAAGCTTGAGATTTAAATCTGAGAAATTCGTACTCTAACATAACCGTGGATCCAAAGGACCCCCTAGGTTACACTGTTAATCTCCTAGGATATGCATCTAGAAATAGAGCATAAGATGTTTGATAAATTTCTTGCCTTTCGACCGTCCCAGAGATATCCTTTTATATCCTTCTCCTAGTGCTTCAAAGTCTCAGAAGAAAGCATTTCACCAAGGCCCTTGGATATCGACGAAACGAAGAGCCGTTGCCAACGGGAAGAACCAAGTCGGACAAGACTTAAATATTGCCCATGAATAATACTTCCTCGGGTGGATTTAGGTCCCTGTATGTGATAAAACCTAACAAACTTGTAGCCAGTTAGTGATAAAATCCTAACAAGCTTAAAGCCTGCTAGGGATAAAACCCCTCTACATATTCGGCCCCAAAATTTCTTGTGCGCCCTCTTCCTTCCTTCTATTCGCATTCCATTTCCCCCTCTTCCCTCCTATTGTCATTCCATTTCCCCCTCTTTCCCTATCTTCTATTTTGTCATCCGAATTTGTCATCGGAACCTTTACCTCTTGTGTTGTCGCCGGAATACGTTGCCTCTTGTGCCGTCACCGGAATCTCCATCCAAAAGCCCTAGAAACGTCTCCACGTATCCTCGTTGAGTAATCTCACTCTTCCATCATTTTTCAGGTTATCGGTAATTTATTTTCCATGTTGGGTCCTATGGACCCCACTATCTCCACATTGGTATGATATTATTTGCTTTGGGCCCAAGCGCACAGAGAATTACTCATGGATTCTACCCATAAAGCCTCTTACCAGTGGAGATGTTGCCCTCTCTTATAAACATATGATCCTCCTCACTTCTAACTAATGTGGGACTTTGTTTGGATACCCAACACTCCTTCCCTCGAACAAAGTTCGATGGAGTCTCCCCTCAAGCGAGATCATCTACCCATCTTCAACTTCGAGTCCAGCCCAACTCAAGATCTCCTTCTATCCAAGCCCAAGCCAGACTCCTCTCTACCGGAGTCCACTACTTCTCTTGATAGGCTAACCAACTCTAGGGTCCATTTTTAAGAGCTCATCTATCCATGCTCGAGCCCAACAACTATCCACTGGAGTCCACCATTTGACCTGATAGGACAATTACAGATTAATTTGCTTGTCAATCGAGGGCCCACAACCTTTTCGTTTGCACGGAGGATCTCATCCACATGGCTAAGTCTGGGGAATTGCTCTAATACCACTAGTTGGGTCTTATAGACCCCAAAATCTCCACATTGGTATGATATTGACCGCTTTGGGCGAAGCCTACATGGATTTGGTCATGGGTTCTACCCAAAAGGCTTCATACCAATGGATTTGTTGCCCTCTCCTGTTAATCCATTATCCTCCCCACTTCTAGCCAATGCGAGACTTTGTTTGAATACTTAACAATCCTCCCGTGGAACAAAGTTCCACGGAGCCTCCCCTCAAGCGAGATCATCCACTTGTCTTGTTCATCGAGTCCAGCCCAACTCGAGAAATAATCAACAGAATCCCAAACCCAACTCATCTCCACCTGAGTCCACCATTTGTCTTGACAAGCTAACCACAGGTCCATCCGCATTTGCTCCATCGAGCACAAGACCCAACTCTAGAGTTCATCTATCCAAGCCCAAGTCATCTCATCTCCACCGGAGTGCATTGCTTGTCCTAATAGGCAAAATGCAGATCCATCCGCCCGCCAATCGAGGTCCCACCACCATTTCGTTCGACATTCCGAGGATTTCCTTCACATGGACACGTCTGGGGCATTTCTTTGATACCACTTGTTGGGTCCTACGGACCCTTTGGGCCAAGTCCACGCGGATTTCTTTTTGGATTCTACCCAAAAAACCTCATACTAATGGAAGTTTTGTTCACCCATATAAACCCATCATCCTCCCCACTTCTAGCCAATGTGGGACTTTGTTTGAATACCCAACAATATTTTCTATAAATTGGATGGAAAAGGTAATTTTTTAGGCTTATTATTCGTTTTCATAAATTCAGTTAGTTTCTAAGTTCTGGATCTTATATTCAACCTGAAAAGTAATTGCCTTCGAATCCTTTGTCTGAAGATCTAAGGTATTGCGATATGTTACCCTACTTGGAACTCAGGGTCAGTTAATCTAATTGAAGTTGGATTATGTCACTTTTTAGTATGTCCCATAGTACTCTTTTTTCACATAGCCTTTATTATTGAAGGGTAATTTCGTGCTGAATTTGTTTGATTCTACTATCAAGTGATAAAGTGATGAGCAGAGTTTTATACCTCTAAAAAATAGTTGTAAGAAGAATGATGTTCTTTGTGTCATTTCTTTAATACTCACATCCTTAAATGACCACGATGCCTCTTTACATGTTCTATTGAAGATGGATAATCATTACCTAGTTAATCAATGCGCTTTGGAATTCAGTGACTCCACTCTCTCTTATGTACTTCCATTGATTTTTTAATTATGTCTCAGGTAGGTCCTCTATTATTGCATTCATATTAGTATGACTTAGACAATTTTCTTAAAATATTCAACTGAATTTTTCTTATTCAGATATTTTCTGCAGATTCCAGAAAATTGTTATGACGATTTCACTTCCATCACATATTTAAGGGTTTATGTGTTTCTGAAACTGTAGACAATGGATGACAAAGTTTCATATTTGCATGGCAAAAGGATTTAAGGTTCTTGTTTAACCTTCTGCAATACAAGAATGAGGGTTACAGTTATTTAACCTTTAAATCTCCTTTGTAGGCTGCTCTATTTTTATCATAACTCCCATCTGGAGTTGTTGGAGAATCAATATCAGCTGATCGGCTATACTTTTTTTAACTGAAACCATACGTTAATTTCATTTAAGTAATGAGGGTATTGTCTAGAGAGTTGAGTGAGGAGATGGAGGATATTAAGTTTACGAATATACAATCCTCCAAAATATTTAGTTGCGGGCTTATGCACGCCCTAAGACAATCATTGAGAAAGTTTGTTTTCAAAAGAACTAGGTGTACACTTGAGCCACATGCAGATCCTTCTTTCTCCCTGTGCAGCATAGACAGAGCCCGCTTTTGATAGTGAATCAGCAACGACGTTTATCTTCCTGAGCTGGTGGTTCAGTGTCACCCGTGGCAAGTTCTTCAATATGTCCCGACATGCATTTATCCATGTGTGAGTCTCTAATGGCCATGTTTTTCCCCCTAGATCAACTGGATTGTAATTTGCGAATCCACCTCAATAATAACATTAAAGTTTATACAACATTGTTTTATAATGCAAAGTGTAAGATATAAAGCTAGAATTTCAGCTTCGTTATTTGTTTTATCTCTCAATGGCCAAGATGCAAGTATAAGTGAGGTTCCTTCTGAATTTCTAATTACCATACCTCCACCTGCTTGGGTCCCATTTAACATGGATGATCGATCAAAGGTTGCTTAATTTTAAGTAATTTCCTGTTGGGGACCCCATCTAACATCTAGTCTACTCTCCTTCTCTTTCTATTTTTCGGAGACTCCTTTGTATTGGATGATCTGGTGGGCTAGACCAGTAATTTTGTTAGCACACTATCCTGAGGTAGAGTTTTTGTTTTCTGATTGTTTTTGTTTTCTAATTGTTTTTGTTTTCTAATTGTTTTTTGTTTCTGGTACACCACAATTCCCTCAAAGTTGTGATGGCAAATATGTGGGTTCTAGGGGAGTATTTTGTGTCTTGTGATGTGAATAATTCAAACAGAAAAGCTCTGACTATTTGTTCCTTTGGTGTGATTTGTGTGTGTCCTTTCTCTAAGTCTCACACCACCTTTGCAAAACTACAGGATAAGAGTAAGTGGGAGGGTGTTTCCAGCTCCTCTAAGCACAATCGACATATTGGATTTACCTAGAGTCCCCGTTTTTGCAGTAAGTTAGCTGTTGGTATTCTGTCCTTCATGAGAAACCAAAAAAATGTTTTCTGCTTAGATATTGTTTTGAGGCTCTAGATGTGTGCTTCCATATACAATCAAAAGGGCCAAAGCTCAGGCTATTTTTCTTTGTCTTTTGTGTTGTATGAGCTATATGGTATGCAATCTTCATTGTCAAACATCCATCATTTGAAGGAGACCAAACTAATGAGTTATGTAGGGTTGAAATTGGGGTCTCTGATATAGAGTTTGCAACATCAGGGGGCCAAAGCTCCTTGACACGAGTTTCATTCCATTTATCTCCCTCATAGATGTGTCTCTAATCATGACCTTTGGGTCTTGAGGCCCACTCCTTTCTTATCTTATTGATCAAGGGTTCCTTTATTCCCTATTACACATTTGTCATACCAGAGTGAGGTAGCTGCACCTAGAGTTGGTTGGTGTGTGTATTCCTTTAGAATGTCAATAAATTTTGAAATCTGTTTCCAAACTATTGAACTTCCATTTTATTTGGTTTGCAGTAATTGTGTGGTGTTTCCCTTTATTTACCTTTCTTAAAGGTTGTCCAAAGTGAGTCGTTTTTGGAGAACATTGTCCAAAGGATTCTTATCCTAAATGCCAATTTGAAGCTTTGTAAGTTTCTAATGACCAGCCCTCCTTTCTGTGATTTACAAATACTCGCCCAATATACTAGGTGAATGTTTTTTTTGTTTTCTTTATATAACCAAAGAAAGTCTCTAAAGAATTTGCTTATCTGGTTTGTTACCCTAGAGGAGTTGGAAACAGGACAATATGTGTAAATATATGCTACCCAACACAGCTTTTATTTGGGTCACTCGGCCAGCCAAGGAAAGTGATTTTTTTGTCCATCCATTTAGTCTCTTCTGTATGTTTTGTACTATTGGTTCATTGGACTGCCTAGTGATTCTAGTATGTGGGATTACTACTCCTAGATACGCACCAAGGGAAGGAGTGTGACAAAAAGGGAGCCTAGTTTTGATTTACACCTGGATCTGAAGTGGTAATGTTTTGATTCTAGTTTTGGGAGAAGAAGATTGATGATTTTTCGGGATTTATATGCTGACCAGAATAGTCAGCAAATTATTTCAGGATTTACATGATTGTATTTTCTGTGTTAATGCTTGCTTTCCTTTTCATGAGTGTATCATCTGCATAGTGAAGATTATAGATGTGGGGTGTATTACTTATCGGTTTCCATGGAGTTATTTTTCCCTGCATGATACCATTCGTGAGTTTTGCTGAAAGTAGTTCAATGACTAGTATAAAGATGGAAGGGGAGATAGGGTCCCTTGCTTGATTCCACAGGAGGGAGTAATTGGGTCTGTGGGCACACCATTTATCAGGATTTGATAGGTTGTGTCTTTGATGCATGATATAATTAGGTCATGCCAGTCTGGGGAACTTGAAGAAATTTAGGTTATGACTGATGAAATTCCAAGATATAGTGTCAAAGGCTTTCCTTAAATCTATTTTGCTCTGAAGTATGAATGTTTCTTCCTATTTATATGAAAAGTCTTCAGTATTTCGTGTGCCAGTAGGATGTGATCAGCCATTTGCCTTCCTTTGATGAAGGCTGCTTTGGAGGAGGAGACGATTTTTGGTAGTAACTTTGCCAATTTGTTAGCTAGTATCTTTGTTTGTATCCTATAAGTGACATTACAGAGACTGATTGTTCTATAATCTGCAAAACTTCATGGTTTTTTGTTTTTTGGTATTAGAACAATGAAGGTTTTGTTTGGTTCCTTATCTATTCTTCCTGAGCTAAATATTTCTTGAATATTTTTTGAGGATGTTCTTTTATTAATGTCCAATGGTTTTCAAAAAAGGCAACCCATCCGATCCAAGTGATTTGTAAGATTCCATGGAGAATAAGGCTGTCCTCTCATGGTGATGGGATGAGTTAAGGAGGCACCATCCTCTGCAGTTAGGGTTTTAGTGGTTTGAATGGTAGTGGGCCCTTTCTAGCTGTTTGGGAGTATATATTTTTAAAGAACCCGAATGCTTCCTCTTTTATTTCCTCCTTTGTGTCCAATAGGACTCCTCCCTGGGAGTTTATCTGCTGGATTTTAATCACATGGTTTCTGGCTTTTAGTAAGGAGTGGAAGAAACATTTTTTTACATCCCAATCCTTGAAAATGCTTTGCCTGGCTTGTTGGAACACTTGCATGTTTTTTATTCTTGTTAATTTCATTATTTAATGTTGTAAGTCATTTTCCTTTTGGAGAGGTCCTTATTTGTGGGCTGGTTTTGGATTTTCTTTTGGGTTATTTCTATTTTTTTGTTTTTTCTTATATTTGAGTGAAAATTTCCAAAGAGCTACGATTCCATTACGTTAGCTCATCTGTAATTTTTTTTTTTTAAATATGAGAAGGAGCAGTTCTAGAGGAACTGTGGATTGGTGGGAATGTGTAACACTATTCGAAGCATTTTCAACTATGTTTTCATATCCAATGCCCTCCTTCCACATAGCATGGTATCCAAATGGTTTCTTTTAGGTTTGGTCTATAGTGTGATTTGAGAAGATCAGTGGGGAACGATCCGACCTAATTCTAGGTAGTGTTATTAGAGTCGGGTTGGGCCATGAGAGGAGCTAAGTTCCATTTACCAAGGCTCTATCTAGTCTAGCCAACACTAGTTTGTCACTAGTTCTGCAATTTGACGAGGTGAATTTTGGGCCTACGTATCCTATATTATTCCATCCATTATCCGTGATGAGATTCAATTTTTTTTTTATTCTATATCTATTATTTGTTGCAGAGTACTTCTCACTAGATCCTAAGGTTGTGTTAAAGGCACCAACTAGCATGACTGGATCAATTGTTGGGTATCGAATACCCTTTAGTTCATTCAATGCCCTATTCAATCTAAAAGATTGTGGGGGTAGGTAGGTAAACAAAATAATCATGTCTTTTCCCAAAATTGGGCTTACCCTACATTGGATAAATGAGGAGATGTATGGATGATTTGGACTTGATGGTTATTTTCCCAAAAGCCACTGCCCCCACTTAAGCCTTGGGATGGGATTACATGGGAGGAGGGGTACTTCTATTGAAGACATTTGAAGGATGGGGATGAGTCAATAAGAGTCGAGCTCATTTCCGGTAGGTAGATTATGTTTGGTTTGTTTGTTCCAAGCACTGTGTCCAGTGCTTTCTTTGCCGAGGAGCTTTGTGCTCCTCGGATCTTCCATATGAGAATGACTATCATTAAAAAACTTTCAGAGGAGTCACAGCATTCATACTTGGCGACTGGGTTGGAGGAAGTGGTGCCTCCACACTTTTGGGGTGTTTGTGGGATCCTTCTTCTATTGCGCTAATCTCGGCGCCTTTGCAGATCTGTTTTTATGTCGGCCCTTTTTGTCCACTTGAGCTTCCTTGGGGTGGGCTGCTTTCAGGGTTTTTCATGTCTTCTTTATGGGTATTATGTTCCTTCCCCATCCTTTTTAGCAAAGAATAGGTATTTTTCGGAGTAGCACAGAGGTCTTCAGGTGGGACAGTAGATGGAGTAGTGTCTGCAGGTGGGAAGGTGCGTGCGGTAGGGTGTAGTGCAAATGGAGTATTTGGAAAGTGGGTAGGTGAAGGTGTGTATGTTGTCATTGTATCGGATATTGGCGATGTTTGGGAGGGCTCGTGCATGTTTGGCTACCTTAGGATAGTTTTGGGGTTCTCTAAACTAGTTTTTGGGAGTTTTCTGGTGGGGTTGTCAGGTATCTGGGGACATGACTTCATTGCCTTCATGGTGTTACAAGTCTGCACCAACGTCCATCCACCTCCGTTGCTTACACCCACATCCTCTTCTTGAGGCTTTGTTTGACCACAATTAATAATTGCTGGTAGGGCCCTTCCTCTGCACTCGTCCATGCTGTGGCCCCATCTTCTACACATAGTGCAGATTTTTGGACGGTCTTCTACAATATAAAGAAAGGTAGAAACTATCTTGAAGGGTCCCTATAGGGGTTCCCTTTTTTCTCATCTTCCAGATTTATGCAGACTTTGACTCTAGTGTAATGCTTGCTGCATGTGTTAAAAGCAGTTTCTACATCCATGCTGATCTACCTACCCATCGGAAGGATAATTTATTGTAAAGCTTCATCATGATATAAATGGAAATGGAGGTTAGGCAATCTGACCCATTGCGGAGCTTCAGTGAATAAGTAGTTGTCCATATGGAAATCTTGGGGCCATTTAAACAGGTGTAGGTAGGATTCCCGAATCTTAACTAGAGCATGTACCTGTAGTTCTTTGCAAGCTTCAAGGGAGGGCAGGATGAAGGAGTGGTATCCTCTATTCAGTGGGTAAAAAGCAACAATGACTTCTTGGTCTCCTGGCTTCCTAAGAAGGTTTTGTCTGAAGGTGGCAATGACTGACAGAGGTGCCGGAATCCTTGTAAAAAAGATACCTACAAGAGAGTTTTGGAATCAGGTGATACCTTATGTGGCGCATTGGCTCGATATGGTGACTTTGTCAAGGTGGTCAGCTAGGCAGGTCATTTAACGCACCATGGCTTGACTTTCTTCTGAGTTTGAAATATGCATGCAAGAGAGGTTCAATTGAATGCTGAGCTGGGTTTTCCAGTGCAGGGTGGAGCAATTCTTTGAGGAAGTAGATTGGTTTCTTCAACTTCTGATGCTGAGATCATTGGGAGATTCCTTTCTGAGTCGGAAGGCCTGCTAGGTTGAAGGTTTGTGGTTAGTCGGTCGGGAAATGGAGGGAGGAGGTTGTGAATTCTGGTTTCGTGTGTGATGCTTCGCAGAGGTGGAGGGAGATGTGGTTTCATAGTATTGAGTTCTGTAGGTTTACGTGGGGGCTCAAATCTCCATGTTACACCAGTGGTGTAGATCATAATACCCAAGGCTCCAAATCTACGGCTGCAAGCCTTTGGATTTCTACATCTCCTTCCATCTCCCTCTAATGGTCTAGTTGTTATAAATTTTTGCGACTTGCCTCGGGAGAGATATTTTATTCTTGAGTTTCTCTAGTATGGTAGTGTTTGCATATCGAGGTTCTTGCGTTTTTTCTTCCTAGTTTTGTTTTCTATGCAGTTGATATTATTTGTAATCATTTCAATATGCAAGGGGATTCTCAAATATATTCCAAAAGATAAAGAAGCATAGATTTGAAGCCAAGAGGGGGCATGGTATTGGTTCTTACTTGTCTCTTCTGTCCCTCCATTTACTGAGATGGGACCGTTTGGTTCTCCATGTATTAGCCATCATATCCTTCGATTTGGAGGTCGCCTTGGAGTTTGTGCCTAGAAAGTAGCCGTTCGGGGTTTCTTCTTCTCCATCTCCGGTGTGCATCATTTTTTCTGGCAAGTCTTTACCACTGTGTTTTCCCAATTTGCTTGATGTCCAGCAGTGGTATTGGTAGGTAACTTTCCATAGCCCCTTGTGGGGGTATCTCACTTTTGCTTTATTTGGCAGCTTGTGGTTCCTGAGTCTTATTTGGAAAATATTCAACTTAGTTTAAATTGAGCTGTGGGTTTCTTTACGATGAATATCACTTGTTGGTCCCACTTTTGGCTCTTGTATTGTTTCCAATGTGTTTTCCCTATTCGAGCGGTTTTCCTGTGTGGGGTTTTGGTTCTATTTTCTGTTGTTGAGGTTTTTGAGGTTTTTTGGTTGGGCTGTAGCTTTGTGTTCACCGTATCATAATCATTTTGGGTATAGTAATGTGTTTGCGTTGGTGTTGTTGTAGGGGACCGGTGAGTGTAGAAGGTTTTTGTGGTTTTGTGGTGGGACGATCTCTCTGTAGGAGCTACGAAGTGTTTGGCATACCTGTACATCTTCTATTTCTTTTGATCTCTGCTTGTGGTTTTTGTGCCTGTATTATGAGGTTTTTAAACTCTAGGCAGAGAAAATCTATCTTGTGGTGGATTTCATTTTTCTCTAATTGGAGGGTCTTTGTTGTAATTGAATTCAGTTTTAGGGACACTGATGTCCTGAAAACTGACCCTTTCTCCCCTCAGTTGACCTTCAAGCGCCAGTGAATTCTCAAAACAGTTGGCCCATTGATAATTCAGTGTCTTGCTCCCAGGGGTGGAATTCTCAAGTCCCTCCAATTCTCCCTGCAGATTGAATGGTTCCACACATCGATAATAGCTTCGCGGACATTTTCTCTCTTCGCTCTCTCTTTCTCTCTCCCTTCTGTCTCTCTTCCCTTCTCTCTCTCTTGGGTTCTCTCTGTCTCTCTTGACTTTTCTCTATCTAGGAAACATCTTTCTCTCTTTCTCTCATCGTTTATTTCTGCCTCTTTGGTTCTCTCTTTCCCTCTTCGATTCTCTCGTTCTCTCTTTTCTTCTCTCTTTTCTTCTCTCTCTCTTCGTTTCTCTCCTTTTCTCTTTGGCTTATCTCTCTTTGTTGACAAAACAATCCCTGAAATATTTTCCAATATTATTTTCCCTGAAATTCTTTTTCTGACGTTCTGTTTAGAATTTCTAGATTTACAGCTCTTGAGCATTTCAGTGTTTGGTAAAAGTCATTCTCTATATGTACCACCTCTTGATCAACTATATATTCATTAATTAGTTTGGTGGGAGAGGTTCTCGTTACTAGCTTGTTCGACGATATGACAATATTTACTTTTTACTTTATTTTGATTTGGTTGTACATTTTTTTAAATATGTTTCGGATTCCGCTTTTGGTGAAACATTAGGTCAACCTTCTTATTTTTCTTTCTGCCCATCATATATCATAATAAAAAAAAAACATGAATCCAGCAAATCTCGAACATCGTCTTATTCTAAAATATAGTTGAAATTCAAGCTTTTGCTAGTAGCTCACTGTCTTTTAAATCTAAGGACCGATGCTTGCTGTTGCTGCATTTCTCGTTCTTTGTCAAAATGCAGTTGTCGACGTCCACAATACAAGACATAATGCCTTTGAGCTGATCCTTGTTCATTCACAAATTTCTTTATCCAAAACAATTCTTTACAAGCCTCAGTAGCTGCAATAAACTCAGCCTCTATAAGACAAAGCGATACACTTTTGCAATCTAGATTGCCATGTTACAACTCTCCATGCAAAAGTAAGCAAGTATCTTAAAGTAGATTTTCAAGAATCTATATCTCCTGCCAAATCAGAATCTGTATAACCTATGAGAAGAGGTTCAACAGATCTAAAGCATAACTTCAAACTGAAAGCACCACGGAAATATCTCAAAATCCATTTAACTGTAGTCCAATGTTCTACTAGCAATACCAACAACATGTGCTATATCAGGTTTTGTGCAAACCATAGCATACATCAAACATCCTATAATTGAAACATATGGATTCTTTGCATATCATCTTTCTCCTTATTTGAAGGAGATTGTTTACCACTCAATCTAAAAGATGTAGAGAAAGGTGTACTTACAACTTTAGCTTTTGCCATATTAAATCGATGCTATACTTTCTCAATGTACCTTTTTTTAGACAACCAAAACTTCTTGTATTTTCTATCATGAATGATCTTCATGCCAAGAATGTGCGTCGCCGGTCCCAAATCTTTCAAACCAAAAGACTTGTTCATCTTTTTTTTAAGTGATCAATCCTCAAAGAATTATGACCTACAATAATCATGTTATCAACATACAACTATACAATGATAAAATCAGAATAAGAGAATTTCTGCACAACAACAAAATGGCCAGAAGTAGTCATTCTGTAGCCCTATCGAACCATAACTGATTGAAACTTTTTATACCACTGTGTAGGATCTTGTTTCAAACCATACAAAGTTTTCTTTTACTTGCAGACATAATTCTCTTTGCCTCTGACAACAAAACCTTCAGACTGATCCATGTAAAATTTCTCCTCAAAGTAACCATGGAAGAAAACCTGTTTTTTCATCCATCTATTCAACCACTAAATCAAGGGTAGCGGCTAAGTCCATTATAACTCGAATAGATGACACCTTGACAACATGTGAGAAAATCTCGTCAAAATCAATCTCCTTTTTCTGACTAAAGCCTTTAACATCCAATCTTGTTGTGTACTTGGGACTGATGAATTTTCTTCATCCTTCACCTTATAAATCAATCTATTCTTCAACCCTTTCTATCTCTAGGCAGCTTCACCAAATCAAATGTGCGATTATCAAACAATGATTGCATTTCATTCTTCGTTGCTTTAATCCATTCTGCCTTTTGCTCGCTCACAATAGGCTCATCATAGCATCTGGTTTCTCTCCATCTGCCAAGAGTACATACTCATTGAGAGGATACCAACTAGAAGGCCTACTCTCTCTAGGGGATCTTCTAAGTTAACTTTCAGGTTCCTCAACATTGGTCTCTTGTAGATCATGATCTATTTCCTGCACATGAACATTTGCCTCAACTGCAGCATCATGCTCACCCATAGTATCATCACTATGTGCATGATTTTGCACATCAACGTGGACCTCACTCGCAACTACACTAGGTACACCTGTAAGAAGAATTCAATCTAAATCAATCAAATCATCACTTTGAGCCTTTAAATTTCTCAGCCTTGTCAATGTCTTCAATAGTTTGATCTTCCATAAAGATCACATCAGCACTTCTAACAAGCTTCTTCTCCATGGGATCATAGCATCTTTAGCAAAACTCATCTTGACCATAGCCAATAAAAATACACTGTTTTGTCTTGGCATCCAACTTGGACCTTTCATCTTTGGGAACATGCACAAAGCATTTGTTGCCAAACACACATAAGTGGTCATAGGAAACATCCCTACCGTAGCACAGTGTATCAGGAACATCTAACTCTCTCCATAAACACACACTCTATCAGGAACATCTGACCTTTTAGGAGGCGTCTTATGATGTCTTATACCATGTTTTCTGCAATATACATCAAATGGTCCACAATATTCACCTCAATTATCAATGCAAATGTATTTAAGCTTCTTCCCTATCTCTCTTTCAGCAACAACATGAAACTCAATAAATGCATCAAGTACTTGATCCTTTAACTTCAAGGTTCTAACCCATAGCTTCCTAGAATGGTCATCAATAAAAGTTACTAAGTACAATCCACCACTGAAAGTCTTTACCTTCTAAGTACCACAAACATCTGAATGTATCAATTCAAGTAACTCTACTTTCCTTGAAGGAGCATGATGTTTAAAAGAGACCTTTCTTTGTTTGCCAACTAAACAATGCTCACATTTGTCTAACTTTATGCCTTTCAATCATGAAAACACATTTTTCTTAGCTAGATAATTAAGTCTCTTCTCACTAATGTAGCTCAGTCTCTTATGCCATAATTTTGAGAATCTATCAATCTCAACTGCATTAACAAGTCTATTACAAACTAAAGCTTGGAACCGGTACAAACCAGAAGCATTATCACTTCTAGCAACAATAAGAGAACCTTTAGTAAGCTGTAGTTGTTTTTCACATAACATAGTGCAATAACCATCATCATCAAGGTTACTAGCAAAGATTAAATCTAAACAAATATATGGTGCATGTCCAACATCCTTAAGGACTAACTTTGTACCATTGATAGTCTCTTGGGAAATAGTTCCATTACGCACTACCTTTGACAACCCATCATTACCCATCTTCAAAACCCCAAAATCATGTAGAGTATAAGAAGTTAAGAATTCCTGTCTAGATGTAACATGAAAAGATGCACCACTGTCAAACACCCAACTTACTTGATTACAAGTAACATTATTACATTTATTTTCTTGCTTATCTCTGTCAACTCTATCTTCCACTCTTAACAATATTTCTTGATATGACCTGTTTTACCACAATGATGACATTCAAGAGTTTTATACCTGGATTTGGATTTACTCCTGCTTTTACCAATGTTGTGATATCGACCATTTCTTTTACTTCTCCCCCTATACTATGTGACCTACCTTTTGACTCATGTCAAGAAAAACCTTGAAACTTTCTTCTCATTTCTTCATTTAGAATTCCTCCTTTAACACCCTCAAAGGAGACAATACCATTAGCAGCAGAGTTAGTAAATGAGACATAAAAAGTCTCCCAATAATCAGGTAGACTATTACGCAATGAAAGACCAAGAATTTCATCATAAAATGTAATGTCTATACTAAACTTTAGATCAATAGTCCTTTGAAAGTCATTCAAATGATGAGCTACAGAACTACCGTCTTTATATTTCAACTGCATCATTTTCATCAACAAATATAGTTTGTTGTTACAAGTCTTTGAACCATACAATGATTCTAATTTGTTCCACAATGTTCTAGCATGCGATGTATTTGAAATGTGCTTTTAAACATTATCATCAACAAACTGACGAATAAACGCACATACTTGTTCATGTCTGAAATTCCAATCATCATCAATCTTTGACTCTGGTTTTTGACTATAAAAAATGGTTGATGTAGTGATTTCACAAATAAAATATATTTTTTCTTATATTTCCATAGATGATAATTCGTACCATTCAATCAAATCATTCTACTTGTTTTAACTTCCATATCCAGTCAAGACAAATTAAAACAATAAAGCAAGCTTTGATACCACTTTGGTTGGGGAAAACAAGTAAGGAGGGGCGCATCGGATAATAATGAACCTATAAATCTTTCTTAATCCCAACTTCTTGAGCAAAGTATTATAATTAAGAGATGCTTAAGTACAAATCAATTACACAACTACACACAACAGTTGGTAAAGCGGAAAATGTTTTTCAATGCGAGCGAGTTAAAAAATTGCGGGACCTATCTCGGTCCAAATGAGAAATCTACTATGCGATCGATATTTTACAGAGGTCAAATTCACTATTTATATTTCCAACCCAAAGATTATCTTATGCAACATATATTTACAAAGAGATAAATGGTAATAGAAAGATTTCGCCAAATTTGAGTTCTGTCCGCACTGATATTTACAATCCAACCATCGGAATTCAATCTCCACCTTTCAAAATGTAATTGAAGTGCCACGAACATGATCACAAACTATCAGCCAAATCGGACCTGGAATGACCCTTAACTTGCTAAGAAATGTGAGACTGGTCAGTGCAGGATTTACGGGAAAATATTTTTGTTCGAATTGCATTAACTCTTTTGCAAACCTCTAAACAAGATCTCCACCATTTAGAATGTCGAACTACAGGAGATGAACATGCATCCTTGTGAAATTTATTGAATCAAGGTAAAAATAAGTAAGAAAACTAAAGTATGAATACGAAAGAAAACTGAAACTAATAAGAGAGAACTTGAAGGAGGTGGCTCAGGTAGGGAGAGGAAGAAAATAGGAATTGTATTCATGATGTTGTTGTTGTTTGTACAATGTACATCATCTAAATATTTATAGACTTTACATGAAGTATTAGACTCATAAACTAACTCCAATTCTAGTCTAACTTGAACTATAATTGTAATCCTATAAGACTCTAGAAGACTCTCTAATTCCAACTCTTAGAGTCCAACTAGGACTCATAAAGCCAGGTCAACGTCCACGTGTCTTGACCAAGTCATTCGTGGGCTTCCACTCATGTGGGCTTGGGCCCATGTTTCTCAACAATCCTAAAGTTTATGCATGATCCAGCAGCCCACAAATCCTAAAATAGCAAAATACTGATTTTGGTTTGCACAAAATTGTGATGAACAAAACTTCCCCTTACTCCTAACTTATCAAAAAAAAAAAAAAAACCTTAAATCAATCTCTAATTGGCATGTGACTAGGACATACTTGAAACCCTAATGGGCCCCCATAAATGGGCCTCAAACTCAAAATTGAACATTTTTGGTTTTTCATATATGAGGGACCCAAAACCCAACGCTTGCTTCACTGTGAGGACATATATACAAGACGTGGAGGAAATCAATCTCGTATTACATTAATATGCTTAATTCCAATTCCGATATTTCTCTTTACCTTGCCTCTAGGTCGAATCTATGGTGGAAGGGAGACTAGGTGTCTGATCATGTCATCTTGTGCTGGTGAATTGGATTGTTCGATTATTATTAATGGTCTCATGGACGGAAAAGGAGAAATTCGTGAGTTGATCACCCTTCCCAATAAAATAGTTCGCCGGAGACAAGGAAAAATTATCAGTGATGATCGATGAAAACATATTGTACTTATTGTTGCGACTCTATCCAACAATGCCCTTAGAGGTGTGCGAGGACTAAACACGCCTGCAGCGATCTGGCAAAATCTGAGAAACATCTATGCTAGCCGTTTTGAAGTTCTCATCAACCTCTTACAGTTTTCCCTTCAGACGATTCTGGGAGGAGATCTGTCCGTGACTAAGTATCCTAACAAGATAAAGTCAATCGCAGACGAAGTTGAAGCAGCAGGTTTTTCAGTGACAGATCGCATGTTGATCCATTACATAGTCGACGGTCTGGGCTCTAGTTTCGTCCCCTTTGCACAAACAGTAACAGCATGTCCTTACCTAGTAACATTTGACAATGTTTCTGATCTTCTCTTGACACTGGAACACTGTACCAAGCTGTGAGCTCAACTTGTTCTTCTCAACTTCTCTGGGAGCCCATCTTCCAACATGCTGAACTGCTCTTCCAACTCACAACATCCGAATCAGAACTCTTCCTGTCAAAACAACAATGGCCGTGGTAATCGAGGGGGTCGTGGTCGTAGCAACTAAGATGGTCGCAATGACAACTCAAATTGATCGTCCGTCCTCTGAGAAATCTCGCTGACCCACTTACCAGATTTGTACCAAATTTGGGAACTGCACACTAGAGTATTGCAGTTGGTTCAATGTATTGTTTAAGCCTGCCCCTCCACAAGTCCACACCACACAACTAGAACCTAGTTCAGAAGCTGCCTGGTGTATTGATTCTGGTGCGTCTCATCACAATACTGTGGACTCCTCTATGCTAGCCTCATCCAATCCATACACTGGGTCTGACCAAGTGTTTCTAGGAAACAATACAAGTTTGAAAATCCAGTCGACTGGCCCTTGTGCTTTAAATATAAATCTCACTTTGAAATATGTTCTTTTCGTATCCGACTCTGTCAAAAATTTAAACTCAATATCAAAACTCACTAGCGATCACAATTGTTGTGTTACATTTTTGTCTTATGGGTTTTCTGTGCAGGACATTTTCGAATTTTACACAAGGGGTGGCTTAAGAACGGATTGTATTTGTGGATCATCCTGCTTTTCCTTTTGGTTTGCTTTATCATAAGTCTCTAGTTTCGTTTTGGCACAATAGACTAGGTACTCCAGGACCTTTAATTCTATCACATGTATTTTGTAGAATGAAAATTCATGTTTGGTTTAGTAATGAAAAGTTGATTTGTTCATCTTGTCAAATTTGCACATATGCTTCTAAACCGTTTTCACCCGTGCCCTCTTTTATCACAAAAGCTTTAAAAATTGTTTCTACAAACATATGGGGACCCTGTCCTGTCACTTCATTTTGGGGATTTAAATACTATAGCTCGTTTGATGATAATTTTAGTCGTTTCACATGACTATTTTTCATTCAGTCTAAATCAGAAGTCATCTCTATTTTTGCAAAATTCATACTTTTGGATGAAAACCAATGCTCCTCTAAGTTAAAAATTCTTCAAACAAATGGTGGAACCGAATTCTTGGGCAACAATTTTCAGAAAATTCAGCAGTTTAGTGGTGTGCATGACATAATGTCTTACCCCTATACATCCTAGCAAAATGGTGTAGAGGAAAAAACACAAACATATCAGAGATGGTAATAACTTTTGCTTGCACAATCATCCATGCCAAAACACCATCGGGACTGTGGCTTTGGTATAACCGTACAGATTATAAATAGCCTTCCCTCTCCCCTTATGTTGTTTAAATCTCCAGTAGAGGTACTATTCGGTACCAAACCTGATTAAACGTTGTTTCACATATTTGGATGTCTGCATTACCCTTTTTTAAGTCCTTATGCCAAAATTAACTTTTCGATCGGTCCATTCCGTGTGTTTTTCTCTGGTGTCATACCAATTTCAAAGTGGTTCAGTGATTACATATCCCATCTGGTTGTGTTTATATCTGACACAGTGTGGTCTTTGATGAAACAGTGTTCCAATTCGCCAAACCACCTTTGCTGCCCAATCCAGTAGCTACGCTCTTGCCATCAACACTGGCCTATTCCGCTTCTTCCTCTTCCACCTATATCGCCACAACTGCCCCCATTCTCTGATGTTGTCTCTCAGGCCATGTCCCAACCTATTGTGGATCCGTCCTTTTCTCCGCCTATTACTTTTACTCGAGATCGACTCAGTCTCCCCATCCACCTTTGTTCCTACTATATAATCTCCCTCTCTCTCCACCTGTCCTCTCCAATAGTCGCCCTACTGCTCCCTTGGCCACTCGTCATAAAAAAAATGAGGTCATGGGCAGGAAATTTGAAGCCCAAGCTGCTTACTACAGCTAGACAACCTTGTCATTTGCCTCTCTCCGATTTAGAACCAACTTCAATTCGAGCTGCCTCTAAGTCTCCCTAGTGGTGAGAAGCTATGTCACAAGAATTTAATGCCTTAGTTGCTAACCATATTTGGTCTCTTGTTTCTCTTCCACTGCAAATTGACTGCAAATGGGTGTACACGATCAAACATCTCCCGGATGCCACCATTGACAATTACAAGACCAGATTGGTCACCAAAGGTTTTAATCAGCGAGAAGGGTATGATTATTTTGAAACCTTCAGTCCCGTAGTTAAACCAAGCACTATTTGGACATTGCTCACTATTGCTGTTCAGAATCGATGGTCTATTCGTTAGCTAGATGTCAATAATTCTCGTAAATGGCATCCTTGAAGAAGAAGTCAATATGGAACAACCAGCTGGCTTTAAGGTTGCCTTTCAACCTCAAGCAGTTTGTCGGCTTCGTAACCATAAACAAAGTCCTCGTGTGTGGTACAGTAGGCTCACGAACTCTCTTCTTGCCGTCGGCTTTATTTCTTCTTTTGGAGACTCATCTTTAATGCATCAGTATACTTCCTTTGACACCATCTATATCTCAATATAAGTTGACGACATAGTGATCACAGGCAGCAACAATACAGATATCCATTAGGTGATTTTGGCTCTCCAACGTGATTTTTCTATTAAGGATATGGGGTCACTCCATTATTTTTTCAGCATTGAGGTCCACCAGTTTGGTCACGGATTACATCTTTCTCAGCCCAAGTACACTCGTGTCCTCTTACGTCAGATCTCTATGATGGATATTAAGCCCATAGCTACTCAAATTATTGTTGGGTCAAAATTGTCCAAATTCGATGGAGTTCCTGTTTCTGATCCAACAGAGTATCACATTGTTGTGGGCGCCTTACAATATTTAACTCTCACCCGGATAGACATTCAATATGACGTCAACCAATGTTGCCAATTTCAACAAAATCCAACTGAAAAGCACTGGACAACTGTAAAAAGATTTTCCTGTATGTTATAGGTACATTGAAGAATGGCATCTATCTTAATCCAACCTCTCAGTAGGGCCTTGAGGTGTTTGCAGATGCCGATCGGGGCGGTTGTCCAGATTATTGCAGGTCCATCTCTTGTTATTGTATTTTATTAGGTGGATCGGTCATCTCGTGGGCCTCGAAGAAGCAACCCACTATCTCTCGGTCCAGTGCTGAGGCCGAGTATCGAGCACTGGCCCTTGTGGCTTTAGAATTGTCTTGGATCTTGTAGCTACTAAAAGAATTACACATCTGTCTTCGGTCTTCCCCAACTATTTGGTGTGATAATTTATCCAAATTCATATTGTGGCCAAGGACGAATGAAACATGTGGAGTTAGATTATCGTTTTGTTCGTGAACATGTCGCCATGGTTCTCTCGGATCTTGTACATTGCTAGAAGAGACCAGCTCACCGATGTACTCACGAAGGGCCTCTCATGTGCCCAATTTAATAGGATGCTCACCATACTCAGCGTCTTCTCAGCACCGCTCAGTTTTCAGGGGAGTGTGAAGATATGGTCAAAGATCCTCAGTCATCGGATTAATGTCCAGATATAACAGAATATCTTAGAAATCTTCTACATGACTTCGAAATCCTCTTGAGACTATCTAAGTCATGTAGAAGATTTCATACACGTGTATATGTAGAATACTTCTTCATTTAGAATTCTCCCTTGTTTGTAATTCTTTCCTTCTACGATTCTTTGGTTACCTATTTTTTAAACCATGTGCCCTATATGTCATACACGTGAATTAGTAAAAATAAGCTCGGAAGATTAATTCTCTTTGAGTGTATTAGGATATTGATTGCTTGTTAGGTCATCTATTAAGCCTATAAATAGGCTATGCTACATGTAATTCTATAGACCTGAATAAAGCTTTTCTCTTGTTTTCTTTCTATGTTCCTTCGATTCTACATCAATAGATCTTTTTATATAACAATGAGAAAAAGATTCCACAAATAAAGCTCCAAAATGATACAAGAATACAATAGCTAGGAAAACAAAGATGTTGCATGCAACAAAAAGCAAAAAGGAAAGTTCCCCAAGAGATCCAAGTGTTGGGAGATGAAATTTAAATCAAGAAGGGAAGATAGAAGCAGGACAAAAAGGGGGAAAATATAGGGTGCGCGAGATAGAGGAGACATGCGACCGTGAAAACGAGAGAGGGCCCCAGGGGTTTGCCTCTTGAGAGAAAAAGGGAAGAAGAGAAGAAAGAAGGAGAAAGAAGGAGAAAGAAGCTGTGAAGAAAGAAAAGTTACAAGCTGGCCTAGTAACCTTGCAAATTCCAGCTGGGAGGATTTCCTTTCTCTTTTTTATTTTTATTTTTTATGTTCCATTGATTTCTCTTTCTTCTGTGACTATCTTTGTTGGAGTGGTTGACTCATGGTGAAATTTGTGTTATTGAGTAAAGATAAATCATGTATGATGTGGTTGTGAGCCTCTATATGTTCTAGATAGGACATTTGTAAACCCATTGCAGATTTGAAGATAGTGAATCTTCTTTAAGAGTTTTTCCCACACTGGATTTCCAAAAAATATGGGTGTCTCTATTTGTGCTTTTAATTTGTGCTTTTAATTTGTGCCTTTATTTTGCCTATGTGGATGCATTGTTGTGTGTTATTTTGATTTGGCTTTGTCGATTGGAGTTGAAGAGCCCATTGAACACAGAAAGAGAGCATGTATTTAGAGGGAGGAGTGTTGTGTAATACATATAGACAATTCTGTGCAGACATTTATTCTAAAGTATACAGTAAAAAGATCTAGGCAGCTATATATTGAAGTGCTGGAAAGAGTGGAGTGAGCGAGCGAGAGAGAGAGAGGGAGAGTTGGAAGGATGTATGTATGGGAACAGAGGGTAGAAGCAAACTACTGGCCTAATTGCCGTATTTCATTAAACGCCGTTCAGTCTCATTAAACCAGCAGATTACAGAAAGAAAACAAACAGATAAAAATGGACTAATAAAAAGGCACTGGGTGCAATCGAGGAAAAGGAACTGAGAAAGAGAGGTAGAGCGGGTTTTAGACGTAGAAGGAACAAGACATAGGAGTGACTTGACTTGACAAACTCTGGCAAAATTTCAATTTCATTCATGTCCATCTCATATCAAAACTTGACAAACTGAATGGGACCGATTCAACATGCTTTATCCTCATTGACCAGATAAAGCTGGAACAATAAAGGTAGGTTCCTGCATTGGTAGAGATAATTTCTGTAAGGACTCATCGACCGGATAAGACCTCCGGCAATCAGAACTGGACTATCAGAGAGGATTTCAGCCGCATGCTTGCGGATCGGCACGTGCTGGACATCCAGAAAGAGCTCCACGAGCTGGACGGCCTCCCACCCAGGCAGGGGGCGAAGGACGGCGGTGGTCAAGGTGAGCACTAGCGGCGGAATGTCGTGAAGAAGACGGAGCAGGAGACTCAGAGGGAGGTCACAGACGTTCAATTTGAAGGAGTTCGTGATCACCAAGAAGACTAATGGCAGTGTGATAGATAAGCATCAATCGCGGCGAGGCGACACTGCTAGAAAAGTGCATTCAGTCGACGTTCTCCATCGGCAGAACACTGGCCTGACTTTGAGCCCAATACGTAAGGGATCGTCAGGTCCATCTGTTCCGACGACGGTTCTTCCATGCTAAATTAACCCAAAAGACCCTCTTTTCCCCGTGTGCGCAAACTTTTCTTCCACCTAGAGGCTTGCCTCTGGCGAACTCCTCTTCTACCTCTTGCTCTCCGGCGAAATCTTCCAACGACAGAAATCCTTCCGAAATCGTTCCAACGATAGTTCTTCTTCCAAGGCTTTGGATTACAATGCTTTAGATTACTTGGACTTGGGGAGCCCTAATTCTCTTGGCTGATCAACTGATTTAATTTACGTAAAACACTTCAAACCACGAGAGAGGTGTTCGGTTCTCCTCTTCTTGACTTAAAAGCAACCTGAAATAGGGGAACGAACACGATTCCGATCTCTCTTGCAGCACACAAGTGTCACAGCCCTCATTAGAGGGAATACACTACGAGCCCCAAGGCGATTAATCCTTGACACAATTCTTCTCTACCCGTAGAAACCACATCAGTTCTTCATGAATTTTTCATGAACATCCCTTATTCGAAGCCAAAGTCTGTGTTTTTCTGTCTACGGAGTAGTGCGTATGGAAGGCACGACATTACATGTAGACTTATTCTCTTTGTTTTTTTTATCTCGCGATTAATGAAATTTGGGGAACCTATGTTCTTGTTTACGATTCAGTTATAATTCCAATTTGTTTCCAAGGGTGTCTTACCTGCTGAAACCCCTTCCCCATGCTTGTACTTTGCAACCTTAATTTCTGTTTTCAAGTCCTCTCATCTGATTTCGTCCTATTTTCTGTTTTCTTTTTCTGTCACACTCACAGTCACAGCAGCACCTTGGCCCTCGCCCCATGCTCTTCCCAAGCTAGCATTTTAATTTCCTTAACTCTACTGCCGGTGTTAGAGACCTATTTTAATAATAAAAGCTTGAAGTTCTTTGTGAGAGCGTCTTTTCCTAAATACCGTCTTTTAGATTTTTTATTGAAAGAAGCAATTTGAAGGTTGAAAATTTTATTCTACAGATTTTATTTTTAGAAATTGTTAGACACATACCATGAGCCTGATAAAATCACTTGAAGGTTTTAATTATTCTTTTAAATTGTTTACAGTTACTGTTTTGATGGTAGTTATAATACGTTATGATGTGCCAAACATGTCCAAGCTATCTAGATTGATTTTACATCCTTCTCTCATTTCCATTATCTATGCTTGGGTATATCGCTCTCTTTGAGCTATGATTCTGCACTACCTTGTTTGATTTGCAGTTAGTGGATGATTTATCTCTAATTCCCTCTCTTTCTTTCTTTCTATTTTCTCTCTCATTTCTCTATATCTAAATTTCTCTCTCACCCGGTTTTCTCCTAAATTCTGTTTCAGAATTTAATTCTCTCCTTCTATGTCTTTTATCTTTCTCTTTCTCTTTCTCTCTACCTCCCCCCCCTCTCTCTCTCTCTCTCTCTCTCTTTCTGTTTTCTCTCTCATTTCTCTATAGCTAAATTTCCCTCTCACTCGGTTTTCTCCTAAGTTCTGTTTCAGAATTTAATTCTCTCCCTCTATGTCATTTATCTTTCTCTTTCGCTCTCTCCCTCCTCTTTTCTCTCTCTCTCTCTCTCTCTCTCTCTCTCTCTCTCTCTCTCTCTCTCTTCTCTCCTCTATGTCTCTCTTAATTTTCTCTGCCTCTATCTCTTTTATCTTTCTCTTTCTCTCTCACCCTCCTTTTCTCCCTCTCTCTCGGTTTCCTCACTGATTTCTCTCTCTGTTTTCTCCCTGAATTCACTCTCCTTAAATCTTCCTATCTCTCTCTCTCTCTCTCTCTCTCTCTCTCTCTCTCTCTCTCTCTTTTAATTTTTCTCTGTTTTCTCTTCAGGTTAGTTTCCTTCATATGGTTGACACAATGTTAAATGCTTTTCGTTGCTTATCAGTAAAACAAAATTTTCAGAGGATCCATATTTAAAAAAAAAATATTCTAGAGGATATGATTCTGCTGATTCTCATGGCTTATAAACTTGTGATGTTATAACTGACATTGTCTGCACTCCTCAGTATAAGATTTTTGACAATTTACTTGTGCGTTAATGTCATATTTAAATGAGTCTCTGAATTAGAAACGTTTTTATATTTTTTTGCATTGGGATGGGTCTTTGAAATCATGTCCAGACTCTGAAATCAACACTAGCGATGGGCCAGGGAATGAAAGGTGTCACCAAAGCCATGGGCCAGATGCATTTACCTGCCTAACAGAAAATTATGATAGAATTTGAGAGAGAAAATGAGAAGATGGAAATGGTTACTGAGGTTATGGGAGATGCCACTGATGATGCTTCGGAAGGAGACGAGGAAGAAACAGAAATGGAAGAACTTGTAAGCGAGGTTCTTGATGAGATTGGGATTGATATTGATTCCATTATAAGCTTGTGAGTTTCCTTATATGGTGACAGGTGTGCTCCCTCTCTCTCCTCTCTCTCTCATCTCTCTCTCTCTCTCTCTCTCTCTCTCTTTCTCTCTCTCTTCTCTCTCTTCTCTCAGTTCTCTCTCTTCTCTCTCTTCTCTCAGTTCTCTCTCTTCTCTCTCTTCTCTCAGTTCTCTCTCTTCTCTCTCTTCTCTCAGTTCTCTCTCTTCTCTCTCTTCTCTCAGTTCTCTCTCTTCTCTCTCTTTCTCTCCTCTGTCTCTTTTCTCTCCTCTCCTCACTCTCTGCCCCTCTCCTCCATCCTCTGTACAGTCCTCTTCCGTATGTATTTTTGATTTTGAAAAAGTTCCGCCGACGCACGGAATTGTGTCGTCGGAAAGACATTCCGCCGATACGCCTATTTGCATCGTCAGAATGTATTCCACTGACGCACCGTATAGCGTTGTCGGAATGGTTTCCACCGACATGCCGTATTGCGTCGGCAGAACGCTTTCGCCGATGCACCGTATTGCATTGACGGAATTCGTTCTGCCGATGCAATACGGTCCGTCGTCGGATGACTTGCTCCACCGACGGCTCTTGTTGTCGGCCGAGCAGTTACGTTCGGCCGATGGGTTTTTTCCTTGCACGACACATTTTTTTCCTTGCGCGAGGACTCCGGCGACGGACGTTCGAAGGACGTCGCCTTACCCGTCGTCGGATTGTCCGCCGACGAGGATTCGTGTTCGGAAGACTGCTTTTGGCAGCCGGCAGACACCATTTTTGTAGCAGTGCGAGCATTTTTTTGGCTGTTCATAACTGTTGCAATTTTGGTGTTGAACTTGGTTTGTTTATCTTTCCTCCTGTTTCTCCTTGTCCTATAAGTCATGTTTGAAGACCAATTCCTGATTTCCTTGTTTGCTGTCAAGGATTTCAGAACGATAAATTTTCTGAGATTTCGAATTGTAATTGATAAAAACTTTATACTAATTTCAAGTGTTTGGGCTTTAATCTGATTTTGAACCTCTGGTGAGTCATATTTGTGGAATCAGATTCAACCATACCGCCCTTCTCCTATTGTTTCTGAGATTGTGAGTCGGCAGTTCCTAATTAACCCACCGAAGAGATTGTGTTCTTTCTTCTCGATCGTTTTAAACGCTTGGAGAGTCATTTTTCCAGAGACCCCTAGTGTGAGTTCAACATTCAACATATAATATTGAGGAGGGGGAGAGGTGTCGAATTGAATGACGCCAAAAGCAAGACGGCCCCGGGAACTATTCCGGAGCCCCTTTAATAATATTTTAATATTTTTATAATAATATAATAATATTTAATTATTGAAATACTTTTTAAAAAAAAAAAGATCTGAATTTTTTCCTATAAATAGAGGCATTCAGATCCTTATTTCATATTCCATTCGAATTGAAGAGAGAGCATTTGTGAGAGAAAGATTGAGAGAATTCTCTCTCTATTTGGTTCTCGAGTTGGGTTCTGGATCTTGTACTTCATTTATTTGGAACATTTGTGATTCTTTCTTCAGTTGATATTGAATATATTTGTCAGTGCCCGTAGGTGGAGGTAAGTTACTGAACCACATAAATATTGGCGTTTTATATTCAATATTCTTTTGGTCGATTCATTTATCGGGAAATATTTGTTAGGTGATATATTGTCCATTAAATTATTTAGGAAAAATTCTGTCAAAAGGACTTACGAGTGTAAGGAAGTTGGGTCTTATACAAGACCGTTTGTGCTTCCTCCAACTCCCTTGAAAAGTTTTCTTTGTTTGATTTCTTGGTACAATTGTTCATAGTCGATGGAAACCTATTCAATTTCTGCAACATCTAGAACTTTAGGATCAGGAGTGAGGCCATATTGCTTCGAAATCTTGACTTCCCTGAATTGCTCCAAAGGAATCAAAGTTGTTCATGGGAAAAAAATGGATGTAAGAGAATATTGCGAGATGGGTATGCAGCTGGGATAATTAGCTAGGGAAAAACGGATTTCAAAATGATATTAGAGAACTGCTAGGTGTTTGATGAAATGTCACAGACGTATGGGAACCCGAGTGCTCCCAGAGCTCCTTTGTGGGAGGAGTCGATTTGGCCGAATGAACATGGATGAGGATGAGATGGTCGCCGGTATCGATCAGGTTGTCCACTGTCCATCGCAGGGCCGACTTGCTGCTCGCCGAGTTGTCCATGCCGATCCCAACAGTTCGATTCCCACGTCCCATCACTCCTTATCTCTGCCCCCTCAAACCACTCTGATCTTCTCAGCTGGTATTCTTTCTCTCGGCTTCTTCTGTGAGGAGAAGATGGTGTGGATGGTTTTGGATATAAGACTGTACTTGCCAGTACCCTTTATTCTTCACGTCTCTGACTTACCCCATAATTCTTCTGTTATTCTCCATTTTTAACAGAGGAAACTTACAAAGGTATAAAAGTAATATGAGCTGCTTCTCGAAGACTATTGTGTCCTTAATCCTTAAGATAACGAAGGATAATTCGGAATCCAATTATTCGTGGCTTTACGATTACGTGTTGCAGAAACTATAAAACCCACCATCATACGCTCCTCCTTTCCAGAATGCTTTTTGTTTTTTTGAATTAAATTAATTTCTTGAGAATGACTTCTTATGAAATTATGTGATTCTCCTTTATATCAAACAGGCGGCATGTAAGTCTCTTCCGAGGATGGAATGATGCTATGTACATGCAGGACACTCGGCCACTATCTTGTATGAGAAGAGATGATTTAGTACACATCGCGTGGTTCATTTGTTTTGCAAATTAGGTTACATATATTTTAATAACGTACTATATCTTCACTGCTTAGCTGAACTTATAAGAGTAATGCTAGCTGCACTTATGTGCAGTATCTATCCCACATACATGTTAATCAAAGCCCTAAAAAATATTAAAAAATATTTATATTTTATAAAATTCTATATTCTTAAAGATAAACATAGGCATCAATTGTTTAGATTAACATGTACGGGGGATGGGTATTGCGCATAGGTGCAGCTAGCTCACATACGTGCATGACGTACATGCTGATGTGTTTGTTTAGGTGGCGTCCACATCATAAACTGCGTCAATTGTACGAAAATCATGCAGCCTCTCTCCATCCTGCGGCCTCCATCCTCTGGCTTCCATCCCGCGGCCTCCCTACAGCGGCCTCGCTCCTGCAGCCTCCCTCCAGGCATCGGAATCGCCTTTCTCTGATTATCGACTCAACTTCCATCGCCATTCTCCGTCTTCACTCCATGTTAGCCTCCCTCGCCTTTTTCAGGTCGTCCACGTCGTAAACCCGCGCGATGGAATCGACGTTCCTCGACACAAAAATGGTGATAAATTGCCGGAGTCCGCCGACGGGAGGAAGGGATTCCACGTCTCATTTAAAAAATAGGGAGTCTCCAAGGACGTACAGGTGAACACGGCGTCGGCTTTGGCGGCGCAGGCAAGCATCTCCACGACAGGTTTGTGAATCAGCTCGACGGAGTGCTTCAATTCCTTCCGAATCACGATCACCTTCTCCTCCGATCGATTCACGATGATGACTTCCTTGGCGCCGTTGGCTGTTAAATGCTCAACGAGGAGCCTCTCTGTTTTTCGGCTCCGACCAAGAGCACTCGGACAGACCAGAACATGGCGACGGGGAGCTTCGAGAGGGCCAATTGGACGGCTGAGGCACTGACAGAGATGAAGGTGGAGGAGATTCCGGTTTTGGTGCGCACTTCCTTGCCCACTTCGATCGCGCAATTGAAGAGCAGAGTCATGATCTCGCCGTGGTCTTTCATGGTGTTTCCGATCCTCGCGACTTGTTTCACCTGGGCGAGGATCTGCCCAAGATGAGCGAATCGAGCCCGGAGGATACTTGGAAGAGATGACGGACTGCATCGCTTCCTCGGCATGTAAACAGGTACTGTTTCAGCTCTGAAAAGTTGATGCCACTTCTCTGCAAATAAATAATAAAATAAAATTGTATCAGATAAAAAAAATTGAAATTGACAAGGCAACATCAAAATCAGAAAGAAATTGATCGATGCTGAAGAAAGATGAGAAGAGATGGAGCTTGGAAGAGGATGAAATAATGATTCTGAGTTGTTATTCGAGTACATATTTATACTACAAACTTTACATGTATAACATCTTAATAAAAGTAAAATATTTATGTGGGGAAAGATAAGACATAAAGGTGAAGAATGAGGAGGATAACTTTACAAAAGAATAAAAAAGTAATGAAAACGTGAGACAATGGAGAGAGAATCAAGGAGAGAGAATCAAGGAGATAAAGGAGAGAGAATCAAGGAGAGAGGCCGTTAAGGAGGGAGGGAGGCCGTTGGAGGGAGGGAGGCAGTTGGAGGGAGGGAGGCCATTGGAGGGAGGGAGGCCGTTGGAGGGAGGGAGGCCGTTGGAGGGAGGGAGGCCACTGGAGGAAGGGAGGCCGGGGATGGAGGGAGGCCACTGGAGGGATGTAGGCCACTGGAGCGAGGGAGGCCGCTGGAGTGAGGGAGGCTGCGGGAGTTTTCATACATTTTGATGGGGCTTATTCATGGACGCCACCTAAGCCAACATGTCAGCCTGTACGGAGGGCATGTTTGTGGGCTTGGTGCACCTAGCATTACTCATTGAGAAAATATATATTGAAAGAGTACTTCATACTGCACTCAGCCTGCAGTACCTATCCGACGTACATGAGAATAACCAACCAATAGGAAAACTTAAAAAAGTAATAAAATATTTTTAATTTTATGACATTCTATATTCTAAAGAATAAACCTGTGTTTTAAAAACTGACCGATCTGGCCGGTTGGACCGGATTCAACTAGAATTAGGGCTTTGAACGGCTCAGTTTGGTTCAAAACCTGTAAAACGTTATAAACCGGATGACCTGGCCAGTTTTATTGGTTCAACTGCTGAACCATTAAATGAACCGAAACGGTTGAACCGGTCTAGTTGTCGTTGGCCCAAACCATTTAAATTAACTTAAACATGAACCAAACTGGGAAAGGGATGAACCGGTCAAGTTAATTATATTTGATTTTTTAAAACTATATTTGATTTTAGATGATGTTTTTAACACTTTAAGTCGTTGTTGCATTTTTAAATTTGTTTTTTGTGTATAGAAATCTTATTTATGAATTTTTTAATGAGATACAATTAATACCCGTTCAACCTGAATTGTATGCTCCACCGGTTTGATTACTGGTTCGATTTTTAAAACATTGGAATAAACCCCAAGCAATTGTGTTTCAGATTGACTGGTTACACCATGTCGTGAAGTAGGTGCTGTCCATAGTGAAACTAGCATTTTCCATATTCAAACCATGACTCCAATTTTAACTCTAATTGGCTGACATGATTACTTAGGTCTCAAGGCTATGTGGGTTGCTTAATGCTTATAGTTGAGGTGGTTTTAACTGGGAAAAGTCGTCCCATATAGAAAATTGTCGAGTAAATGTAATCCGATAGGCAATATATTTTTCTGAGTACTGATATTAGTCATGATATTGGAATATATTTAAGTTCCATTCATACTACATGATCGAAGCAACATTGTATAGTTTGAATAGTAAACATAAATCTTTTATGATGCTTGTTTGATGTCATATTACATGATGCCTTTTTTGTCAGACAAACATAGAACATCGTCGTAGAAACTTGGAAGTCAAAAAGGACATAAGAGTTGGTGCGGTGGGACCTTTTATTTATGGACATACTATTTTCCACAAACAAAAAGATTTGGTTCCTTCTGGAAGATAGCCACCACCTTAAAATTGCTTTAAGGATATGTTAGTCTTTCCAATAATCTGAAAGTTTCTCATGGCCTCTAGCAGGTTACGTTCAATGTTCCTTGTTTCCATCTGTGCGTGTTTGTTGTGCACGACTTGAATCTCCTGGACTGCTTCAGTGGCCGTCATCGGTTTAGTCAAGTGATTGTTTGAGATTTCAAGTTTTTAGATCCAACAAAATAAAAATCACCTGTAGGTAGTAGCTTAAGTCGTCAGGTTTGATCAGATAAATAACGATATTAAATGAATTACCACACGAAAGGGTAAGAAATTTGAAGAACAAATACTTTTGTTTTGAGTTCATTTGCAGCAACATATGAACAAAATCGAAACGAGAGAGAAAGAGAGAGTAGGGTGAGAGATAAACGATTTTGAAAAAAAAATATTATGATTGTATGTTTCATTCTTTACGTCGTTGGGTTTATATACAAGTTAAATGATACAATGAATGGGTAACATACATCAATTCCGGATCCTGATTATTTTCTGGATCCAGGAATATCTCTGGTCAATATATTCATGTAAAGAGATCCTTGATTTTCTCTTATGACACAACTCCGGCTTCTCCAATAAGGAAGATTGGTTAACACTCCCCCTCAAGTTGGATCGTGGATATTGATCATGCCCAACTTGCCAAGATGTGCATGGAAAATATGTGGCCATAGTGGTTTCGTAAAAATATTTGCAATCTGATTTCCTGTTTTGACATGTGCTGTTGTCATTTCCCCTTTTTCAATTTTCTCACGATTGGTATGGCAGTCCAATTCGATGTGTTTTGTTCACCCTTAATAGACAGGAGTGGCAGCAATGTGAAGAGTAGCTTGGTTGTCACAGAGCAGTGTAGCTGGTTCATTTTGTAGCATTTGGAAGTTCTTCTACAAATAATTCACCCATTTAATTTTACAAGTCGCTGCAGCCATGGAACTATATTCGACTTCTGCTGAGGTCCCTGAGACTGTAACTTGTTTCTGACTTTTCAATGATATGAGGGAATTCCCAAGGAAAATATATTATCCTGTCACAGATGTCCATGTCATTGGGCATCTCGCCCAATTGGCATCATATCCAATTATGTGAACCTGATTATCTGACAGAAAGAATAATCCCTGGCCTGGTAACAATTTTAATTAACGAAGCAATTGATATGCACCTTTAAGATGATGCACCTTAGGTTCTTGTATGAATTGACTACGGGTGTTGACCGAGTACGCAATATCAGACTGAGTGGTTGTGAAATAGATCAATTTACCAATTAACCTTCGATATTGAGTTGGATCTTTGAGTTCTTTTCTCCCGGAATCGGTCAATGCTGAATCCGATTCTATAGGAACGACTGTAGGTTTTGCTCCTAGTAAGCCGACCTCTTGTAGTACATAAAGAAGTATTATTGTAATAGAATTACCTTGAACTTTTGTGAATAAAGAATAATTGACCTTTGATTGTGTGAAACCGATTTCTTGGACTGCACAGGAGAACTGATGAAACCAACTAGGGGATGTTTGCTTAAGACCATAAAGGGATTTATGAAGTCGACAATCCATATTCAACTTCTCCCCCTCTCAATCATATCCCGGTGGGAGGGATATATAAACCTCCTCATGTAATTCACCATGGAGAATGCATTTTTGTACATCTATTTGATATAAAAGTCATTTTCGAACTGCAACAAGGGCAAATAAACAACGAACAAAAGTAAGTTTGGCAACCAAAGTGAAAGTTTCTGTATAATCGATAACCTCTCGTTGTGTGAAACCCCTGACAACAAGACGAGCCTTGTGTCGGTGGATAGTGCTGTGAGCTTGATATTTTATTTTGTAAACCCATTTGAATATGATGGGTCAATGATCATGAGGCAAATGAACCAATGACCATGTGTGATTTGCTTCAAGTGCCGAGAGCTCATCATTCATCGCAGCTATCCAATTTGGATAATGATTCAGCTGTTCATATGTAGTCGGCTCAATTAGCCGAGATATGTTATAGATAAAAGATTTATATGGAGCAGAGAGACGAGAATAAGATATGTATCTTTGTTGAGCATAGTGGGTGCCGGACGAGGACAGAAAAAGATCATGGCGGAGGACAACAAAATGATAGGTTTGAAAGTCTTGAAGGTAAGCCAGAGGACGAGATGGTGGAGTAGTGCGTCAAAAAGTCGAAGTATGCTCGGGAGTAACGATTTAGGGAGGTGTAGCAGGTTCAGTCGAAGATGGTGATGGATCGAGTGGGAGTACTTGGGAAGAGGTGGAGCCAATAGGTTCGGACTCATCAGATGTGGGTGGTATAATGGATGACACATTGGTGCTTTCAGTGATGGGTTGGGGAGGTAGATTTGAGTTGGCAAATCCTGATGAAGAAGAACGTGGAATGGCATCATGAAGGAAGGGGTACAACTAGAGTATCATTTGAATAACCTTGTGGTAAAAGAAATGTGTTTGCGTGAATGACCACATCTCGGGAGGTGAATTTTTTTGGCTAAGTCATAAACTCCATACCTTTCTGACCACCCCCCCAGATAGTCGAGAAAAATATATCGTCGAGCCTGAACATCAAATTCATGTGAGGGGTGAGATTTGTAGCAAAACAGAGACAACCAAAAATGCGTAAGATGGAATAATTTGATTGTGATTTGTATAGCAGCTCATAAGTAGATTTATAATAGACAAGAGAAGTGGGGGAGACGGTTGATGAGATATCAAGTAGTTTGAATAGTCTCCCCAAAAACATAATGGAAGATGAGCTTGAAAACGAAGTGATCATTTGACATTCAAAAGATGCCTATGTGTACGTTCCACTACTCCGTTTTGTTGAGGAGTATATGTACAAGTGTGCTGAAAAACAATGCCCCGCTCATCAAGTAAAGCACGTAAAGATGTGAACTCCCCCTCATTATCTGCACTAAAGACTTTAATTGTCATATGAAATTGTGTATGAACCCAAGAAAAAAATGATTTTAACATGGGTTGGGTATTGGATATGAAAAATCATCAACAACGGTTAAAATTTTTTTGGCTCACGAGTGTGTACAAATTTTGTGGTCCCCATATATCACAATGAATCAAATCAAAAGGTTCTTTTGTATCTATTGAACTAGAAGGAAAAGAAAGACACGACTGTTTGGCTAGGGACAGATTTCACAACTATAATTTGAATAAAAAATAACACCTGGAAAAAGTGAAGATAAGTGAAGAAGTCCAGTAGATGTATGACGTAGTCATTTTTGCCAAATATCGCAAGTGTGGATAATGTGATTTATGGCATGAACATAGTGATGGGGTTGCGTGTAACACAAGTCATTGATTCTCTTGCCTAGGCCAATCATCTTCCCTGTATTCATGTCCTGCACAACATAGAAATCCGAATAAAAGATTATCATGCACTTCAAGGGCTGTGTAATATTGGTCATAGATATTAAGTTTACACAAAATCGGGGCACATGGAGAACATTATGAAGAGTTAAACTAGGAGATCAATGAATAGATCCAATGTTTTCAATGCAAACCCACAAAATCATGAGGTATTGGACATTTATTATGAGTAGTAGCAGTATGGGAGACATGATCCGTCGCCCCACTGTCAATGATTTAGTGTGAATTTAGCTTTTAGCCGTGTACCATAGAGTTGGGAGTAGTACCTGTAACATTTGTAAGGGACCAAAATTGGTACCATTTTTCTCTCGTAGTAATGCCAGAATCTGTTGATATTCTTCATAAGTGAAGGTCAAGCTTTGAGTATGCACTTTTTGTGGTTTGTCAAAAGTAATTAAGTAGTAGAATCGATCGACCAGATGTCCAGTCTATTCACAATGAATGCAAAATTTTCGTTGAGCAGCAGAAGAATCTCGGTGTTAATGGCCTCCTCCTTGGGCTCGCTCTATAGCACGAGCAGTTGGTGGAATGTCACAATGGTTGGCGACCTCCATTTGTTTTTGTTGTTGGAGGATTAACCTGTGCATCTTTCGTGTGCCCAAAAGAGGGCTCATAATCAAAATAGCACCACAGATCTGTGAATAATATTCATTTAATCCCATTAAAAATTGCATTACCATTGCCTTTATTTCTTTGATAATTAGATTTTTAGGCATATTGCATGTGTATTGAAGGGGCTCTTGATAGGACTTGATCTTGTCCTAGAGACTTTTAAGCTTGGTGAAGTATGCTCAAATAAAGGGAGAGTCTTGACGACATTCGGCAATCTCTTGGCCGATTTCAAATATCTTTGTTTCATCTCCTAGGGAGAATCTGTCGTAGAACTTGCTCCATATTTCTGCTGCCGTGTCTAAGTAGGCAACACTGGGTGCAATATCCGGTTGGACTGAATTGATTATCCAGGATATTACTAAGTCATTAAAACATTGCCATAACAGAAATCGTGCGTCAGATTTTGTAGGTGATTGTATGCAGAAAACGAGACAAAAGATTTTGATTAAAGAATATTGTGATTGAATGTTTCCACTTTTTACATCATTGTGTTTATATACAAGTTTATTGATACAATGAATCATAATCTAAATCAGTTCTGGATCTCGATTATTTTCTGGAACTGGGAATATCTCTGGTCAATATATTCATGTAAAGAGATCCTTGATTTTCTCCATGATATAGCTTTGGCTTCTCCAATAAGGAAGCTTATTTAACAACAGATGAATTACTACCAGGAAAAACTGAAATATCGTCTGCATACCAACGTTATTTCATTACAACATGGACATCGCTTGTTGTAACTTGAATCAAACTGATTCTCCATTATTATGAACGTTGATGCACATCACTTGTAACAATATGCATCAGATTGCTCCCTTCGTGTACTCCATATATGATTGATTCAGCTTCATATATAAAGGTTGAATCATTACATATCATATGCAAATGATATGCAAAACGTGCGAGACACGACATTATAAATATGATCTTCAGAATCTCATCAGCTTTTAGAAAATGGGATATGTTACCCCAAATAAAGGAGATCCATCAATGATCCTATATTCATCACACCTCATGCACTTATAAGCCTCAACAAAATGGTTGGGTAAGAGAAAAACACATACACATCCTTAATGTGGCTAGAGCACTTAGTTTTGAAGCACACTCGCCTTTACAATTTTGGGGTGAATGTGTTTTCACTGCAGCCTATCTTGTTAATCTTTGCCATCCACCATTTTGAATGGTAAGACTCCTTTTGAAGTTCTCTTTTGAAAACCACCAATTTACTCATATTCGTGTTTTCAATTGCCTTTGTTTTCCAAAAACTCTACCGCAGCCCTAAGAAAAATTTTCATCTAGATCAAGAAAACACATATTCTTTGGGTGTCCTTTTGACTAGAAGGGTTGAAAAGTATTAGATCTATAGACTCATAAAAGTTTTGTTTCTAGGGAAGTTTTTTTATGAAAATATATTTCCTTACAAAAATAGTCCCTCACTCTTCAAAACACCAGCATTCCATTACCCACAGAAGATTCTTACTCACTTGTTTCGAACGATGCACTAGACACTTATTTTCCATGAACGCAGCGCACCAAGCATATCGAGAATGACTGCCATTTTATGTGGGATCTCATTCAAAATGGTGCTGTAACCCAGAGTTTTATAAACCAAATCGGTGGAGCTTCCGATTCTAGTTCAACCGGTTCACCCGGGTTCATCCGGTGGTTCAACCAGTATGAGTTGTATCTCATTAAAACAATTCATAATGAGATTAAAAAAAGTTTAAAACTAAAACTAAAAAATGATAAAAAGGGTAACTAAACCGGTTCAACCGGTCTGGTCTGATTCATGGTTCAGCGGTGTAACCGCTAAAACCAGACAAGTCAACCGGTTTTTACCATTTTCGGGTTTTGAGCAAACCAAACCGTTCAAATCCCCGATTCCGATTGAACCCGGTCGAACCGGTCGGGTCGGTTTGGTTTTTCACAGCTATAACCACATTCACTCTCCACTCATAGGCATTCAGCCAATATTTCTACGCATTGGGTTGAAGACAATTTGAATTCTTATCCTCGAAGTTGGGTGTTATTAATCCTCATGCTCCAACATGAGGGGGCGTATAACGATCTGATTATCTCCCTACAATCCCTTGATTTTCTCATCTATGATTCTCTCTATTTCTTCCCTTGTATAACTTCCTCTCTTCCCCGTTCTTTGTGTGCCTATTATTTCTTTCCCAATCTTTGTGTTCCTCATTCTTCGCGTGCCTTCCCAGTTGTATAAATTAGTTTTATCGCACTTATTATGTAAAGTTTGTATGAGAAATCCTTTATAAATATGTACAGAAGCAAGTAGAAATATTTTTATGAGCGATATGGGATCTTCAATCTCCATGAAACTTATGAATCAAAGGCTTTTTGGCATTCCATGGACAAAATTCAAAAATCACCTCGACTTTTCATTGGAACGACCACCGTCGTAAAAAAATGGGGATTCGCAGATATTCGCAGATGGAAAAGGAAGAAATCGGAAGGCAGGGTGGAACCCATGGCTACTAGAGTGAGTGACAATCGTAGCGTTCGGTGGGATTTTGCCGCTTTTTATCAGCGTGCGGCACTACTGGCGCCTGGGTCGGTAAATCATGTTAGCCTCATTCTTGCATGTGTTCTCTCCTTTCTGACCAAGCAACATCCTAGTCAATTGAGAAAAACTTTAAACGAATTCAAAAAAAAAAACTACTCACTGTTTACTCAGCAACATGCAAAGTTAATTTGAAAAAAAACTTCAATCTTTTATGAGGTAAAACAAATCCAGATATAAGAAATAAATCCAGAATATTTTATTAATTAAATAACTATAATCAAACACCTATTAGCTTAGCAATTACAATAGAAAAATAAATTCGAATTTCAGTATACAAATAAACAGAATATGTGCACTAATTTAACTCACTGATGATCTGAAATTCAATCATTTTCATGTCACACTGATATCATTAATTTCCTATTAATTTGTATTAATAGAGGTTAAATTAAAGAAGAACTTTTTGGACAGAAGAAGAGCCTGCGGTGTGGGAATCCCACGGAATATCCACTTCTCGCCGAGAGAAGAGGAGATGTTGAGGAAGCTCAGAATGAGCATGTAAAAGCCATGTAAGGGTATTCACACTCCAAGAACAGTAGAAAAGAGGAAGTAGAGAAAACCAAGTGGATAGGAGAGAATCTGGAAAGTGACCACAAGACATCTGAAAGATTTCTTGCATTTGGACTGTCTTGGAGATGATATTATATCCTTCTCCAAGCGGTTCATCACCTAGGAAGAAAGCATCTCGCCGAGGCCCTTGGGTCTCGTCGAGACCAAGAGCCGTTGCCGAACAGGAAGAACCCCTTCAAGACTTGAACTTATCTATGGAACCATCAAACCTTAATTTCTTTCTTAAAAACCATTTACACTTGATAGGTTTACACCCTTTAGGCAAATTCACTAAGATCCATATATGGTTGGACTTTATAGAGTCCAACTCAATGTTAATGACCTCTTTCCAAAACCTAGCGTCTATCGATGTTAATGATTCCTGTATAAGTCTTAGGATCATGGCCAGTAAAAAACACTGAAGTCACATGCTCATCTATCTTATGACGGTACTCAATCAAGAAAGCAGTAACAAAATCTGATCCAAAACAAGTTTTTGTCTTTATCTTTTACTTCTTCTAGGTTCACCTACATACTCATTCACTCTAGTACAAGAACTGGGTAGAGTCCAAGGTGCACTAGAAGGAGTAAGATCGATACTAGTATTTTGTGTCTTCTGAGAAAGCAACTGTTCGAAAAATTTTGTATCTCTATATTTAGATATTGATTTTTCGTTTAATGATATGAATCTATAAGTAGCTGAATTTTCGCATAACTCTTTACGGAGGAGAGTTCATCTGATTTTCAACTCCTGGCTTATACTTCAAAAACATTCCTTCTGCTTCATCCTTTGTTTTTAGAAGGCAAACTCTACTGTACCTAGAGAATCATATATAAAGGTGACATAACACCTTCTACCTCATTTACTAATAGTGTTTCTAAAATCTGCTAAATCCCAATGGATTAATTCTAACACTTCTGTTCTTTTGTTCTCAACTGATTTGAATGGCTTCTTAGGGTGTTTGGCTTCTATACACACAAGACATTTAAAATCTTCATTTACATTTAAGGAAGGGATTAATTTAAGTCTTCTAAGTCTTTTAATATAATCCTCATTCACATGATCGAGTATTCCACGCCATAAATTAATTGACTTAGTATTGTAAACCAAACCAGAAATAAACTTTCATTGATAACTTTGATACAATGTTCAGAAAAAATAAACCCTTTCTGAGATAACCCTTCCCTACAAATTCCCCTTTTTTGGGCAGCACAACTTTGTCAACCTCAAATACAAGTTTTAACTAGCTTTATTCAATAAGACACCTGGCATTGAGTTTCTACATAGGGAGGGTACATAAAGAGCATTGTGCAAGGCCAAAGTTTTTATAGAGGTTAACTTCAGAATGACTTTTCCTTTTGCCAAGTACTACTAGACTTTGGTTTCCCATGTAAACGCACTCTCCTTCAGTAACATCCACGGAGTTATGAAATAGCTCTTTGTTGGAACATATGTGTCTTTAAGCTCCAGTATCTAGCACCAGTCTGTCTTGTTTTCACCTAGGTTAGCTTCGATCACCACTATATTGCAGCTATGACATCATCATCTTCAACAAGGCAAGATTGGTTAGTTGACTTTCTACCCAGCTTGACATTTGTCCTATGCTACTGGCCTTAGCATTTATAAAAGTGGTAGGCTTTGTGTCCAAAAACCCTACAGACGTAGCTTTGCACTGTAGTTTTTTTTCCAATCTTTTTAACAGCTTCCTTGGTACTCCCCATTGTTATGTTCTTTTTGGGGACCCTTCATAAAGTTGTTCCTTCATGAGGAGTCACCCTATTCATTGAAGTTAGCTTTATGGCCAGCAACAGATGAGGAGTTTGGAATATCTTTGACATGATTGACCTCTTCGGTTCTTATATGGCTTATATCTTCTTGAAGTGTCATTATTTTCTTTTTGTGTTTAAGTGTGTTTCTATAGTCACTCCAAGACGGTGGGAATTTATCATGAGTCAGCTTGGAACATATCACATATATTATGCCCTTCACTAAGTATATCTAAAAGTAAATTTTCATATTCATTCACTTGTTCCATGATAAGTTTGTGATCGACCATTTTGAATTCAATGATTTTTTTGGTAATATATTTCTTCCTTTTGATTTCATCTCCTCCATATGTTTGCTCCAAAATTTCCCAAATTTCTTTAGCTGATTAGATATTGATAAACAAGTGCATAAGGTTTTCTTTAATGTGAGTTATTAAATGTTCTCTCACTAATTCATTGTCCCTCTCATATTGGGCTTTTTCTTCTTGTTCTGAAGTCTTAGTTTGAAGAGTAGGTGGAAGTGGCCAAAAGCATTTCCGTGGAGGTTCCACATCTCAAGAGGTTCTAAGAGCAATACTAAATCTACTTCTAATTGCTTAATGACGATTAAAATTAATTGGGACCACACTTTATAATTCGTCCTATCTTGAGGAACTAACTTAGACAGGTCAATTAATTCCTTCTTTCCCATTAGGTGATTTATGTAAAATAATAAAAATAAATATGAAAGCACCTAATTATAAATACTAATGGACTGATTAGAGATATCAATTTAGCTCAAGAAAGATAAACTGTATAGAAACAGACTAACAAGTTTATCATTTTGAAACAATTTTGCATATGAATAAACAATGCAATAACACATAGTCTATAGGTAAAACAATTTCAATTGAACATCCTAAATATCATGAACAGTACAACAACACAATTTCTTATTTCTTTACAAAGACCAATCACCCAATTTCACCACCTAGATAGATCCGAATTTCCCACTGAAATGAAGAAGTATTCAAAAACTGATGCTACTAAATGGTAAAATAGCATTTGGTCTTATCGACAGAAAAAGTGCCTGCGGTGTGGAAATACCATTGCCTTAAAGACCCAAATCGGCGGCCAAAGGGGTACAACCATGGATCCAAAGGTCCCCCAAGGTTACGTAGTTAATTTCCAGGGACATGCACTTCTCGATTGCGAGGAGGAGATGTCGAGGAAGCCTAGAATGGGCATGCAAAAGCCCTGTAAAAGGAATCACACACCAAGAACAATAGGAAATAGGAAGTAGAGAAAACCATGTGCATAGGAGAGAATCTGGTAAGAGAGCACAAGACGTTGAAAGATTTATTGCCTTTCGACCATCCGAAAGAACTCTTTTTATATCCTTCTCCAAGCGCTTCAACGTCTCAAAAGAAAGCATCTTGCTGAGGCCCTTGGATATCGTCGAGACAAAGAGTTGTTGCCGAACAGGAAGACCCCTTTGGCCAAGCGACCTCCTGAGAAACGAAAAATAGAAAAGCCCTAATGGAGCACTAGATGGCAACATATTCGGTGTGGTTAATCGGACCCCAAAAGTGGGTTCAAGTAAGATCCCGAATAGCCGCTGATCTTTATAAAAGGGTAAGCCACACGCACGCGTGCGTGGCCATTTACCCACAATATATATATCTATTTTCCTTTTTGTTCTCTTTGTTTTTTCTTCTCTCTCCCCCAATTTTTTTGTTTGATTCTACGCTAGCAAAAAATGGTTGACTTATTTCTGCCTGTGAATAATACTTCCTTGGATGGATTTAAGCCCGTTCCTGTGATAAAACCTAATAAAATTAAAGCCCACCAATGATAAAAGGCCCATAAACATCTCCACCCATCCTCGCTTGTCAATCGGGGTCCAACACCATTTTGTTCGGCATTTTGAAGATTTCCTCCAGATGGCTAGGTCCCGGGCATGGCTTCAATACTATTTGTTGGGTCTGCTGGACCTATTATCTCCACATTAGAATAATATTTTCGCTTTGGGCCAGAGCCCGCACGAGTTTGTTCATGTGTTCTATCCAAAAGGCCTCATACTAATGGGGATGTTGTTCTCCCCTTTAAACCCATGATCCTCCCCACTTCTTGCCAATGTAGGACTTTGTTTTACTATAATTTTGAGAAAGAATGAAACTTTTTAGACTTTTAATTCGTTTTCATTAATTTTGTTAGTTTCTAATTTCTGGAGCTTATATTCAACCTGAAAAGTAATTGCCTTCCAGCCCTTTATCTGAAGATCTAAGGTATTGCAATATGTTACCCTACTCGGAACCCAGGGCAGTTACTCTTATTGAAGTTGAATTATTTCACATTTTAGTATATCTCAAATACTCTTCTTTCTTGTAGCCTTCATTATTGAACGGTAATTTAGTGTTGAATTTGTTTAAATTTACTATCAATTGATTAAGTGATGACCAGAGTTTTATACCTCTTAAAAATAGATGTAAGAAGAATGCTGTCCTTTGTGTGATTTCTTTAATACCGGCAACCTTAAATGATCACGCTACTTCTTTACATGTTCAATTGAAGATGGATAGATCATTACCTAGTTAATCAATATGCTTTGGTATTTAGTGACTCCACTCTCTCTCACATACTTCCATTGATTCTTTAATTATGTCTCAGGTAGCTCTCTATTATTGCATTCATATTAGTATGCCTAACAAATTTTTCTTAAAATATTCAACTAAATTTATCTTATTCAGATATCTAAGGGTTCTTTCGTATATCTAAGGGTTTATGTCTTTCTGCAACTGTAGATAATGGATGGCAAAGTTTTAGATTGCATGGAAGAAGGATTAAAGGTTTTTGTTTAACCTACCGCAGAACAAAAATGAGGGTTGCAGTTATTTAACCTATAAATCTCCTTTGCAAGCTGTTCTATTTTAATCAGAACTCCCATCTGGAGTTGCTGGAGAATCAATATCAGCTGATCGGCTATATGATGATGTAAATGTCTTCCTTTCCCTACAGGTAAGTCTAAGGGTCCAGAGTTGCTACACTATTGCTACACAAAAATATCTTTTACTTTGGAAAAGCATTGATATCTTTTGTTGCCTTTTTGTTCCAAGTGCAGAATCCTGATGGTGGTTATCCAGGGTATGAGCCCACAAGATCTTATAGATGGATGAAGGTAACCCTATTTTCTGTTCATTTACTGCAACAAGCTTTAAGACATGAGAATCTGGAGTCTCACATTTGTCTCGGTGCTCTATGCTTCTGAAATTATTGATGATACTATCATCGAGCATTTGTAAGAGATCTGAAACTTTTCTGATTTTAATACCTGTCTTAAGTAACTTTTCCAGGCTTTTTTATGCTAATATTTGGAAGTATTACAGATATGTTGAGTGCACTTCATCATCACTATAGGCATTGGCATCAATATATAAGAAGTTGAGGATGAGTATGGCTTCTTTTACATGAAGGAGGTAAAAACCCAGTATTGGGAAGACGAAAGATCAATTCCATTGGAGTGTTCCCCTCCAAATTCGGTTCTACAGGGCAATCAAGAAGCTTCTGCAGTAAGATCATAAACTTGCAATTAATTTGTTTAAGATCAATTTTTTTATGCTTTTTTCAATTGCATGCACTGATGTGGGCGTTTACATATATGCATCAATATTGGTTACAAAAACCTGTGTCGGGGAAAAGCATCTTAATTAGGTGTGTCGTAGCTAAAGTCAAACTAGGACCCATTTTACTGACTTAACGTCAGAGAATCAAATTCATTTCTGTCGATATATATAATCATCCTCTAATTCCCTACTGCATAACCACCACCCTCTTCTACTTGCATTTAGTCACCCTCCCTTTTCTCACTCTTTTGCTCAGTCTTATTTGACCTCATATGTAGAATATGGGTGGTGTGAACTATGGTCATGTAAAGGTACGTTACTGGCGTGCTATTCGTTGCAACAACAAGACTCAATTGCACATGTGATTAAGGATTACCTTGGTGTTCTTGATGAAGATTCCTTGAGAAACAATTTTGTGCTGGTATATGAGTTGCTGGATGAAGTCATTGTAAGTATGCTTGTTTTGAGCGTTTGTGTTGGTCTTTTAAGATAATGATTGTGCCATAAAACTTGATCCGTATGTAAAATAGTGACTTTATTATTTGGTGACTTTACATGGGTTGTTAAAACTGAAAAACAAATATTACACTCTTAGTGTAATATTGACCTGATCCTTCCTGTCTTTATGTACTTTTCAATTGTCCTTTTGATTTTAAAATGTTGTTTCTTTATTGTCTATAACTTGATCCATATGTTCCTTCCTTACCTGTTTGTCGTAGGAACTGTTCATTTATCATCTGTCTCCAGGACTTTGGTTACCCACAAACAACATCAACTGAGGTGTTGAGCTTAGTGGTCGGAAGAGGGATGAATTTTGGTTGATATCATTGAAAAAATAAACGTAACATTCAGCTCTAGTGTGAGTATCTGGAGCTAAGTATTATTATTTATGGATTTGCAATGACGTATGTATTTGGTTACTATAGGCCCTGGAGCTAATAATATTCTTTATGGATTTACAATCAATTATTTAAGTGATAAATTCTTAAATAAATATAGTATACATACAATAAATTTACAAATAAATCTTGATAGTCCTTTTCTCATTTCAACTATAAATATTTGTTGAGTATGGATATATACTTACATCTGAGATTGATGGAACCATTTAAATGAAGAGTCATCGTACATGGAACCATTTGAATGAAGAGTCATCGTATAGGACCTCACCATTGGTAGAGCAGGAGTGATACGGGGTGCGACATGCCTATGCACACATGCGCAACATCTTCGGAGTACGGACTTGTGCAAGATGGCACACCAAGGGTGGACGCACACATTCATGCGCATGGACAACCAACCGACCAGCATGCGCATATGGAGCTGCATGCGCAAGCGCATCCAGCAGATGAAGACGCACACTTGGGGCCCCACTCATGCAACCACAAGGGAGCAACCACACGCGGCTCAAGCACCGATGCAAATAGAGGGATCAAGATGCAAGCCAGACCACATGGTGCAACTTTGAGAAAGAGGAGCATACCTACAGTGGGTCCAGCAGCATATGATGACATGGCAGCTGACATGATAGTTGCATGACATGGCGAATGAGGTGGCACTTGACTAGGCTTGTGACATGGCATGCATGAGTTGGCAAAGTACATGGAGCATGTGCTTAATAGCTGGCACGAGTTATTTGAGGTTTGAATTCAAATAAACTCATTTAAACTTGTTTGAATGAGTTAGCTAGAGAATTGGAGGTTTTGGTTAGATCTCCCCACATATGGGGCATGTGTACACTATAAATAGCTGTATAGAAGTGCTTGTAATCACTTCATCTTTTCAATAGATGAACCTTTCCTCCTAATCCCGAATCTGCTCTTGCCTTGGAGACTTGAGGGTGTTCTAGCATTTAGAACAAAGCAACGCTGCGCTAATCTTGTTGGGAAGGCTGACTAGCACCCAGACGGACTTGGAGGCTAGGCCGCATGCTGCAAAAGACTAAGTTCAGGCCTTGGTCAATCCAGCGGCGTGACAAGGAGGCTCTATATATGGTATTGTATTCTTGCTTTCCAGTTTATAGTGTTTTTTCTGCTCCATATTATAAGAAAATGTCAGTGGTGTAGATGTTTGTTAAGATATCAGAAAGTATAATGGTTTTTGTTTCATTTTATGAAGTTCTATAGTATATTCCATTGTTCTATCTCTTATGTATCAAGATCAAAGATGGTTTTGTCTCTTGTCATCTACTTTTGAGTGATTATTGAAGAAGTAGGAGAATTTAAGGTTCTCTAGGTGAATGAGGTTCTCCGTCTCCGTCTCCGTCTCTGTCTCCGTCTCCGTCTCCGTCTCCGTCTCCGTCTCCGTCTCCGTCTCCGTCTCCGTCTCAGTCTCGGTCTCTATCTCCGTCTCCGTTTCAGTCTCGGTCTCGGTCTCTCAGTCTCGGTCTCGGTTTCGGTCTCAGTCTCGGTCTCGGTCTCCGTCCCCGTCCCCGTCCCCTTCCCCATCCCCATCCCCCGTCCCCGTCCCCCATCTCCATCTCCATCTCCGTCTCTCGCTCTCCGCCTCTCGCCTCATCGTCCGTCTCCGCGTCTCCGTCTCTCGCCTCGTCTCTGTCTCGCTCCGTCTCCGTCTGCGCCTCTCGCCTCCGCCTGCTCTCCGCGCCTCCTGCCTCCGCGCTCCGCCTCTCGCCTCCGTGCTCTGCTCGCCTCTCCGCCTCCGCTCGCCTCCGCCTCCGCCTCTGCTCGCCTCCGCTCGCGCTCTCTCGCTCTCCGTCTCAAGTCTCCGTCTCCGCCTCCTGTCTCGCGTCTCCGTCTCCGCTCGCCTGCGCCTCTGCGTCTCCGCCTCTCGCCTCCGCCTCTCGCCTCTCCTCCTCCGCGTCTCCGTCTCGCCTCCGCCTCCTCGCCTCCGTCTCCGTCTCTGCCTCCCATTACCGTCCCGCCCCCATCCCCATCTCTGTCCCGTCTCCCCTCCGCCCCCTCCCTCCCCCCTCCCCCTGCCTCGCCTCCCATCCCCCCATCTCTGTCCCGTCTCCATTACCGTCCCCGTCCCCATCCCCATCTCTGCCTCCGCTCGCTCTCCGCTCCGCTCTCCCCTCTCTCTCGCCCCCCGCCTCCCCTCCCCCTCCTCCCCGCTCCCCGCTCCCGCCTCCCCCGCCTCCCTCCCCTCCCCTCCGCTCCCCTCCCCTCCCTCCCCTCCCGCTCCCCCGCTCCGCTCCCCGCTCCCCTCTCCTCTCCCCCCCCGCTCCCCGCTCCCCGCTCCCCGCTCCCCGCTCCTCCCCGCTCCCTCGCTCCCCCGCTCCCCGCCTCCCTCCCTCCTCCCCCGCCCCCCCCCCCTCCCCTCGCCCCCTGCTCCCCCCCGCCTCCCCGCTCCCCCCCTCCCCCGCTCCCCCCCCCTCCCCCCTCCCCGCTGCTCCCGCTGCTCCTCGCTCCCCCTCTCGCCCCGCCCCTCTCCCCTCGCCCCCCCCCTGCTCCCCCTCCCAGCTCCCCGCTCCCCGCCTCCCTGCTCCCCTCCCTCCCCCCGCCCCCGCTCCCCCTCGCTGCCCCCGCCCCCTGCCCCGCCCCCTCCCCCGCCCCTCGCCCCCGCCTCCCCGCGCCGCCCCCTCGCCCCTCGCCCCTCGCCCCCCCTCGCCCCTCGCCCCTCCCCTCCCCTCGCCCCCTCGCCCCCCCCGCCCCTCGCCCCTCGCCCGCCCGCCCCCCGCCCGCCCGCCCGCCCGCCCCCCGCCCGCCCGCCCGCCCCCCGCCCCTCGCCCCTTTATTGGACTTCATTATAACATTTTAGGTTTTTCAAAGTTGTGTTTATGTTATAATTGAGGTGTATGTCGCAGTTGTGGTGACACTGCAAGTTATTTCTATGCTTCTTTTCCTGTCTAATATGCCTGAAGTAAAATCAGGAATATTTCCCAGACTGAATGTGAAATTGCACGAAATTTTGTTTTCATGGTTTAGTCAATGGTGTATACCACTGCTATGGTGAAACTGACTTTATTTTTATGAAATTATAATAATGTGTATAATATCCCTTAAGTGTGAGTGTTTATTTACATTGAACCTCTGTTGTATTTCAGTATTTTGCAGTAAAAGTGAATGACTGTCATAAATGTGGGGGTTGAAATTATTCTTTCCTACTTAAGGAGTTTGAAAATGACAAATGTGCAATGTTGTTACTGTAAATGTTTGTGTAACATTTCCTTGTTTCTAGGTGGGTATTTCCATGGGCGTAATAATCTAAGCTATGGAGTGGGATGGGTGTACGTATCAATTCATTTCTTTGTACTCATATAATTAGTGAAGTCTAAGTTAGTGCTTCTGACTCGTTTTCTTGCAAAGCTTTAGGTTATCATTGCTAAACATGCTTTTAATTCAGGCCCTTAGTTAATTTTGTTTTAGTAGCTCTTTTAACACGTGACTATTATTTATTGCTATATCTTTTTGGTCTAGCTCATTGCAATTCATCGCTATGTTTTTGTCAAATTTATTGCTATGTTTAAGATAAACAAGGATAATATTTTAGTAGCTCTTTCGATTCAGACTCTCTAGTGCAATTTAATCAATATCCGTCAACCCCTTGCTTGATTTCATCTAGTAGATTTTTAAAAACTAGAAAAAAAAAAAGTGAAGAGAAAAGAGAGGAGAGAATATTGAGGAGAGAGGAGAGCGAGCCAAGTCCAGTTTCAAGCGTTTTCTCCAGTTTCAAGCGATTTCTCAAGTAGCTGCAGCTCATCAATTTATAGTTGATCCTTGAAGTCTTCTGCTCTCATTTTCCTGCCAAAAGATGGTTTCCCTAAATTAATTAAAAAACCCAGTTTAGATAAATCTCATTACCCAAAGAAGCTGAGGGAGCAGGTATCTCAAAATATCTCATTCCCAAAGTAGCGACAGATTGAACCCTAATTTGTATCTTCCTGAAATATTTCATTAAACATCAAAGAGTTGTAAGGAATCTATTATTTCAAAAACATATTTTATAAGGCCTAGTGTATGATCCTTCACTAATTGAATATTAATCATAATATAACAGCTGTTTGGATGTAATGTACTATGTAGCTACTGCGACCTCAGACACATGTTGAACAGGCTAAGTTGATGAACCGAAATAATTAATTGTGGATGAAATGAAGAGGAACAAAATAACCACACAAGTTAATATTGTTCGGCTTTGGAGATATTCATCCATAGACAAAATTAGAGACATTATAATTCAATCAGTGGTTTCATTAATTTTTACTTATAAACAATATTATTTGCAGAATTTAAATCTATTACATAATCTGTAAAGAGGGAAACTGAGCAGCTTACATGCAGGTCAAGAGATGGTTGATCCACTTTTCGAGTGTTCTTGGAATGCAGATTATGCCATTCACTGATCTCCATCATACTTCAAAGAGAAAAGGAAAAAGGCATTGTTGTTCAAAACCAGAAAACAAATCAGTATTCCTACACTACTGAAATGTGATTCAGATAAATGACCATGGCAAGGACAGGTTCATCCCAAACTGACATGCAAAAGTTAGGATGCTGTAATTTCGACAAGGAGAAAAATGATTCCCTTGAAGTACTTTTCATCAGTTAAAACACTAAGCCATGCTGCTCCACCTTTCTCATAAGCGGTAGCTATTTGAACCTGTGTGCAGGGAAAAGGCACCAAAAGAGAGGGAAATCAAACAAAATCTTTTGTCACATGGTAAGAAAAAAATTGGTTTATAAAAAAGATATGTGGAAGCCTATTCCATAAATTAATTGCTACAAGACCATTTTTCTTTCCAGTTTCTTTAACTAACACTTAACTTGATCGCTTTCAGATAGAACTATACTTTCTAGATGCTAAGATTTATCAAGAAACCAGCAAAGGATCAAAGATGACAAAATGTGATCATGACAACAACTGAAGTCAAGTGAGTGAAAGTCATGTGCATCCTAGTCAGGAATTCTAACAGGAAGCATTCAATGTTAAATAAGTTTCAGCCTTTTGGTTATATCTTTTGGCTTTATAAAACAGAGGCAGATCATGGGAGTGGTTTTCAAGTTTATCCAATGACCACATAAGCAGATTACCTTAATTAATGAGGTTCAGTGAGCTAGATCAAACTTCAAGACACGTTATTAAGCTTTAGTATAAATTTCTAACTGTAATAGACTCGCTAGCTAGAAATAAACCAGAAATGACATGTATCTAATCTCAGTATCAAAGAGCCAAATAATATGTAACCACATGAGTTGAGTTAGTTTAACAGGATCCCTAAATGACTTAACATCACAACTTCTGCAACTCTCGTGGAGAAAATAGAACGAGTCTTTTTGGGAAGTCAACATAGTCATAAAATTAAAAATGATGGCAGATCTTAGTAAAAACAGTATGACAGTTACAATATTGTTTTCTTTCATAACTGAGTTTGTTAATAAGAAAAACAATATATACCCAGAGGCAGCGTACCTACTCATTTTGCATTAGAGAATATCAACAAATGACAAAATTAATAAAAGGATAATCCATACCCAAACACCTGGTTCAAGCTACAAATAAAATATATGCCACATCAACAACCTATCACAGGGCGCGGAGAGGGAGAAGAAAACAGGTAATTGTGCATAGCTGCAACTAGCATTTTACGGGATGAAAAATGCTATATGCACCTATGTGCAGTACATATCTCACGTACATGTCAATCTAAATCAATGTCTAGGGTTTATCCTTCAAAATATAGAATTTTATAAAATAAAAAATATTTTTTACGATCGGATAATTAAGTACTGCTCACAGGTGCAGCTAGCATTAATCTAACGAGGAAAACGATTAGAAAACCGAAAGTGTTGCTGTAGAATGAAAAGAATGTTCCCTCGCGGGGTGCTTGGATGTAAGAACGAGAAGCAATGGAAATCTAATGCTTTTGAACGCTTAAAGAAAGTTTAAAACATTCCGAAAGCAAGGCATCGGGAAGGAAGATTCGCTGTCCAGGATGACAAGCAAGGCATGTCCATCGATCGTCGTCCTTTATATCTACGAGGGTTATGGACTTTCTGGTGGAAGAAACAGAGAGTCAGGGAAAGAGCCATCAGCCATGGTCCTCACCGTCGTCGAACCTTTAGAGGAAGCCTCTTCATCTGTCATCGATTCGGTTTTTGCTTCAAGATATGTCGAAGATTCTCCGCCAAGGGCATTTAATTTCTGCCAGATAATATTTATCACTGTGACAAATATTTTTGTGTGCACCGTTTCTCTTTTATGTATGTTAATGTTTTCTACCTAAGGGCAGGTATCGAATGCCGGAGAGGGAGATGACCAAAGAGGCTGCTTATGAGATAATCCACGACGAGCTGTTGCTGGACGGCAATCCTAGGCTGAATTTAGCTTCTTTCGTGACGACAATATGGATGGAGCCAGAGTGCGACAAGCTGATGGTGGAAGCTATTAACAAAAACTATGTGGTCATGGACGAGTACCCTGTCACAACAGAGCTTCAGGCAAAGTTGATCTTCCACTAATTAACCTTAGTTATCGTGTTTAGATTTCATTTCAAAGAAAGGAAACCTGAGTACTGTTGTTAATTAGAGATGGGAATTAGGAACACGATATCGAGAAAAATTCAAGATTCAACAGTTTTTTGGTCTTGGTCTGCCCTAGTTGAGTCCACAGATGACTCGAAACAAGGAGACCAAAAACCTGTTGGCCTTAAAGGAGTTCAATCTCGGACTTTTCACTGATTGGAGTAATTGATTCAATGATACCCAACTTTTTTTTGGGTCGTCTGTTGGAATGGTAAAAATAAAAATTACATGTGAAGTACGGAAAATTCTAATTGCTTGATTAATTGCTTTCACAGAACCGTTGCGTTAATATGATTGCTCATCTGTTCAACGCGCCGATCGGCGAGAAGGAACCGGCTGTCGGAGTGGGGACGGTGGGATCCTCAGAAGCCATCATGTTGGCTGGACTTGCATTCAAGAGAAAATGGCAAAACAGGAGAAAGGCCGAGGGGAAGCCCCATGACAAACCCAACATTGTCACTGGTTCCAATGTGCAGGTACCGTTTGAGCCACAAGCCCCGTGAAGTTCGCTATTAATATTGCTCGTTGCTCATGACAACATATAATAAGGTAATTAATGGTGGTTAAAATGGTGTTGGTGTAGGTTTGCTGGGAGAAATTCGCCAGATACTTTGAGGTGGAACTGAAGGAAGTCAAGCTAAGAGAAGGTTATTACGTTATGGATCCCGTCAAAGCAGTGGAAATGGTGGATGAAAACACCATCTGTGTTGCAGCCATCCTGGGTTCAACTTTCAATGGAGAATTCGAAGACGTGAAGCTTCTCAACAAGCTGCTCACTGAAAAGAACAAAAGAACAGGGTAACAAGAACGACTTTACCCAGCGTAGTTTTAAGGAGAAGCTAGCCTTAAGAGGCTCTTCTCTCGAACCCAGCTTTTTGATCTATTCAACATTGACGCATTTAATCAAACACCGAACAATATGCTTTCGAGTTTGATAATATCGAAGGTTTAGGTCATTGTCTGTCCACAAATGCACAGAGAACAGAGCATAATTAGCTGCCATGAAATTACTAGGTAACTATAATTTTTCATCAGATGGAATACGCCAATCCATGTGGATGCAGCCAGTGGTGGCTTCGTGGCTCCTTTTCTGTACCCGGACTTGGTTTGGGATTTCAGGCTGCCACTGGTCAAGAGCATTAACGTGAGCGGCGACAAGTATGGCCTCGTCTACGCTGGAGTCGGTTGGGCCATTTGGAGAAGTAAAGAGGACTTGCCAGAGGAGCTCATCTTCCACATCGATTACGTCGGCTCTGATCAACCCACTTTCACCCTCAATTTCTCCAAGGGTAATGAATGACCTTCAGCAAAATGAAGTCGTTTCTTTCATATATATATATATATATATATATATATATATATATAGAGTAATCCCAATACAGAGAAGGTCATCTGCTCTGAGAACAAATTGTTATATTTTTGACTTAAACAGGTTCAAGTCAGATCATCGCGCAGTATTATCAATTCCTCCGCCTGGGCTTTGAGGCATAGCATCTAATTCCTTCTCTATTCCATCCATTAACCAAATCATTTTACTCTCTCCCCCCCACGCCACTCACAATGCGACTTATTGCAGGGTTACAAAAAAATAATGAGCAATTGTATGGAGAACGCGAGAGTGCTCCGAGAAGGTCTACAACGAATAGGCCGATTCAACATCATCTCCAAGGAGAGAGGAACCCCCGTGGTGGCCTTCTCTTTCAAAGAGAAGGACAAGAACCTGGCCTTCAAGCTCTCAAAAGCCCTGCGTTACTACGGCTGGATACTTCCCGCGTACGCGATGCCTCCCGACGTAGAGGACCTGACTGTCCTCCGAGTGGTCGTCCGGGAAGATTTCGGGCGAGGACTCGCAGAAAAGCTCCTCAACCACGTCCAACTCGCATTGAAAGACATAGATCCTTCCCCTGTACACACCATTCCCAGAATCACGCTCACCATAGACATGAACCAGAGTGATGGTGAGATGGGCGCCGTCACGTACGTGCCGAGGACTGCAATCCCGGAGGAGGAATCGAAGACGGAGTCGAGGAAAAACTCTTGCTGGCGGAAAAAGACTGTTACCGGATTTTTTCTACTTGTGTGCATTGCTCTCTATGAAAAAAAATGTTGTGTTTGTACGTACAAGAATATGTAAGAAATTCCTTAATTAATTTATGAATATCTAATTTAACATGTTTCTAATCTACATGAAACATGATATCAAAATATCAAATGGAAAATATAAATACCTTTTCAGTGATTAAAGCTCAAAATTTCAGCACACTTATCTTCTAAGCTCTATTTGTCTCAGTAAACGAGCTTAGGGATAAGGTTTAGTATTTATATATAGGAAAATACTAAAACCCTTACCATAGAGATTTTAAATCGATTCACTTTAGAATTAAAATCAATTAACAGTTATGTATCATACATATATAGGAAATATTTTATTATTTAATTAGAAAACATATTATATTATTAATATATTTAGTAAACGTTTTTCATTTTTTTTACTTAAAAACGTTACAAACCAACGACAAATTAACCAAGCATAGTTGCTCGGTTAATTAATATGCATGTCAGCCTATTTGGGATTAATGGTGGATCATGGTGGAGCCATAGTGTTTTTCGTTTAATTTTGTAGGGGGAAGCGGAAGGTGGGTTTTTACTAAATTTACGGGGTTAGATACTGACGATGGAATGAGGCGGAAGAACCTTTGGAGAATGTACATCGTTGAACGTTAAAGAACACTCAATGCCCGTTGAGGCTTTGAGAGACAATTTGTTTCTGATTAATGTCTCAAATTTATTGGGTTTGTTGGAGCTGACATTGTCATTCCCAAGAATTAATATGGCCTTATTAAGATGATTAAATCTCTTGGACTCCATACCAAAGGGAGATTAATGCTAAAGTGCTGCCTCGGATTCATCCCCTGGTTATTATGGAAAGAGAGGAACAACAGAGTGTTCTCCAATACTTTCAAATGTTGGAGGGATATCTGTCATACTATCCTCTATCATGTTGTTGGTTGGTTGAAGTTCAGAAGAAATTCTGAAGTACTGACCGTGCTACTATTTGGGTATCTTGGGCAGCACATGCCCAAGAGGGTGACTAGAACCTAACCAGAATTCAATCTTGGCAGCCTCCTCCAAATGGTTCCTATAAGCTAAACTTTGATGGCTCCTCTATGGGCAATCCTGGACCTATGGGTGTTGGTGGGCTCATTCGAAATCACCAAAGGAGATCTTGTACTCACTTATGTAGCCCAATAGGGATAGCTGATTCAAGTACCACTGAGGCAAGAAGCTTACTTCAGGGATTGAAATGCTTTAAGGAGGCACACCTTGTTGGACCCTTACATGTTGGAGAATGTGTTCTATCATCAATGAAATACATGACCTTTCTTCTATTGTAATGAGCTGGAATAATGTTTTTAGGAGTGCAAATAATAGGGCTCATGTATTAGATAAGCAAGGGGTCAATGAACAACATCTTGTTCTATGGACCCCCTAATTTCTCTCTGATTGTAAAGGCCGCAAGGCCTATTCTGTAATTTGATAGCCTTTGGGCAATGAAACAAAATGACATACCAACATTCAAAAAAAAAAAAAACGTTATCACGTTCGTGTATATACAATTAATGACCCTAGCTAGTTAATTCTTATGAAGGTAACTAACCTATATTTAACGATGCAAATTCAATCGTTCATATATGTCAGGTTATATACAAAAGTGTTGTATATATGCTTAAAAAACAACGAGTAACATTGATCGTAAGGCAAGCATAAACAGGAAAATTTATGAAAGACAAAGAAATATTTACTTAGTTTGGTAGAAATTAATACATCTATGTTTAATTTTCAAGGCATATTGACATTTTCATATGGAACAATTGATCACTACAAATTATAAAGAGTTAAAATGAATTTTCAAGGCATATTGACACACAAATACGCTGTTAAGCACATGACCCAAACAACAAATCAAAACCCTTCCCGAAATACTTGATGAAAGGTCAATTTTGGAAATCGATTCGGTTGCTGCTGCATCCCCTCTTCGGAAACGGCTGCCTCGATTGCTCATCACTGGAAATTGGGTGGTCGGGAAGCAAAAGATTGATCAAGAACGGGAAGCGAAAGAGGAACGAGAATCTAAGGAGAAACAGGAAGGCCAGGAGTGGGAGTATGCGCGAGGCAACACAAGAGATAGGTATAGGGTTGATTTGGGCCGGAATTTTAGAGGCTCAGCGGCGGCTAGAAACGCCCGGTGAGCCAACCTGCACCCACGCTTATAATTTATTGCCGGTAAGTTATACTTACCGGCGGTTGTTTTGTGCGCTGGTACACTACTGGCTACCGGTGGAATATGGTCTTACACAATTCAAACTCTTTTTAACATAAAATAGTATTGTCTCTTTGAAGAATTTGTTGATAATTATATTTCTGGAGCTTCCCTTGATCACTTTGTCTTCCTCCAAAAGACTGAGCAACACTTTAAGGAGTAATAGACAACACTATGATCGCTTGCCCTGTCTATTTCCCTCTTGGAAGCTGCAATATACATATATACTATTCTTTGGAAGAGACAGATTTCTCCAAGCAGCAACATTTTATAGAAGGCCCACATGTGAGGGGGAGAGTTAGAGATAAGTCACACATACAAATTCGAGTAGAAACTTTCTGCCTTATCTCCTAACTTCGGCTAGTCAATTGGGGGTAGAACTCAGACCCAACTTTACACCATGTCCAATTTTCATGAAGTATGTGATTTGTTTTTACTAATTAATAGTGCAAAGGTAAATGGTCATATAAACACCTTATATCTATGATAGTGCTAGCTATACTTTGGCATAAACACCTTGGAATGTATGGCTTTACTAATTCAACCTCTAAACTTATAGTTTTAGTTGGCAAAATAAAAAGATAACACGGAGTTTAATTACAAGCATAAAAAGAACATAGTTTGGTTCTCTAACCTTCTAATTCTTTATATTAATATTAATGAAAGAAAAAATTGTCGAGAAGTGGTACATAATCAAAGAAATAACATAATAATTCAAACTTTAAAAGTTTTCCACTACTTTGGGACACATCTAAAATATAGAAATATAAGATAGGTGTATTTGAAACACAATTATAGGGGGAAATTGTGAGATCCATACATCCACTGGGGGTCATGGCATAGATACATACATCCACTGGGGGTCATGGCATAGATACATACATCCACCATTCTCAATCTTCTCCCTCCATCGAGACCCATACTCTCACCATCGATTCTGCAGTACAACCCCATGCCTCTATTCCTGATAGTGTCTTGGGTGGCCCTTCTATTACAACTCATCTGGGTGCTCCCCATGCAACCCACCCTATGATGACTTGGCCTATGATGGGCAACCTCAAACCCAAAGCCTTCCACTCGTCATCCTCCCATGCACTCATCCTCGACTGTTGCACCGACTTGTTACAGCCAAGCAGTGAAGCATCTAGAGTAGAGATAGGCGATGCAAGATGAGTATAATTCTTTATTAGCTAACAAAATATGGTTTCTTTTTTCTTTACCACGTGGCAAGCATGCAGTTGGCTGCAAATGAGTCTTTGGCATTAACACAAAGTCTAACGGATCCATTGACAGATATAAGGCAAGACTCACGGCTAAAGGTTTTAATCAACGAGAGGAGCAGGACTACATTGAGCTCTTTGGTCCAGTTGTTAAGCCGGTAACTATTCACACTGTTCTTTTGCTTGAAATTAGTAGATATTGGCTCATAACTCAACTTGACATCATCAATGCATTTCTTAATGCTACTTTAGACGAGGAGGTCTATATGTCACAACCACCAGGATTTATTGATCACTCTCAGCCACATGTTGTGTGTAGCTTACACAAGTTTCTCTATGGCCTAAAGCAAAACCCTCGAGCTTGGTAGACTTGTCTCACATCCTATCATATTGATTTGGGTTTTGTATTACCTAAGGCTGATTCCTCTTTACTTTATCGTTATGGTCAGAGTCCTGCTCTTTATATTCTTGTCTATGTTGATGATATAATTTTTACCGGTTGTTCAAGTGTTGAGATTCACACACTTATCTTTCACTTGCAAGCACAATTTCGGTGAAAGACTTCAGCAATCTTCACTATTTTCTTGGCATTGTGGTGACTTGTACTTCCGTAGGTAATCACCTTTCTCAATCGAAGTATATTTCTGATATGTTAATTCATCTTGACCTGTCTGAAGTGAAGCCTCTTACAACTCTAGTTGTTGCAGGGTCCAAACTATCTTAGTATGAAGGCACCCTCTTAGTGCTGTCACTGAATATCTCTCTACAGTTGGTGCATTATAGTACTTCACTTTGAGTCGCTTGGATATTCAGTATTCAATTAACCTGGCATGTCAGTTTCAACAAGCACCAATATATATCCATTGGTCTGTTGTTAAGCGCATCCTATGGTATTTGAAAGGTACTATGTTGCACAGTCAAGCATGTGGAGCTAGACTATAACTTTATCAGAGAGCAAATCCATGCTGGTCATTAAGTTATTCGCTATATTTGCACAGAAGATCAGGTTGCAGATATTTTCACCGAAGAGATCTCTCGCAGCTAGTTCCTCAAGTTTCTTGCCACACTTCGTGTTATTAAAAATCCACTCAGCTTGCGAGGGACTAAAATAGGACAGCTGGATCGATAGACATAATTCAAGACAACTGGATCGAGAGACATAATTTTATCATATTCTTCTTATTCTTTTCTATATATATGTATGTGAACTATGGAGAATTAGTTCTCAAGAATTCATCTGATTATACGGTGGTATGCCTCCAACGCTGCCACCTCCAGCTCTTCTGAAGTAGAGGAAAAGAACTACTCACCCCGCCATGACGACGACAAAAGGGGGCCGCAGGGGTACTACTTGAGGCAATCGAAACCTCCTATAATTAAACAACACATCTCACTCTGACTTATGATATAAAGATATGAATGTCATTTTTAAACTCAAGAACGAGTAGTAGAATTCAATATATATACTACCCTAGCTGGACAAATGTGATCTAATCTAGTTTGGTCTTTAACGAAGACTCTCGATTGAATAAAGTTTAGATTTTTAGAAATAAATCATAACTTTAGATTTTGATTTTTCCATGATGTAGAGTTTAATGAACCTAGCTAGTTTGAATCTCTAATATTTTAAACCTTTTTAAACAGTAAAGAAAGAAAAGCATGTTGAGAAGTGGTATGTAATCCATGAATTAACATAATACACAACTTTAAATTTTTTCCACTACTTTGGGGCATACCAAAAATATAGAAATATAAGCTAAACATAATTGAAGAGGGGAATTTTTTAGATACCATGGGGATCCACTGGGTCCTAGTAGGGATGTAAACGGGAGCCGATTACCCGCTCTATCGTCCGACTGATTAATAAACGGAACAAAACGGAAATAAAATATTATTATCCATTTACCGTTCTACCGTTTACCCGCTCTACCGTTTAATAAACGGACGGAAACGGAAATAGCTCTTTCTAACCCGTTTTACCTGTTTCCGTTTAAGTAAAGGTAATATAGTAAATTTATATACTTACTTAATTTAATCATAAAATATTTATTTTTTATATAAATAACCCTATTATGTTTTTTATCACTTATTATAAAAATTTGAAGAGTTGAAAAATTTGGAGAGAATTTGAATATTTTTATATTTTGGCTATTATTAGAAATCAATATATATTGACTTTAACTCATTGTCTCATAAAGTCAATGAGTCATCGAATCATAGTCATAGATTCAAATTTTAATAGTCATAGAGGACAGATTATATATTGTAAATTCATAATTAACTACATAAGGTAGTATTAATAATCTAAGATTAAAAAATTTTCATTTTTCTTACAAATTTTAAATTTTATACAAATAGCAATTATTTTTATAAATATAAACAATTATCATACAAAATAAATATATTATAATTTATAATAATACATTATACAAAGATAAACATAGTAATTAACAAATTCACGAGATAATTTCATCTTATTTCAATAAGCTTACATAATTGATAATTAAAACTTTTTGGCCCATAACATATTAGGATAGACATTCCTTTCAAGACATTCATATCAAGTCATATACCCTAAATTCTTAATAAGTTATAAGGAATATCATTGATTTTAATTACTAGTTACTTACTTCTCTAATTAATTAATATTCTAATTTTTTCCCTCCCTTTCAGAGTCCCTAATCATTGATCACCTAATCATTAATTCTCTACTCTTTAGTCCTTAGTCCTTACTCCTTAGTCCTTGAGCACTTAGCCTATGCATTAACATAATTTTAATATAAGTATCATTTTGTGATAAGTAGTTAGGCTACATATGAATATTATAGTATAATATTAATAATTTAATACAAGTAACATTGTGGCAAGCAATAAATTATTAATTTATTAGTTATAACTTACAAATTACAAGTTACAAACTTACAAATTTACAAACTTACTAACCTTATTATATTATTTTATTACTAATATGCTATTAGACAATTTAGACTATATTAATTATTAACTTATTATCCTTCGGACCCACTTCCATTCTTCCCCTTCTCTCCTTAGTCCTTTCTCGTTCTTGCTTCTTGGTATTCATTGAATCATTACGCATTGTCCCGAAGGACCAAAGGGTAAAATCTCAAATGAGTCAAATCACGGTACACCTAAAGTCTAAAACTCTTAACTCTAAGAGTCTAAGACTCTAGTCTCTAAATGGCAGAATCAGACCTAACTTTACCCTTCGATTTCGTGGAAGACAACTTTGACGAAGATGACTTCGACAGTCTGCAAACAGCTATCTCTCGCCCGAGGCATACGAGGAAGCTCCTAGTCTTAGCGCGAGGTATTCTCTTCTTCCTCTGTTCGTCTCATTCTCTCTCTCTTCCGTTTTGGTTTTGGCCCTTTGGGTTATATTCTCTCTTCGTTCGGTTTGTTTGTTGCGATTTTGGTTTTGCTCTTTTCGCTTTTATATTTCTTTTCTCTTGGGCATTCTATTTTTCTCTACTATTTACCTTATTGCCCAAATGCCTAAATCTAATCTATCTTTCTATTTTTACAATTTGCCCTAATGTCCTAATCTAATTTTCTCTGCGATTTGCCCTACTGTCCTAATAGTTTCTCTCTCTCTCTCTCTCTCTCTCTCTCTCTCTCTCTCTCTCTCTCTCTCTCTCTCTCTCTCTCTCTCTCTCTCTCTCTCTCTCTCTCTCTCTCTCTCTCTCTCTCTCTCTCTCTCTCTCTCTCTCTCTCTCTCTCTCTCTCTCTCTCTCTCTCTCTCTCTTTTTTTTTTTTTGAGTTTTTTGTTGATTTTAATATTTTTTACTATTTACCCATTTATTACCCGATTACCCGGTTTACCCAGCGGGTAATAAATGGAATAGATTTTTACGGAACTAAAAGGATATGGACGGTAACGGATAAAGGGTTCAAAAAAATAAACGGTAGGCGGAAACCCATTACCCGTACCGTTTATTACCCGTTTACATCCCTAAGTGCTAGTCAGCCTAAGTCCAATGATGATCGGCTAATCTAAGCAACACTTCCGAGATGATAATAAGAAAATATACCTTTATAGGTATCCAACTAGTGTACAAAAAGATGTAAAAGCCCTTAACAAGAATAATCCTATGCCATCTCAAAATCAAATAAAAATATATCTAATATTGAGTTTGAATGCAAACTCTTTTAAATTCCAACCGCCTATCTCCCATTCCAATTCAAAGCTTTATCCAATTTCAAATGGTTATCCATCCTTTGGTTCGGTTCACCACGATCCGTTTATGTTGTAACTGTCTACCGACTGTACAATTTGAAGTTGGTTTGGGTTGGACGGAGAACCTTAGTAAATGACCCACCTATGGATATGTACGGTTGGGGTTGGTACAGTGTGTTGCAGCCATTGCCCCTCAGTTCGTCGCACCACCTAACACTAGTGATGCTTTTAGTTACCATCGTCCCAACTTATCTTTGAATTGATTTCATATATTTTATTTTATACTTTAACATGTATTCATATAATTTCTTAGATTAATATATTTAATTTAGTAATTAGTATAAACTATAGCTAGTCAACACAACTGGCCTATTCATTATAAAATGGACTACTCGCTAGCTCCTTTATGTGGTGCTACTATTTAGTGTACACACACACACACACACGTGTCTATACTAGGTTTTCATATGATAAATAAGATATTACACCACGTATTTATATGTCTACAAAAAAGACATAAAAACCCTTAACAAGATAATATCCTATAAAAATATATCTTATCTTGAGTTTGAATTCAAACCCTTTTGAACTAAAACCATCTATCTCTCATTTGAATTCAAAACTCTATTCAAATTAAAAATGCTTATGCATCCTTTGGTCTGGTTCACCATGGTCCATTAATCCTATGATCCATTGACCAGTGCAAACTGCGAAGTTGGTTCGGGTCAGATGAAAAACCAAACTAAATGACCCACTTTTACATACATACAATTGTAGTTGGTATGGTGTCGTGCGCCCATTGCCCTTGGCCTCATCGCGGCACCACTTCTGTACTTTTAGTTACCATCATACCTACTTTAAAATCTTTATGTTGATATTATTTATATTTTATATACTTTTACATGCATGTGCTTGTATAACTCCCGTTAATAACATATTTCAGTCAGTAATTAGCATGAAATATAGTAGATCGACACAACTGGCGTATTAATTATAAGAATAATGATTTGGGCATAGCCATTGTGTCCGAGTCGGGCTGTGCAGCTCACATTAAATTAAAATAATATATTTCACGAAATTCAAGAAATATATTATTTTAATTTAATGTGAGAGCCGTTGTGCCCGACTTGGACATAGCGGCTGTGCCCGAATCACTACTCTAATATTTGGACATTGAATTGCAGCTAGTTGATGGGGTGTGTTCACAAGTTTGATCACATCGTGATTAATTAATTTGGGTCTAATCCATGATGAATCATATTATATTTTCTCAAATTTTGTTGTGTATAATTTTATTAACTAATTAAGACATTCTCAACACCCGCTTGGTATATGCTAATATATATTTTTTTGGTGCTTGTTTAATTCTGCGTTTAATTACATTTCTGTAGCTATGAATTGAGTCCTCAATACACAAACGAATGTAATAGACATGCATAGTATATGCAGGATATTTGAACATTTGTGTTCAGTAAATATAAGTGAAAAATAACATTAAATTAAGAAGTGTTTGACTAAATGTTACAATTGAAAGAAGAGAACTCAAGAAATTAAGTACACCAGGTGGTATATATATATTAGAGTAATGTTAGACGCTCCTAGCGGACACACAGACATACATGTTAATCTTAGCACTTAAAAATATAAAAAAATAATATTTTTTTATGAAATCTTTTTTTCTGGAGGATAAACAAGGCATCAATGATTTAGATTAACATGTGGCTTCGGAGGCTAAGTGCAACTAGCATTATTCTGTATATAATGTGCTATGTAAATTTTATTTATTGACGGGGAAACGATGCCAAAAAAGAGAAGTGTAACCCGTGCACGATCCGCGTAGTTCTATTCTACTTTACCAGTGAAAAGTGAAAACACTGTATTTCTTGTATTTTTCAATTGTCAGATTATCCGTTACAGTCTTTTGAAGAGCGAGGATTTGATTGAGCACCTCGTCTGAGATGCCCAATTTTTTTTTCTCTCAGTTGATCCCCATAAGCCGGATTATCCAAAGTCGATACCCTGTAACTCCAAGAATTAATCAGTATACCAGTTCAGAAATACAAAGTTGTCTACAATTCCGTCGATAAATTCTCCTGTTCAGTGGGATTCCTGTTTACCTTTCTGCAAATTGTAATCGCGCGTTGGGAACGAACACTCTTTTACGGGTATCAGTCCTGTTCATCGTAATTCCAATTTTCCACTTTCAAAATCGAGTAGGTGTAGCGTTCTTCATTTGCCCCGAGTCGGCGCGTACCCGAATCATGCTTGGGGTTTTTAAAATCATCCCCACTCTCCCCATGAAAATTCAAGGAGAAAATTCTAGGGGGAGCTGCAAGGGTTTGTTCTAGAAGATTGTGAATCGGCATTGAAGACGATCCATGTTGATTTATTCACGGGAACTGGTGTTGGATGGTTTGCTCCCTCTAACGGAGGGGGGCCTTAATTTCCACCGCGAAGAAAAAAAAAACAAGACATTCCAAAGAGACGAAAACTTGGGGAGTCAATCGGAATAATTTTAGAACATTAGTATTCATGTTTTTTATAATTATTTCCAACTTTACCTTCGAGAATATTACGTCCCCCGAATTGAAGGCCGAGAATCTCGCCCCGTCCAACACGCATCTACTCTTCCCGATTCCTCTCCATTTCTACCGTAAAAACTCGTCTCGCGCCTATTTCAGTTTTCCCGCTTCATATCTCTACATCTACAGATTTTCCTCACGCTCCTCTCGCTCTTGGTTTCGCAATATCACCGCCGATCGTCAGCTTGAAGCAGCCAAGTTGTTATCCGGTGAGTGTTTTTCCTTCAGTTTTAATCTTTTCGTATGTGAGGGTATTTCTGTGAGTCGTTTGATATGGTCTTCTGTTTTTTTTTTTTTTCAATTTTGTAAGCAATTTAGTGTTTATAAAATTATAATTGTCAATTCTGATGCTTAGTTTGTTGGGTAATGCACACGATGTATTAATGATCATACTAGTGACACGGTTTTTCATGCATTATTTAATTATCCAACGATTAGGATTTCAAGCACCTCTCTTTATATACTGTGATTTAAGTTTTCTTACGAACGACACAGATTCCCGTCCCATGCATTGTTTCCATTATAGAAATTTTTCTGCGAGTAGTTTGTATTATTTCTTTGAGAAAATTAGTCTATTGAAAAGGAATAATGCATGTTAGTCTAAAGACTCTAAACCATGTATGCCCAGGGTTTATCGTCAAGAAAATAAAATTTTATAAAAAAAATATTTTATTATATTTTTAGGGGCATAGATTAACGTGTGCATAGGATAGCTTCGTCTGCGTCTAACATTACTCATTGAAAAAACACTAAGAGAAAATACTTGCGTATATTATTAAATATTATTATATTAGTTATTTATATATAAGGGTATTATTGTCTATACATATTTAGTTTTTTGGATATTTGCTGCCAAAGTAATTGAGGTCACCTCTATTTGTTAAGTGTAACCAACACTTTTAAACCTTTGTCGTGATCCACGGTGTAGTCCAAGAAAGAAAGAGATAAATTCGGAGATAAAATAAAGAGTTTATATTTTTGATAAAATATTATCTTCCTATTATGTTGGTAAACCCTAAACTAATTTTCTCCTCAAAGTAAAATATTAGACAGCGTTTGGCAACGCTCTTTGATGAAGGGCTTTTTTAAAATAACTCTTTAATAAAGTAAATGACGTTTGGTAATGATTTACAAAATTAGCTCTAGCAAATAGAGAAGCTCTTAATTATGTTTGGCAACAAAAATCTTAAAAGCTACTTTTAAATATATAAAGACAATAATACCCTTAAATATAAATAAATAATATAATAATATTATTAAATAAAATAAATCTAATAATAGTTTAGAGCTAAAAATATTTTTAAATTTTTAAATCATAAATATAACTATATAATAAATAATATTTACTAATTAATTGAATTTAATTTATAAAAAAATTATTAATTTTTTTTGAAAGACAAATAGCTACAGAAATGATTGTTTCATAGGTAAGATCTAGATATACAAGCAGAGATTCGGGGCAATTAATTCGAAAAAATAGGTAAAATAAATTTTATGAGGGTAAAATTGGAAATGTGTGGCCTAAAAATTCTGCCCGACTGACTCCGACGTTTTCGTCTCTTTAGAAAAATTTTATTTTTTGGCTTTTCCGAAGCTATCGATTTTACCTCCATCAAAGAGAACTTTACGGCGGAGGAAGTCCAAACAGAAATTTTAGGTGCGGAGCCGCTTTTTCATCCGAAAAGCGGCTTCGACGCCCCGATGCCAAACGGGGCCTTAGAGTAATTAAAAATTTGCCAAAATTTCATCTACTTTTTTAAAGAGTACTTTTTCAATGTCAACTCTTTCAAAACCCCAAACGCTGCTTAAAAGACTTCGTTCACCTAACGATCAGATTAATGTTTAAATGGGAAGAGATTCCTGCAGAAATACCGTATGAAAGCCTAACCATGGAAAACCACTATAATTGTATTCAAGACAAGAGGATTTATATAAGATCGAGTTTTATATAGCAGAAAAGGAAAGCTTACGTGAAATAGGAAACAGAGAGAATGAAAGTACGTAGAGAAGGAAGATTTACATAAATTAGGAAAGAGAGAAGGAAAATTTACATAAAATAGGGAAGGGAGATAAAAAGGAAGACTTACATAAACTAGGAAAGGGCGGGAAAGACAGCATAAATAGTATTCAAGAAAGAAAAACTCTCTGCCTTGAAATGGAAAAGCGATTTCAAAACTAAGCATTGTTAGTGTTAAGTCGTCGACGTGTTCTTCTTTTCTGCGGCCAATCAGGCTACTGAAAATCTTAACAGGTCTATTTATTTGATGTATCAGCCTCCTCCAGGCTCCATCAGTACTCGTGCCTCCCGTCGCCTTTCTGCAGACGGTTGACGCACGGTTGTGATTGTGAAACCTCAAGATTGCAATAAAGTGGATGGGTTCTCACTATTGCCGACTGTGAAACCTTGAAGTTGAAGTTGGAAGAATCGTATTAGATGGGAGTCATGTGGTAGATCTTTGGCTTCCGGACTCGGGAAGTAGCAAATGTTACCCTGCCAGGGAAACCCGATTGCTGGAGATAAGATCTTTTCGATCGAGACTTTTCTCTCTTTCTTCTGCAGCCACTTGAATTTGTTGCAGCATTCATTATCTGCACAGAAATGACTCTTCTTTTTTCTTCCTCCTGTTCATTTTACTAACCGTCGGCAGTCGTCAGTGTGCATCAACTTCCAGCATCTTCCCTGAGAAGTCTCTCTCTGGAAACAACACTCTCACATCCCAAGCTGGAAAATTTGAGCTGGGTTTCTTCACACCAGGTACATCTCGGAACTTCTACATCGGATTATGGTACAGAAATATCTCCCCACAAACGGTGGTCTGGGTTGCAAACAGAAAATCACCTCTCTCCGATTCTTCGTCGATTTTAAAATTGTCAGAAAATGGCAATTTGATTCTCATGAGCAAGTCTGGAACCCAAATCTGGACGACAAATATTACATCCAAAACTACGAATTCTACCGTCGCAGAGCTACTTGATTCTGGGAATTTTATTCTGCGGGATGTGTCTAATTCGAGCAATGTCGTCTGGCAGAGCTTCGATCACCCAACTGATACATGGCTCCCTGGAGCCAAACTTGGGTTGAACAAAATCACCGGAGAAAACCAACTCCTTACTTCGTGGAGAGACTTGGAAGATCCTTCTTTGGGAACATTTTCCCTTGAGATAGACCCTCAAGGCACTAGTCAGTATTTTATCACATGGAATGGATCAAGGAGGTTCTGGACCAGTGGGGTGTGGAATGGACAGTTTTTCAGCTTAGTTCCTGAGATGGGTTCAAGATATCTTTACAATTTCAGCTATATTTCAAACGACAAAGAGAACTACTTCACATATAATCTTTTTAATACTTCCCTCATCTCAAGGTTTGTGATGGACATGTCTGGACAGATCAAACAACTCACATGGTTGACTCAATCCCAAAAGTGGATTCTTCTATGGACCCGTCCAAATGATCAGTGTGAAGTTTTTCTGTTTGTGGATCTTTCGGAGTCTGTTACTCCAAGAGCTTACCTTCCTGTAGATGTCTCCAGGGATTCCAACAAAGATATCCGAAACAGTGGAATCTCAGTGATTGGACCAGTGGGTGTGTAAGAAAGACGGCCTTGCAATGCAAGAATAACAGTTCTACTAAAGGGAAATCTGACAAATTTCTGTTGCTATCCAATGTCAGATTGCCTGCAAATTCGCAGTCTGATAGAGCTGGCAATGCGGACAAATGTAAATCAGCATGTTTAAGAGTTTGTTCTTGCACAGCGTATGCTTACAGTGTCGGGTGCTCGTTGTGGAAAGGGGATTTGTTGGATCTGCAACAATATACGGATGTCCCCAACAATGGAAGCGAAATTTATATCCGTCTTGCAGCTTCTGAGCTGCCTAATTATTCTGATGACAAGAAGAAAATTGTGATTTGGGTTATTGCCGGTGGTGTTGTAGGACTGGCTGTGCTCATACTGATTGTCCTGTTGCTGTTGTGGGCAACACGAGGGAGACGAAGCGTTCCACCCCGTGGGCTGCCAGAAGGGTCTCCGATTCCATTCCGGTACAAATATTTACAGAATGCAACGAAAAACTTCTCGGACAAATTGGGGAAGGTGGATTCGGTTCTGTATTCAAGGGAACTTTGCCCGACTCAGTTGCTGTAGCGGTAAAGAAGCTCGAAGGGTTTAGACAAGGAGAGAAGCAGTTCCGAGCTGAAGTAAGCACAATAGGTACAGTCCGACACGTAAATCTAGTCCGCCTGCTAGGATTCAGTACAGATAATCAGAAAAGGTTGCTGGTATACGAGTACATGCGCAACGGGTCTCTCGATTCTCACATCTTCGAGCGGGGGAAGAGCCTTTTAAACTGGGAAACAAGGTACAAAATCGCAATCGGCACGGCCAGAGGAATTGCTTATCTCCATGAAAAATGTCGAGACTGCATCATCCATTGTGACATAAAGCCTGAGAACATACTTCTGGATTCAGACTTTGTGCCAAAGTTGCGGATTTCGGATTAGCCAAGTTAATGGGTCGGGAGTTCAGTCGGGTTCTGACGACCATGAGGGGAACTCGCGGCTACCTCGCACCGGAATGGATCTCGGGACAACCAATCACACCAAAAGCCGACGTTTATAGTTACGGTATGATGCTGTTCGAGATGATATCGGGGAGGAGAAACATCGAACACCTGGAAGACGGCAACATCGTTTTCTTCCCAACCTGGGCCGCCGAAAAGATTATCAAAGGCGAGGTCGTTGGGTTGTTGGATACGAGGTTAGAAGTGAAAGCAGAGTTGGAAGAACTGAGGAGACTAGGTAGAGTTGCTTGTTGGTGCATTCAAGACGACGAGAACTGCAGACCGTCTATGGGACAAGTAGTCCAGATTTTGGAGGGTGTCATCGAGGTAAGCACACCGCGGATTCCACTGAGTCTCCGAATTATCGCCGGTGATAATGAGAAACCGGGCGTCCAGTCAGAGTCATCAAGAGAGTTCTCGGCAGCGAAGTGACGATGCGTCTTTTAACGAAAGAGATCTCTTTGAACCTTCTGGACAGAGAGTCTTACCGAATACAGACTCTTCTGGCAAGACATGTCATAATCAGAAAACAATTCTAGTGTTACAATATTATGTAATTCTATATTCTTGTTCATTAAGATTTCGAGTTAATTTTCTAAACTGACTCGGACTTACCCTTTGTGTAGCTATATACGTACGTACATGTGAAACACAATATCAATACAAGAATTACATTCATTACATGGTAGCCAACGCTAGGCACACACCCTAGTTTGTCGTCTTCTTCCTTTTCTAAAAAATATTCTTCCCATTTTCCCTCTTTCTTAGAAATCTACTCTGATGGTCCTTTTAATCTCCCATGTCCTCTACTACCCTATCAATTTTCAACCATGATGCGCCCATGGTCCCACCACCTTGTGGCCTATACTTCAATCTTAGTTCTGCTTATGGACAATACAACCTGACGATTTTGAACATCTCACATTATGTCTCAATCAAATTGGATCACCAAAATTAGTTGCTTTGGCGACAACAGATGCTTCCTGTGTTCAATAGTCAACAAGTGATGAGAACCGTCAACGGATCTCTTACTCAATTTATTCATGCTGAGGTTTGGGCCGAACTTGTTCCCAATCTGCGGTACACCCAGTGGTATTTGCTCGATCAAACAGTCCAAAGCTGGATTGTTGCCACTCTCTCTAAAGCTGCCCTAGGCCATACACTCGGCCTATACTCTGCTGCGACTATGGGGCAAAAGCTTAAGACCGTCTATGCCTCCACCTCTCAATCTCGCCTGAACCATCTTAGGTTCCAATTGCAGACCTTTCGCAAAGGGTCCCTCTCCATGTAGGCATATCTCGACAATGTTAAGAAGGTCATTGATGATCTCTCTGCCTCTAGACAGCCACTTGACAACCAGAGAATTACGCATTATATTGTCTCTGGCCTCGGACAAGAATTTGAGTCCTTCGCCCAGTCAGTGACAAGCAGAGCCGAACTGCACAACTTTAATTCTCTGCAAAATCTATTGCTTACTCAAGAGCATCACTTATAGATGCAACAACATTTTTCCCATCTCGAACTCTCTGGCACCCCTTCAGCCAATGTCGCTGCACTAGGAGGTCTAGGTCGTTCTAATAAGAAAGGTTGTGGTCGCTCCAACTGTGGCTGAGGTCAAAACTCGGGTGCCCCTCCAAGTAGCGGACAACAAGAGAGACGCGACAACACTGGTAGACGTACTTGTCAGATTTGTCAGAAGATTGGCCATCTAGCCATTCAATGCCGGAGTCATTTCAATTTAGCATACCTGCCCACCTGCCAGCCCCCTCAGGCTTATTAAGCGTAGACTAATCACAATTCCAACTCGGCTTGGTACACTGACTCAGGAGCCACTCACCACATTGCTTCATATGCTTTCAAGTTCGTAGATAGTGTCCCTTACATAGGTCCGGATCAAGTCATACTCGGCAATGGTTCAGGTTTGCCCTTCTCTAATATTGGGTCTTTTCCCCCTGAACAATTTGCTCACTCTTCGTAATATCCTTTGCGTCCCCACTTCTCTTAAAATTCTGCTTTCAGTTTTTCATTTGACTTCTTATCACAATTGTATTGTTGTTTTCGACCCTAACGGTTTTTGTGTTCCGGAAGCCAGTTCATGTCGCATACTGCTGCGGGGGAGGAATAAGAATGGACTTTACATGGTTGACCATGCTACATCACCTATTTGTTTACTTTCTACTGCATCTCCATTTCCCTTTTGACATAAAAGGTTAGGTCATCCGAGTAGTTATGTTTTATGCAATGTACTTAGAAGTCTTAATGTTGAGGTTTCGAATTTTAATAAAATGGCTTCAAGCCATTCCCTACTTGTTGTGTAACAAAATCTAGTACTTTGTCATTTTCGACCTCTGTCTTTTGTCCTATCTCCGTTGTACACTGTCTCTGCTGATGTCTGGGGTCCTTCCCAAATTACCTCTACTAATGGTTTCTAATATTATGTCTTTTATAGATTATTTTAGCAAATTTATGTAGCTATTTTTACTTCAAACCAAGGCTGAGGTCTATTCTTCTTTTGTCCGCTTTCAATCCTCCATTGCAAATTTGTTCGCCACGAAAATGAAATTTTATCAGTCAGACAGAGCATCCGAGTTTGTAAACATTCTATTGAACAACACTTCTTCTCTTGAGGTATTCATTGTAAGATATCTTGCCCATACACTCCCCAACATAATGGCTTTGGTGAACGCAAGCATCATCATATCGCTACCATGGGTATGACCATTCTTGTACATGCTTCAATGCCAAAGGAACATTGGGATTCTGTTTTTTCTATAGCCACGTATATAATAAATCGTCTGCCAAGTCCGAATTTATCTTCAAATAGTCTATTTAAACTTCTTTTTGGGCACAAACCTGACTATTCTACACTGCGTATTTTTGGTTGCCTTTGCTACCCACATTTGCGTCCTTTATAATTCTACGAAAATATCACCATTCTGTCCCTTGTGTTTTCTGGGCTATCACCCAAATTATAAAGGCTACAGGTGTCTTCTTGTGCCAACAAGTCGGATATTCATCAGTCGCAGTGTGGCCTTCGATGAAACATCATTTCCGTATGCCAAGGCAGCATTGCTTCCCACTCTGTTCCCAATTGCTCAGTATCTGGTCCCGTTGTTCACCCTTCACCAACTCCCCTTATGGCTGCTCCCATATCTACTACTCAACCGAGTGCTCCCTATGCTACCCACCCTATGACTACATGGTCCACGACTGGGTCCCTAAAACCTAAACTCCGTGTGTCGTCCCATTATCCGTTGGTTACGCCTACCCCAGTAGAACCAACTTCTTATTCTTAGGCTGTGGACCACCTAGTATGGTGTGAACCAATGCAAGCCGAATTCAATTCTTTATTATCTAACCGAACTTGGATACTTGTTTCAATGCCACCCGGGAGACATCCTATTGGATGTAAGTGGGTTTTCGGATTAAAACCAATCAGATGGCAGTGTTGATTGTTACAAAGCTTGCCGAGTAGCGAAGAGATTTAATCAGAGAGAGGGTCAGAACTATTTCAAGACTTTCAGTCCAGTGGTGAAACTTGTAACAATTCGGGTCACTTTGGCACTGAGCAAAGACTGGCATATCAAACAATTGGATGTAAGTAATGCTTTCCTCAATGGTGATTTTGCAGAAGAGGTACATAGTACAACCCCCTGGTTTTATTGATTCCACTCGCCCGCAGGCTGTGTCTTCTCCAAAAATCATTACATGGGCTAAAACAAAGTCCTCGAGCATGGTACTATCGTCTGACCTCATTTCTTATTGAGCTTGATTTTATTTTATCCAAGGCAGACTCATCTTTGTTATATAGGCAAAATGTGGGTTCAATTATCTATATTTGGGTATATGTGGATGATTTGATTGTTACCGGCAATTCTCCCTCTGATATTTCTGATCTTATTCGCAACTTACAGACTGAGTTCTTAGTCAAAGATCTAGGTAATTTACATTATTGTTGGCATTGAGGTAACTTGCACGAAGGTTGGTATTCATCTGTGCCAGTCAAAGTACAGTACTGATCTGTTACATCGCCTACGACCAGTTGCTGCAAAATTCGAAGTTATTTAACATGAGGGGAATGACCTTATTGATGCTTCTGAATATCGGTCCACCATTGGTGCTCTCCAATATCTAACACTCACTCGACTAGACATACAGTATGTTGTCAATCAGGCTTGTCAATTTCAACAAGCTCCCACTGACGTTCATTGGTCCACAATCAAGTGGATTTTGTGGTATTTGAAGGCAACATTGCATCATAATTTCTCATTCAGTCGGCTCGTGATTATGGCATGGATGTCTATTGTGACACTGATTGGGGAGGCTGCTTTGATGATAGGCGCTCTATCACAAGTTTTTGTATGTATTTCGTAGGGTCTCTCATTTCATTATCCTCCAAAAAGCAAGCCACAATCGCCTACTCTAGCCCCGAGGCTGAATTCAGGGAATTGGCTATCACTACTGCTGAAGTCTCTTGGGTTCTTCAACTATTTCGAGAGCTAAAAATATTTTTGCGAGATCCTCCTATTCTTTGGTGTGATAACCTCTTGGCTACATACATTGTTGCCAATCTAGTTTTCCATGGCAAGGTCAAGCACTCGGAACTTGACTATCACTTTATTCATGATCGTGTCTGTAATGGGCAGTTGTAGTCAAATATATCTCCACTCATGATCAGGTAGTTAATATATTCACCAAAGGATTGTCACGGGGCCAATTTTCTTGATTTCTTATCAAGCTTTGCATCTTTGCCAAGACCCAAACCTTGCGGGGGAATGTTAGTGAAAGAGATCTCTCAAAATCTTCTAGACAGAGAGTCTTACCAAATACAGATTCTTCACATATTAGGGTGGACGTGTCGTGACCAGAAGACAATCCTAGTGTTACCATATTATGTAAATTCTGTATTTCTTGTTCATTAAGATTCCGAGTCAGTTTCCTTTGTGTAACTATATATGTACATGTGAAACACATAATCAATACAAGAATTACATTCATTACAAGGTCAAGAAGCTCCCAGGAGGAACAACATCTCCACTACAAGAATTACATTCATTCCACTTTCCCATTGCTCGCCTTCTTTTTATTAAGATTGTTTTGTTTGTGGAAAAATATTAGAGAGTTATTGAGTATGCATGCTTGCATTCCAGCTTCTACAAACATTCACACTCGTCCAATACCAAAGTCCAGATATATTGAATTGGTATTTGAGTCGTTTGACAGCCGACAAAGCTTCTGCTCCGTTAGTTATGCATTCCATTCCGGCCGCTTCACAAAAGGATGGAGGAGTGTTGTAATCTATACAAATAGAATAATGCTATGAGTACCGAGGCTGTACTCACTCTTGAGTACATCTTCCCTCAGTAGCAATGGGCATTAAAATATTCCCTTTGTGGGTCCCACTGCTACAGCGGTACTCATAGCATTACTCATACAAATATGAGAGAGAACTCGTAACTTTTTCAGGGAAAACAGAAAAAGAGTAGAGTGGATGAGGAGATTTATAAATTTAGAACGAGAATAAATAAAATTCGGATTATTTAATTTTAGGTAAAATTGACTATATATTAAATAAAATATCAAATGAATACTCATTAGTCATTATAGCTGATTAGCGAATTTGGTTAGCACAGTCCTCGGACCCCTTTGGCTGGCTCTAACAGCCTCTTTCTTGTCGAGGTTACTCATTTACATAGTGGACTGTCCACCTGGCTCGCAGATCTCGTCTTTGCTTGCTGCCCTTTCTGTTCCTCCCTCGAGCATTGCAAGATCTGCACGACTGAAGAGACTGACATGCCACGGTTTGTATCGACCGTTTCGATCTGAAGGAGGCGGAAAATCGATGCCATTTCATTGATTTTACCCATGGATGTCGAGAAATCGTCTCTATGCAATTGCGTAGTGAACTTCCTTCTGGAGGAAAATTATTTGCCCTCGGCTTTCGAACTGCTTCACGAGCTTCTCGAAGACGGCAGGGACGATCAAGCTATCAGGTTCAAGGAGTTCTTTGCCCACCCGACGCACTTTCCGCCTGACCAGATCGCTCGTTTGTATGTTCTTCGAGGTACGGCGTCTTCCTTTCATTCTTTTATTTCATCACATAGGGTTTAACACAGGCGAATTGTCATTTTAAGTGAGGAGGAACAACACCTGTTTCTTCAGGGATCAATTGCTCGTTTTGTAAATTTGGTTGGATCAAATGACGCTTGAAATTCAATCGCATTGTCGATTCTTTCTTCTTAGTCTGAGTCTATTTTGCGTCCAACATTGACCTTCCTGACAGCCGTCGCTAGGCTAAATTACTTGGATGCAGATGTTTTAGAAGCTCTAGTAGGTTGTTTCAATATGGATGGAACTCGGTTAATTTGAAATTTCTGTTTTTAGTGTCCAAGAAAATTCGTAGTACATTCAATACGGGATATTTATATTTCTTAGTGCCTATAGAACCTATTTTATTTAATTTTTTTATGTGTGAACTGGACTTACCAACGGATAAATCTAGACAATCTAGTTGTGTTCAGTAATTTCGACTCCACAAAATTTAACTTGTATTTCATAATTTAATAGCAAAGAAGTTTTAATAAGAATACACACTATAAATAAATTTTTATCATATTTTGAACATTATTCTTAAATAATTCCCATGTGTTTGTATGTCTTCAAAACTTTTTGAAAACCCTATTTCTGTGTTTTATGGAAATTGCAAAAACTGTTTCTGAAGTTTCTGTTTCAGATGCTTTCCTGAATGTTAAACAGTTCAAAAGTTTTTATAGCTACCAAAATAATTCTGTTACATGTGCCAATTATTCCTAACGAGCTTGAATCTACCTTCAGACAAGTATTTTTGGGAAAACACATTTCCCTACCTTTCTCAGTTCCAGGAAAGAAGGATGGTCGCAAGCATGCAATTTTACGAATAGATATATTTATGCCTTAGACTCTTAGAGTGAATGCCTCAGATCAAATTTTGAGGAGTCTTTTGGTGTATGATGCACATTTGACATGGTGAAACATTGTCTTGTTATTTCAGTAGTTGATCCACAGAGTTTGCTGGAAGAGAAAGAAGCAGTGGAAGAAAAATTAGCAATCAGTGAATATGAGCTTCGGTTGGCACAGGAGGATCTCTCAACACTAAAAGCGGAGTTAGAAAAGAAAATTGAATACCCTGCTGACTAACCAAATGGTAAGAATTCTCTAACTTGCGTTTGTTACTATAGTTTATGCATATTTCTTGTCATAGAGTGCTGGCAATTTTCTCCTTAAATCATTTCTGGGTGTACATACCACTTTAAGAGATGTCTCATTATTAAAAGACATGGTTATAATATTGGGTGGCATGAAGAAGTAAATGAATGCAATTGCTTAATTTTTTGTAACTTTTTCTTTTTTAAAATCAGTATCTTATGTTAATGTTAACTGCTGGTCGTGCACGATGGTTTTTATCTTCAGTTTGTCACTTATACTGTTAAGAGTGAGTGAGAGACTTGAATTTTCCTTCCCCCTGCTCTGCCATATCATTTATGTCCAACTAGCATTTGTGGAATGCTATGAGATGAAAATGGACGTTCTGTTACCTCATTCTTGGGTCCTTTAGGGATCTCTGAGTCTGTGAGGATCATGCTCTCATCCATAGGCGGCGACCTTTCAAAGACCTCTTTTCAGAAAGGTTACATGTAGAAAGAGATTTCAGCAATATCATTAGCTGCCCTTTGTCCCACTGATTAATTCTCAGAGAAATTATGGACCTTTCACGCAATTCTATTATTAGTACGTCTTGTATTCCTAGATGCTCAGTAAATTTTGCTTTCATGCAAAAAAAAGAGTAATGCTAGGTGCACCCTGACCAAGTACCCTATGGCGTACTTCCTGATGTGGATGCCACAGCCACGTCTGAATCCTGGTTAGCATCTTTCTGGAACAGTTTTTCCTAAAACCTACAATCCAATAATCTGCACCTGACGAAGATGCCAGCTGTTGCATCCACCTCAGATGGTATGCGACTGGTGTACGTCTATGAGGTACAGTTAACATTATTCAAAAAAAAACTTGGTTTCCTAAATCCTGGAAATTTGAGCTGTTTCAGGCAATGAGGCAGATATTTCTGATGAATATCAAATAATGGGTCAGCTTTTGGAATATTATGTACAACCAATGGAAATACTGACTATTTCTGATGAATATCAAATAATTAAATAATTGTATTTGATCCATATCTCTTCTTAATGTTGGCTTGTTGGCTATATTTAGTTATTAGTTTTAATATCTCATCCGCCATTTTGTGGCAAAGGCTCAAATATGGTAATCAAATTTAATAGTAAAAATTCCAATGCGAAAATGAAGAATGTTGACAGTGTACCAAACTCTTTTTGGTAAGAATGGATGCCATGCGCACATGGCCCTCTTTAGCGTCAAGACAGAGTAATATAGATAATGACTTACTACATGAGACTTCTCAACTCATACAGTTTGAGCTCCTATGAACGAGTTTCATTGATGAGGCTCTTTTATCTTTTTTCTGAATAGGATCTACGGCACTATATTATACCACCTTTTCTTAATTTTCTGAATTCAAATTAAGTAACTGTGTGTAAATCTTTGTCCTAATTGATAATCTTATTCAATGTTTTCCAGGGTCACATGATCCTATTTCTGAAAATGAGAACCCTACATCTCACCACAAGAAAAATAATTTTAAATTAAGAAGTGTTTAATTAAATGTTACAATTGAAAGAAGAAAACTCGAGAAATTAAGTAGTACTGCTCGTGTTGTGGTACTCATCCAGGGCCTGCTGCACCGCCAAGGCAGCCCAAGCTGCACATGAAGAAAACTAGTACTGATAGCCCCCCCATATATGGATATTCCTGAAAACACCTATTTCATAAGTTAAGAAATAAATCATAAGTATAGAAATTTAAGCCGAGTTTTGATTTTTCTAGGATGTGGAGTTTCACCAAATTAATCGATTCAGCATCTTGTATGTCAATCAGATATGGTTTTCTATCATCAACTTTGCAACTGATCAATTGCAAGTCGAATTTAGACAATAAAAATTAATGCAATTCATCAAACGATCTGAATAATATTGAATCAAAGACAACCACCATCCAGAGAGACTAGAATATCGATGCAATTCACAAATTCGGGCACCAAGTTCAACATGGTTCATTGTGTCAATCCATTTTCTAATTGGAACCTGAATGCAAGCAATAACCCTTCTTTCATCCGCCATCAAGTTTAGATTACTATGATACATACAAATTGCTTGGTCCTCTTGATCGCAACCTTGAGCAGGTCCACTGATCACGTAGGAATTTGCAGAAGCTCACGAATACCTTCACAGACCTGACAGAGCAGAACATTCAAAACAGAGAGCAAAACTAACTTAAATACCTCGCTATGATGTCCTCCCAAAATTAAATAAACGAAAATAAGATGAAAGTCTAGTATATATATTATATTTCTAGATTACATCACACACCATTCTCTTTTTTTGTGAGCTTTGAAATTTGCAATCAAATGGGTGTACTCTTCTAACTGCCTGCAGAATCAGAACATGACAACGCCCACTTAATCACAAAGCCTTCCCCTTTGTTGCAGTTTTTTAAAGAGGATTAGTCAAATATTGGATATCAAAAGTTGAAGTCACTGTATCCGTATGCTCAATATAATTTTTGGATTAAACCAATCATTAGAATATATATACCAGCCAAATAGGAGGGGGTTCTAGCTGGTCTTCCATCGCCACAAACTTTGAGACTGTTGTAGTTGATTAAAAAGTTCCTTTTCTTTGCAGCATTCTAACAATAATCACAAAATATAAATCTAGGATATACTACTTGAAAGTCCCACATAGTATCGGAATTGGAGCTCAAAAGGTTCTTCAGTAGCAGCTATAAAGAAGAAATGAGCATCAGGGAAAAAGATAAAAGTCCTACATTAAGAGAATTTTAGATGTTTTATATGATAGGAATTATCACCCGAGAGAGACGGAAATAGTGGACAAACACCCAAGTAGAATAAATAGAAGCACAAACAATTTAGATGAAATAGACACAAAGTACCAAGAATAAGTTTCTTGTCTAATCTTGATTGCTATACTGTAATGACCTCCTAGGCTTCAGACCATGTAAATTCCACATGAAACCCCATGCCTACAGCTACAAATATATGACGTGTATCTGGCCTGTGAGAGTGAAAACAAGGACAAGAAAACCATCAAAGACCCATACTGCAGGGTTCTGCAACCGATGTAAATTGAACGATCCTATTCAAACAATTTCAAGATTCATAGCTCTCATGTGCCAAAGAAAGCTGCAGAAAATAACCCAATTATGAAGCACGATTAAAGAAATTCACATATTTTAAGAAAAATCAAGGCCACCAGAGATTGATTAAGGAAACAAAATTAAAAACTATAATTTTCAACATCAAAGTGCACTATATAGACGACATAGAAATAATTTCACAGACACTGGTATTCAATTTTACAAGACCAATTACAAGACCAACAACAATATCCAATTCTATACAAACCACCAGAAATATTTCTAATCAACAGAAGTGCATATCAAATATATATATTCATTAAGTACAGCATGTTCAACCAATTACTGAAGAGTCTTAATTACAGCAAACGGGTACTGAACTTCAATTATCCTTGATTCAATCCACAAGAATTAAAATTTAATAACAAAGAACATTAATTAACAAAATGAGCATGCACTTGAACACCCAACAGCCCTAATCTTAATTCACGAATAGCATAATCCAGGAGTGAGATAAAGTATCATGAATTAAACTTGAAACAACAGAGAAACTTATCGATTTGACGTTGCGGTGTGGAGAAATCCACTACCTTAAAGACGTTATCGGCGACCACGGTGCAGAGTCACGAGCCGAGCGTCTCCCAAGGATACGCAGCACTCTCAGAGGGACGTGCACTCGTCGCTGAGAGTTAGAGACATGTTTGTTGTGGTTTCTGCAGAAATCTGTCGGAATTTCAACACGAGGGTAAGATGAGTAATATATTACCACATTCCCTAGAATAAATTTGCAAAAAAAAAGGGGATAGATATTTGTTAATTCAACTGCAAGAGAACACCAATACCAAAATATTTAGTAATGACCTTCTAGATACCATCATTTTTTATTTGTTCCTTTTTTTTAACAGCTAATGTTCTTCACTTCTAAAAAAGTGACTCACTAAAATATGAAAGTAGGGCATTAGCAGACGTACACATCAGCTTGCATGTAGACTTCAGAACCAAGATTGACCATAGTACGAAGGCAAGTCTCTCCATTTTTCTCCAAGGTTTCAATGTTCTTTCTCAGATCTGAGCTATAAGATGTGGACACAGACAAGCAACAACAACAGCAGCACTAAATTCCCAGAAAGCCAATAAACCCAAAAACCACCAATATTCAAAACATCATTCAGTCATTTAATTTCACATCAGTGTGTCAAAGTTTTTGGAAGTAATATGTAAAAATGAGGACGGCAACAAAGAAGAGTTTACAGCAATACACTGAAATGGCAAAAAAGTTATACCTTTCAATAACTACATTAATTATGAAGTGTTTTGAGTAAATCTTAATTTAGTTAAAGTGCTTCTCAATTTTTCCTTTTTTTTTTGAAAGTTGATAATATTAAAAGTCAAATTCATTTTTTTTCTTATCAAGGAGATTTAACGAAAATTCTTCTGTAACCTCCTTTTAGTCTGGTGAAGAAAAAGAAATGCAAAATATTATGTTGTAAGAAACATCAGCGAATTGGCAAATATTAGTTAGCCCATCTGTACCTTTCTCCCTGTATGAAATATCGTTTTCAAAATCCATCATGGAGACCCTTCAAATGGTACACCTAAAAGTCTTATATGCTATGCTGCTTATGGAATACTAAAAGTTCAACTTGAACTGTTTAATCAGGAAGTAGCACATCAAAATAAGATGAAGTAACTTCATATGCACAGCATCAACAGCTACTTCAAAAAAATATATGTAGAACATCAGCAGCTCCTATTGCTCCAAGAAATCTCAACCTAGCCTCCCAACAGATAAAATGAAATCATGCAAAATAATAAATAAATAATAAATAAAAAATATAATGACTAAGAAAAGAAAATCCCAAGGATACAAAATTTTCTATTGTTCAAAGACCTTGTGATGCTGACGCAGCAGCGAAAAAGGAAATGGGAAGAAGAAAGAAGTAGTAAGAGCAGAAAGAAAAGAGAAAAGGGAATTCTATTAAATCAAGCAATAATTTGTGTCTACACCTCTCTTTGATAGCCTATTCTTAACTACAAACAAATAGGAAACTAAACCCTAATAAGACTTTGAGTACAATAAGATTCTAAAATAGGCCTCATCTCTTTGCAGTTCTTGTATCTTCTCCTATAGTACGATTTCCACTTATGTCCCTCATCACTCCCTCCCTATTGAAAAGTGCTCAGCTTCGCTGAGTTGGACTGTAAATAGGCCTCCAACAAGGTAGGGGTAGGTGGCAAAGTTCGATTCAATGACCCAAGTATCATCAGTGCAAGGGCGGATTTTCCACCGGACAAGGAAAGAATGAGTATCACCAGTAGATGAACTCACAAATTTGTCATCTAGGACAAACTCAATAACATATCGGGGAGCAATAGGCGGTGGAGGCAAGCTTGGCACAAGTGTGGATGATGGACCTGCAGCCAAAGAAGATGGCAAAACGGGAGGCTCAAATGTGGCTTGGCAAGCAAATAAATCTGCCACATTGAATATTGGATTGATAGATAAATCTGGATGTAAATCAAGTATGTATGCATTGGACTTGATCTTTTGAGTAATAGCAAAAGGACCCATAAAACGGGCATGTAATATTTTTGTGGAATACGACGGATATCGAGCAGGATAAATACGAGCTATAACATAATTACCCACCTGAAATTCCTGAAACCTACGATGAATGTCAGCAGAAAGTTTATAATTTTCATTACTAAAAGCAATTTTTCGTTTAATCTCAGCATGCAAATTTTGGATGCAATGGTCTTATCTTGATTGAAATGTCTAGCAAGTCTTCCTGCATGTAATTCCCGCACCAAGAAATCGCGGAGTGATGTGCGAGGAATACACAGTTGGGTACCTTTATATAGGTAGCTATAACTGGGTAGAAATCCCACGTGTTGTTGTGAGAAAGCGTCTACAAAAAAAGCAGTTGAAGAGTACCCAAAAGGTAAGCATTGGGGGAGAACATTTCTGCTATGATTAAAAAGAAAATTCCCCCAAAATGCAAAGATCCAAGTATGTTTACTATTTCGTGTAAGATTGGAAATTTAATGTTTGAAAGATGCATGTTGGACTTAGGTACTTCAATTAATGTTATGCCAAGATCTGTCTATGATTATTTAAATCTGGAACTGTAACTAAAACTAATATTGTGATTCAATTAGTGGATAGATTGAATGCATACCCAATAGGAGTATTTGAAGATGTCTTAGTTCAAGTATATAAATTGGTTTTTCTAGCTAATTTTTATGTACTTGACATGGGTGGTGATTCTTCTGATAATGTGCCATTGATATTGGGACGACCATTCTTGAAAACTTCTAAGACAAAAATTGATGTTCATGAGGGTATTTGACAATGGAATTTGATGGTGAAGTAATTAAGTTCAATATCTTTAATGCATTGAGATACCCTAGTTACATTAATAGTTCGTACTTTATCGAGATTGTTGATATCATTGATTTGATTGTGCGATAGGTTTTTCAAATTGAAAATTTGAATGAGTGGCTCTAGGAATATGAAAGATTGGAATCTTTATTCCTGGAAGATAGGGCAACAACACAAACATTGCCCAAATGGAGAGTTTAAGTGATTTCTTCAACTTCTATGGCTTTACCGTTATCTTCTTCTAAAATTGTTGCCAACTATTTTGTAAGTTCCCAAGGTGGAATTGAAACCTCTTCCATCTAATCTGATATATGTTTTCCTTGGTGATGAAAACACTCTTCCTGTAATTATTTCTAGTTCTTTTGGTTTCATCTCAAGAAAAGAAATTGTTGAATGTATTAAAGATACACAAGGAGGACATAAGTTGGACTATTGCTGATATTAAAGGTATAAATCTGACTTTTTGTTTGCATATGATACATTTAGAGGATAATGGCAAACCATTCAGAGATGTTCAATGTACATTGAATTCTCCCATGATGGAGGTTGTGAAGAAATAAATTTTAAAGGGGTTAGATGCAAGGGTAATATACCCTATCTCTGATTCCAAATGGGTAAGTCCTATCCATGTAGTACCCAAGAAGAGAAGAATGGCTGTTATAAAAAATGCAAAAGGGGAATATGTTCCTACAAGAATTTCAAATGGGTGGAGAGTATGCAGTGATTATAGGAAGCTTAACCAAGCTACTAGAAAAGATCACTTTCCACTACCTTTTATTGATCAGATGTTGGACAGGTTAGCAGGGAAATCTTTCTTTTGTTTTCTAGATGGATATATTAGATATATTCAAGTTCCTCTAGCTCTTGAAGATCAAGAAAAACCATCTTTACATTCCCATTTGGAATGTTTACATTTAGGAGAATGTCATTTGGACTTTGCAATGCCCCTAGTATGTTTTAATGATGCATGATGAGCATATTTCATATTTAATTGAGCATAACATGAATGTTTTTATGGATGACTTTACTATTTTTGGTGATTCGTTTGATGCATGTCTCAATTTGTCTCTAGTTTTGAAAAAGTACATTAAGACTACCCTTGTGTTGAATTTTGAAAAATGTCATTTCGTGGTTGAATATGGAATTGTCTTTGGACATATTGTGAGTTCTAAAGGGTTAGAAGTTGATAAAGCTAAAATAGAAGTGATTAACTCATTGCCTTATCCTACATGTGTTCATGAAATCAGATCATTTTTAGGGCATGTTGACTTCTATCGATGTTTTATCAAAGATTTCTCAAAAGTTGCATCTCCTTTATGTGCCTTACTTACAAAAGATGTTTATTTTAATTTCAATGATGAGTGCAAAAAGGCTTTTGATGATTTGAATATCAACTTAACCACAACTCCTATTGTTCGATCTCCTGTTTGGACTTTACCTTTTGAAATTATGTGCGATGCAAGCGACAAAGCAGTGGGAGCTGTGTTATGGTAAAGAAGAGACGAGGAACCTTTTGTGATTTGTTATGCTTCTAAAACACTTGATCCTACCCAATGTAATTTCAAAGTGACATAAAAAGAAATGATTGATGTTGTATTTGCTTTAGAGAAGTTTTGTTCTTTTTTACTTGAGACGAAAATTGAAGAAGAAAGAATCAAAGCCTAGATTGCTGAGGTGGATGCCTTTGTAGCAAGAATTTGATTTAGAAATTAGAGATAAGAAAGGGGCTCAGAATTTAGTAGCTGATCACCTCAGTCGGATAGTCCCTAGAGAAGATTAGCCTATAATTTCTGAATTTTCTAGATGAGCAATTGTATTCTTTAATTTTGGAAACTCCTTGGTATGCTAATATTGTCAATTATTTAGTGACTAGGACTTTTCCCAATGCCTTGACACATGCTCAGAAGGAAAAAATTAAGGTTGACTCTAAGTAATACTTTGGAAAGATCCTTATTTGTGGAAATCTTGTTCTGATAAGGTAATTAGGAGATGTGTCAATGAATCTGAATTCTTATATATTCTTACTCTTTGTCATAGTTCTGAAGCTGGAGGACATTTCGGACCAAGAAGGACTACACACAAGGTTCTTGAGTGCGGATTTTATTGTCCTATGTGAAGAGTGCCAAAGATTTGGTAATTTGTCTAGAAAGAATGAAATGCCACAATTTTTTATATTATTTTGTGAGATCTTTGATGTGTTGGGTATTGATTTGATGGGTAGAAGCTTAAGCTACGAAGAAGGATGATGCAAAATCTGCTGTTAAATTTGTTAAGACTAACATCTTTAACTGGTTTGGAGTGCCTAAGGCAATCATTAGTGACCGTGGTACTCATTTATATAATTTCCTTCTTGAGAAGTACCATGTCACACATCGCACTTCGACTACATATCATCCTCAGACAAGTGGACAAACTGAAATTTCAAATAGGGAGATTAAATATATTGTAGTAAAGATGGTCAATCCATCTAGGAGGGATTAGAGTCTTTGGTTGGATGATGCTCTCTGGGCTTATAGGACAGCATTCAAAACTCCTATAGGTATGTCTCACAGGTTGATATATGGTAAAGCTTGCCACTTGCCAGTTTAGATTGAGCATAAGTCCTATTGGCCAGTGAAGCAATGTAATTTATATTATGTTCAATCTTGTGTTGAAAGAAAATTGTTAGAGATATTTGTAATTATGTAACTAATTTATTATTAATGTAAGAAGAGTGCTGCCCTATTTAAAGGGAGCACACACATGGATTACGGTTAACCACGACCCTAGCTGTGTGGAACAACAACTTGTGTGTTTTCTTCTTCTCCTTTAGTCCTTACGTACGATATTCATGAAACTCTTCATGGTATCAGAGCAGGTTGTTGATTCGTTAAACGTTGAATCATACTAAATCTTTGATTACATAGTCATTACCTCTATTTCGACATTCGGAACGGTGGAGATCGTGTTTGGAACTCCGGAGAAGAAGTTATTGTCATTCGAACAGAAAGTTTTCTACAGGTAAATTCTGCACTGACCAGTCTCACAATTCTTAGCTATCAGAGGGGAATCCCTGGTCAGATTGAGATGAATCTAGTGTTTGGTTGATAATTTAGCCGCTTGGTTTGAAAATTGTTTTTGGATATACGTTACTGCTTAGTTTGATCATACTGTTGTATTGCTAGTTGTCGGTTCGTTGACTGCTGCGAATTGTCATTGGTATTCTAGCTGCCTATTTCGCTGTGAATTGTTGTTCTAATATGATATGAATGGTATAATTTTCACTGCTGTTAATGAGAATGAAAAAGATGAGCAAGTGGTTGGAGGTATTTCTGGTGCAAAGATGAATGGTAAAAACTATCTATTATGGTCTAGAGCTGCAGAAATTCACATTACAGCAAGGAAGAAGGGTAAATTTATTAATGATGAACCACCAGAAAATATAACAGAGCCTTGGATTGCAATCAACAACTTGGTAATGTCATGGATTTTATCTAGTGTTGAGATACACATTACGCCTAGTATCATTCATTGTGACTTAGCTTATCGCATGTGGAAGACTCTTTGTACCACGTACTCTCATGGTAAAAATCTTTCACATATTTATAATTTATATACTGATTTCTTTGCTTTGAAACGTGAGGAACATGACTTGCTGTAAAATGCAGCCACTTACTAGTGATCAGAGGAAGCTTTTCAACAGTGCGAAGAGCTTAAAATAATTAGATTTCTAAATTACATAGGACCTGAGTATGAGGCTCTTGGACAACAAAAATTGGCCAAAACAGATAAGCCCACATTTGAAGATGTTTTTGGTGCACTCATGAGGGCTGCCCCAGCAGTTTCTATAATTGGTAATGCAGTGACCAAGGAAGAGAAAGCAGACTTTTCTGCCTTTGTGGCAGAAAATGGTGGTGGAAGAGGAGGTTCTAGGCAGAGGGGCAAATGCCGAGGGGCAAAGGCCGAGGAGGCAAAGGAGGACGAGGCAAAGGCAAAGCAGAAAGTTTGCTTTGTACTCACTGTGGTAAGACTTCTCATATGGCAGAAAAGTGTTGGGACAAGTATGGAAAACCTGCATGGGCAAATAATGTCAGTAGCAGCAATACACAATATTTTGAAGGATGCACTCTAAGAGATGAACTCCAGATTTTTATTCAGAATCAAAACTTGATGCTTCAGAAGCTCTCACAACTCTCAGGTTCGTCTAAGCCCTTTGAGTTAGCACCTTCCTCATCATTGGCACAAACAGGTTTACTCGACATTCCATCTTTCTAGCTCTACACCTGCTTGGGTTATTGATTCTGGAGCAAATGTTCACATGTCAAATAATCCATCTTTGTTTGATTCAGTAACTTATTCTTCTGATTTGGGGTGTGATACATTGGCTGATGGGTTTGTATGTCCTGTAACTGGGGTTGGTCACTTACGAATTTCTGATTTTTTAAAATTTGATTGAGTTTTATTTGTCCCTAAGTTTCCAATTGATTTGCTGTCTGTTAGTCATCTCTTGGTTGTGTTATTCAGGATCTCAAGACCCGGAAGATGATTGGTTCAGGCCGTGAGAGAGGGGGCATGTTCTACATCGAGAAACTAGTTCGTTCGTTTACATTTCTTTCTTTGTCTCCATTCGAGTGGAACACTGGTCTTGGACATCCATATTTGCATAAACTTCAGATCTTAATCCCATCCATACCAGTCGCCTCAACTTTGGAGTGTGAAGCTTATCAACTTGGGAAACAACATAGTGTCTTTTCCGGCACGAGACAATCCATCTAGTACTACTTGTTTTGAGTTGATTCATTATGATGTGTGGAGGCCTTGCCCTATTTGGAGTATTTTGGGTTAACTTTCATTGATGATTTTAGTCGTCGTTGTTGGTTTTATCTTTTAAAGAATAAGTCTGATGTATTTTCTGTATTCAAACAGATTGTTAGTGAAATAAAAAGTCAGTATGGTTGTTCGATTAAAACTTTACGTAGTGACAATGGTGGTGAATACACTAGTTTAGAGTTTTCTTAATTTTGTTCCTCTGAAGGTATTATACATGAAATTTTACCCTATAAGGGCATACTTGTAATTATGTAACTGATTTATTATTAATGTAAGAAGAGTGCTGCCATATTTTAAGGGAACACACACATGGATTAGGGTTAACCGCGACCTTAGCTGTGTGGAGCAACAACTTGTGTGTTTTCTTCTTCTCCTTACATCCTTACGTATGATCTTCATGAAACTCTTCAAAAATTACAGTTGCAAGAGTTAGAGGAATTAAGGATTGAAGCATATGAGAATACTAGAATATACAATGAGAAAACCAAAGCGTTTTATGATAAAACGATTACCAGAAAATCCTTTTGCATAAGGAAAAAAATTTTATTCTTCAATTCTAAAAGAAAATTATTTCCTGGTAAACTTCAGTCACGTTGGATTGCTCCCTTCATTATTACTAATTCTTTCCTCTTGGTGCAGTGGAAATTAAGAGCCTTGACACTAGTAAGACTTTCAAAGTGAATGGCCATAGGTTGAAGGAATTCCATGAACCAGCTCTGTTGCAATTTATTGAAGATATCCATTTGGAAGTCCTGTCAACAAGAGAAGGGAAGAGCTAACCATAGTTACTTTTCTTTAAACTTTATTTTCTTTTATTTGTTTTAGACTTGTTTTTGTTTTAAGTTTTTGTTTGTTGAATAAAATTTGAATAAGTGCCTACCATGTGCTTAGACTTGTTTTAATCCAACCTTGGATCTTACATTGGGCACAATGTAAGGTTTATGTGTGGGGGGAGTGACTGTTTGCCCTATTATTGATTTTTTTTTGCAAAAAAAAACCTTTGATTTTTTGTTGATTTTGCAGTGTTTTTTAAATGGTTTTAAGTTGTATAGCTGAAAGTATGGAACAATTGGTTTGAAAATTTCATAGAATGATTGAATGCATGAACTCTCTACTTGTGACTCGTTGGTATGATGTTTTACTTAGAAATAGGGTGCCTAAGTATGGTAAATAGAAAAACCAGTGAGATATTTGAGCCTTTATGATTGATACATTAATTTCAGTCTAATATTTCTTTTCATGTGAGATTTGTTTCATGATTTTGTATCTCTAGAACTTGCATTGATATACTTGTTGATACTACATTGAAAAATACATACATGAAGATGATAAAGACACATAGGAATTTCAACCCCAGATAGCCAAATTAGTCCACCCTTGAATATTGTTACTTTAGTGAGATAATTTTGAGCCTTCATGGAACCTTTTCTTCGATTTACTAAATTCACAAAAATGAACTTAAGCCTGAAAAACAAATGTTTCTACACAATCATAGGACTAGTAGATCATTTGGATGTTGTAAAGGATGGGTTAATGTTTAATTGTTCTGAGTAAGTGGTGTGGTGAATGGGTATTATTCTTATATTGTATTCATCATTCCAAGTTTTCTGGTCAATATAATCCTCTGGTTACAATTAAAAAAAAGCAAAAAAAGGGAAAAAAAGAAAGGTTCTAAAAATTATTTTATATCATGGAGAAGAGTCGGGAGAAGCAAATGCTTGGTGTTATGCTCAATTATTTTCTATGATTTAGCTCCACTTTATCCAAAATTCTCCATACCTTTTGTCCCTAGCTCCATTTCAACCCAATGAAAAACCTTTGGATTCATGTTAAGCATTATTCTAAGCAGTGGAGATAGGATTGACATACAAACTTATGGCGGAGCAGGTTCATGGAAAGAAGTTAAGCAAAACACATAACCCTTTTTAAACACATAAGACCTGAGTGTTTTACCTTGTGAGGGTTTCCCAACTTGGTTTAGTCTATGCATAAGTGGGAATGATTGCCAATTGGTTATGAGTTATGTCAGTTAGCTGTTCAATAGTGGTTATGACTTTTGATGGCTAATTGTTCATTTCACTTGTAAGCTATACTTCCAATGGACTTTGTTAGAAAAACTAGTTGTGTAATGCTTTGTAAAAGGGCGACCAAAGTTTTAGTTTGGGGGAATTTGATAAGTGCATATTTTCACATATTTTGATACCTTAAATTTATTTAATTTGGTTACATTTTGGGCATTATATGAGTTTATTTGAGAAGATTTATCAATTTTGACTTCTGAATGGCTAATTTCGATTTTTAATTGAAAAAGGTGGGGAATTAGTTGTTTTTCATCGATCTAACCATCTTTCATATTTTGATCATAACATCTTTGTATATGATCAGTTATTAAAAATTGAAAATGCATTGGAAAGCTAACAAAGAAACCTACAGCTTTTGTCTTTTGTGTTTTCTCGGAATCGAGACGTGTTGTGGTCAAAATTGAGCTCAACGTTCCTACTTGTTCAAGTGATAGACAAATGAAGAATGCATGAAGCGTTTAGAAGCCCACACCCGAAAAAGTGCAGCCCAATAATCACCAAATAAAAGTGATTACCAGGACAAAATAATCCCAAAAAGACAACTCCAATCTAGTAGAAACAAGGGCAAAAAATCGAATGACATAAATGCCCCCTAACGTAAATTCACTCAACTACCTTTATTCAATTCAACCGGGAAAGAGGAAAAAGAAGTGATCAATTACAGAAAAAAATGGGGAATCGAGACAGACACTTGGAGATTGTGTAGAGGAAAGAGAGAGGGCAGTTTTTGGGACATTAACTTGGAGATTAAAGCAAAGAAGAAGCAGATTAATTCAGTAATTGCTGTATTGAAGAGGGAAAAGAAAAACAGTCCAAAAATCACCTATAAATAGGGGTTTATCTGTTTGGAGCAGAGACTTGAGTATGAAAGTTTCTTTAGAGAGCAGAGAAAAGGAGATTTACTTTTCCTTTATCACTCCCTAACAAGAGAGTGAGAAAGGCAATAGAGACAAGGTTGGAATATGTTGTGGGAGTGAAAGAACCTAAAGGAAACAAGTTGGTTTGCTGTTCATGGAGGAGAGACGATTCTCTTTGGGAGATGTATCACAACAAGCTCTCAAAGGGAAAGTTCTTGATCTTAATCTTATTTCTAACTTCTTATGCTTTGTTCTTGCTTTGTTTTCTATATGTCTTTCTTATTTCTCTATATGGTTTGACTATTATTTAGATTCTTTGGACTTCAATTCTATAAATTAAATGTTGGTACTTTTGATATTTAAATAACACTGATTTTTAGTGCTTAAGATTTTCATCTTTATGCATGAAATTGATCATTTCATGCGTGTTGATTAAATTTACAACTTTTCATTTTGTAATGCACAAGGTAAACAAAACAGTTAAAAGAAGCCAATAGTTGGGTTTGGAGAGGTCACACCTATTTTAATTTCAACTAAAGCGTGATTTAAACCTACTATTTTGAACTTGCTGGTATGTTTAGTTTGGATTGATTGAATTTGTGTAAAATCTGAATTAATTAGAACCTTTGCTCAATTGGTTTTAGTTATATGAAATTAAGGGAGTGTCCTCTTATTGAACTTTTCTTTGTCAACCTATCAAAAGTATAACACCAGATCAAAATTTTAGTTACTACTTTCTAAGGCAAGGAAGTGGGAGTGAAATGCGGCAAGTAAATTGTATATGGTAGATAAATAGTTATTTGGTTTATTTTTCAAGTTTTGACCAAACCCCCATAAACCGTGTAAGATTTACGTATTCCTATTAGAATAAATCTTAATTGTTATGCACAAAAATCCTCGTGGGATCAAACCTTTCTTGCCCTATACTTTGTTGGGAATTATTTTAGGGGTTAAACATTGATTTAATTTTAAGGCAGCAACGATCTGCCACTAAATATCCATGCCCCAAATTATTTAGAGGAGGCATATTATAAAGTCCTCGAATTTGAGAAATACCTTCAACACACTCCCCAAAGCCGTGCTTTTATCTCGTTCAATGACCTTCCTCATGGTCAAGCGACTCCATCGCCTAGGGTTAACAATCGACCACAACCCACCTTCCCTCGAGCCACCACAACACCTAGCTTTGCAACTCTTCCTAGTGAGAACAAGGTTCCTCAAACTCCTTTCTCCACAACAAGAAATGCCATAGAGTGTCATAATATTCATGGGAAAGGTCACATTGCTTCTTGATGCCCAAACCTCACGTTAGCGATTGAACGCGTTGATGAGTCTATCCTTGAGGTCAATTCTGATGTTGTTGCTATTACCCCTACGAAGGATCCATACTACGAAATTGACTTGCAGTCTTTGAAGATGATTCTCTTGCAGGTTCAAACCACATGTCTGCTATAATGTGAGGTATCTTATATGCTCCAACTCCCCTAGACACTTGGAAGCGCACCAACATCTTGCATACAGTTGTCCCTCTAAAAAACAAAACTTGCAAGGTCATTTTTTATGGGGGAAGCACTATGAACGTAATTTCTTGGACAGCCCTTACTCCGTTCAACCTTCATACGAAATCACATTCCCATCCTTTTAGAGATGCCTGGGTAGATAAGACTTCCCTTCTAGTCATGGAACGTTGTCTAGTACCACTTTAGATTGGACCTTATTCAGATGATTTGTACTGTGATGTCTTACCTATGGATGTTGCTTACATTTTTCTAGGTCGATCTTGGGTATATGGTCATGATGTTAGGTATTTTAGTAGAGACCACCTACTCATTTATTCATGGCACCAAAATCATATTACTAGAGCTTGCCTTACCTACTCCTGCACAAAAGCTGGCTTCCCCCTCCCCTACCAGCACTCATGCTAACTGACTGCAGATAGAGTCTCCTTTGCAATTTGCACCAGCCAAAATTGAATCTGGCCTAATTTTTGCAATTGCAAACAGGGACAGTTTTCGTTTCCCTAAATATGCTCCCATACGCAGTAGTGTTCACCCACTATTGACTGAGTTCTAGTATGTCAAGCCGGAAGAATTCCCCGTTGAGTTACCCGCTATGCGAGACATCCAACATATCATTGATTCACCCCAGGGTCCCAATTGCCTAACCTTCCACATTATAGGATGAACCCTACAGAGCGAGCTGAGCTGAATAGAGAAATAGATGGTCTTCTACAAAAAGGTTTTATCCATCATAGCCTCAGCCCTTGTGCAGTTCCTATCCTATTAACCCCACAAAAAGATGGATTTTGGCACATGTTTGTGGATAGTAGAGCTATCAATAAAATCATTGTGAAATAACGATTTGCCATTTAAAAGTTAGAGGACATGATAGATGACCTAGCTGGTGCTCAAGTGTTCTCAAAGATTGATCCACGGAGTGGATACCACCAAATTCAAATTTATCCTGGTGACGAGTGAGAAACTGCATTTAAAACTCAAGATGGTTTGTATGAGTGGGTAGTCATGCCTTTTGGTATGTTTAATGCCCCAAACACCTTCATTAGAGTCATGCCCCACATTTCCCCCCATTTATTTGCACTTGAACTCCCTGTCAATTTAAGTGATATACATGCCAAATGGGGTTGAATTATTTCTCAGTGTTGAACTTATCAATTTGTCAAAGCCATGAAACATAATATTGGCTTATATACTCTACTATCTCTTCCACACTCCCCATGGTGTGACCTTAGTATGGTCTTTGTCTTAGGGTTACCAAAGACTGTTACAAATTATGATGTTATCTTTGTGGCGGGTGATATCTTCTCCAAAATGGCTCACTTCATCTCATGTTCTAGGACTACAGATGCGTCAAATATAGCTAAAGTGCTTTTTAAGGAGATAGTGCGCTTTCATGGCCTATCTTTGACTATAGTGTGTGACCATTATGTTAAATTTTTCAGTTAGTTTTGGAAGACACTACAAAATTATTTGGTACCACATTGAAATTTTCCTCTGCTTTTCACTTGCAAACCGACGGTCAAACTGGGTGCACTACTAGAAAAAACACTTTCATCAGGGGTTGTTTCAAAAGAACCGCCGATATAGATTAACTTAACCACCGATATAGATTAACTTAACCATCGGTAAAACCAAAGAACCCTTGGGGACTGAACCGAATGGCTTCAACCACTGGTAAGCAATGGACTATCGGCAAAAATATTTTTCGCTGGTTGAGTTGGGTCACCGGGTGTTTTAAATTGGTGGTGACCCTAAAGGCCCTACTTTCCCCTTCCCGCTTCAGTTTTCTCTTACCCTTTATCGAGTACTTTCCAAAACTCTTGCAAACCAAAATCGCCAGGCCTGTTCCGACGATTCTGACACAACAATCAACATCCATCACCTGCAAATCGACGAACCCCCTTCATTTCTGGAGAGCACCCTGGATGCCAACCAAGGATAGCGAAACAAACGACATATTCGACCTCCAAAAAGGAGGCTAGTTTATTTTTTTGCCTATAGTCATTCGATTCTATTATGTTAGTCCTCGATTTTGAATCTATATAGGTTTTCCTGGCAGAGGGGTCGCCCAATTTTGGAAGAGCAAATTTGTAAGGGTATTTGCACTCAATCTCTGGGGTTTGCTTCGCAGAGGGTTTGCTTCCTTTGTTTGAACCCTCTCCGTTCTTCAATTGTGTGGCAGACAATCGTTGTTCTTCGCAGTGGGTAATCTCTCTATTGTTACGAAATAATGTACAGATCATTCCTGCAGGTTAACTATGTGCTACTTACATATATCGTGTGAAATTTATTGAACTAAGGTAAATAGAAGTAAGAGAACTAAAGTAAGTACCAGTACGAAAGAAAACTAGAACTAAATTGAGAGAACTTGAAAGAGGCAGCTCAGGTAGGAAGAGGAAGAAAATTGGAATTGTATTCATGATGTTGTTGTTGTATACAATGTATATCCTCTAAATATTTATAGACTTTACATGAAGTATCATACTTATAAACTGACTCTAATTCTAGTCTAACTTGAACTGTAATTCTAATCCTATAAGATTCTAGAAGACTCTGATTCTACCTCTTAGTGCCTAATAAGGACTCATAAAGCTAGGTCAAACTCTGGTCAATTTCCACTGGGCTTCCACTCATGTGGGCTTGGACCCATGTTTCTCAACATCAAGATCATGCTTTTCTTTTTCTTTTTTACCTACTAAATAAATTTTCTACTGAATCCGCTTCCTCCCTCGATACTTGGGAACATGAGTATTGACGGTATCACTTGTAGGACAGTATTTAGATTTTTTCAATTTATATTATCTATTTACTGAAAAATATTAGCAGATAAACGTTTCTGGATATTTTTAATTAATATTTTCTCACATAATGATGCATTTATACGTTTTTCCATCGGTTTCATGTTGCTGATACTGTAAGTTTTTAATGCTAAGTGGATGTTTTGGATAAAGTTATATGCACTTGCTAATGGTTTCACTTGCGTGCTTTTATATGCAATATGAACCATGAATTGTCTACCCTCTACCATTTCTAGTAATTGATGCAAGAATGCAGTTGCACAAGCCTATGACATTGGATGACTTAGTTTGCAGTTCAAATTGTTCGTGTATTTTTATGGTATGTTTTTAATGTATTATATTGTGATATTTGGTAGGCCCATCACAATGTGTCAAACCTTTGATCGACATAGAGGACATGGAGATGCAAGACCCAAACCTCGAAGAAACCCGCCCACCAGAGGAGATGGAATTACCTGAAGAACCACAACTGGTTTAGAGATGTGCTGGTATTGGTCCTACCAGAGTGACCTCTCTCATGCCCAATACTGGTGACGAACATGAGGTGAAGTTCAAAGATGGTCAAATGACCAACAAGGGAGCGGCTAATTTCTTACGAATAGTCGGCTCCAACAGCCGTCAAGAACGATACTTTGTCATGCATAAGATGTGGAAGGAGCAAAGTTACGAGTTCGACAAATGGTTCACTGCAATGTCGGTACGTATATATGTTTAACAATTGAACTTATTCGTTTTAGTTGGATATCCAAGTTTGTTGGACAATTGTTTGCTTATTGGTATTAATTGTACTGTAGCTTGTGTACAAGTGGGTTGATGGTGATGAAAAAATAGAGCTGGATAGCAAGAAGGCAAAAAAGTTCCTTAAGCAGATTTCTTCAGAAATTAATTAGGGACAATAGGTGCAACATGAGGAGAGCCTATGTTGAAGACAAGAACCCGCAAGAGTATGCAACAATTCCCATTCCATCCATTATGCAGGAATCGTGGGATCTTTTACTGGCTTATTGGGAGTGAGAACAAGTGAAGGAAATGTCGAGGAAAAAAAAGATTAATTGGTCTAAGCAAATGGTCCTTCACCCTCTCGGCACAAAGTCTTTTCCTCGGTACTATGAGAAGCAGGTAAGTACTTATCTTTTCATCTTAAATTTTCATAACTATACCTCAACTTTGTTTATTGATGGATTGATGTTTTAGAAAATTGAGATACTAAAAAGGGAGATCTTTTAGTTTATTTCATGATTACATAAGGGCCAATAGGAAGAAAGATGGGATGTTTCCAACTGAAGGCATGCATGAGAAATGTGTAAGTTTCTAAGTTCGAATTAATTCATAAGTTACAATATAAGATAGGAAACTAATTATTTTTTCTATGATGTGTTTTGCAGGAATAATTACACCATGAAGTTATTACTTGCCAGATCTTTGAATCACGGGACCCAGAGGTTTTGAGATTCGTATTGGATCATCTGCATGATGGACTTCACGACGGATATGAAAGGGGGGTTGTCCATTGTTATTGACGTGGTTGGGTCGGTCGAGTGTGCAGGTCGGCTTCCCTACAAGAAAGTGCAACACTAAGAGAGGAAGAGAAGGAGTTGAAGGGGAAATAAACTATCACGTAGAGAGAAATTGCAATTACGAAGGAGAATGAATCAATCACATAGAAGGAGGTGGTGACTATGAGAGAGCAAATCACCATTTTAACACAATCACATCGGCAGTTTCATACAAGTATGTTATGCCATTCTTATTAACTGATTATGACAAGCGATGATCATGAAAATTAAATTTTAATTCTTTCTTAATTTTAGTTCACGCAGGCGATGATAATGAAATTGTTAATCCTGATAAAGATGTTTGAAGTGGGGTCTTTTGAAGGTGGCCATGGATGTTTTGCACAACATAGTTACCTGAAAAAAACTTTTGTTCTGTTACACGAAAAAGTTTTCTGACGGGTTTTGGGATTTACCCGTGGTTTTTTACTGCCGGTTAAAGTCATTTTTTTGGTTGTGGTGGTTTACTGTAGTCTGGGGCATTTTCTTCGCTGTTTGGTTGGGGACAAACCTAGGACTTGGGATGTCATTTTTTCCATTGTTGAATGTGCTTATAATAACTCTGTCAACAGCACCTCCAGTAAAAAGCCATTTGAAACTGTCTATAGCCTATCAGCCAAACAACCTTTTGACGTCATTTCATTATCCTCTGCCTATCAGCCTTCTGAATCTGCCCACACTTTTGCCAAATACACCATAACCTACAGGTTGAGATTAGACAAAAAAATTGCTTTTGAGTAATGAAAATTAAAAACTTTCTGCTGATGCACACCATAGGATTAAAGAATTTCAGGTTGATGAGTATGTTATGACTCATATTAACCCTGCAAGCTTTCCTCTGAATGCCATAAAGAAACTTCATGTCTGTTCCATTTGCAGTTACTCGCTGAATCGAATCCAATGCATATGTCCTTGATTTGCCTCTTGATTTGTCTATGACCCATGTATTCAATGTGGCAGATTTATTTACTTACCAAGGAACATTTGAGCCTTCCGTTTTGCCTTCTTCTATTGTTGAATGTCCATCTTCAGTTTTGGCTCCCTAAAGAGGAACTGCACCTATTAGCCCAGGATTTGTTGGAATCTTATTTGCAACCTCAGTCAATGGAGTAGAGTTCTTTTCCACTAGGGGGAATGATGCAGAGCAGGAGTTGAATACATACGTTAGGCGTAAACCCAAGAGTAGTTTGGATTAAATTAGGAGATTGTATTTGAGTTAGAGTAAAGTTAAATTTCATTATTTTATAGTTTCTTTGGTTTCTTTGGTTAGAGTTTGTGAAAGATATGGTCAAAGATCCTCAGTCTTCGGATTCCTGTCTAGATACATCAGAAGATATTCCAAATCCTCTTGAGAGTATCTAAGTCAAGTAGAAGATTTCATACTCGTGTATATGTAGAATACTTCTTCATTTAGAATTCTCCCTTGTTTAGAATTCTTTCCTTCTATGATTCTTTGGTTACCTATTCTATAACCCATGTAACCTTTATGTACTACATGTGAATTAATGACAATAAGCTCTAAAGAATACTTTTCTCACATGGTACCAAAGCCCGTCGTCTAACGACAAAGCATGACGTCTGACTCTTCTTCCTCCTCCCTACCCTCTTCCGCAACTGCCCAAAATTTCTCTCCAGCTTCGTTCGGGGTTGTCCATGACTTTGGTTCATCCAGAGGACACGTCGTTCATACCACAACGAATATCACCCACCATGTCTCGATCAAACTCGATGGTGACATGTATCTCTATTGGCAGCAACAGTTTCTTCCTGTCCTGAATAGGCAACATCTCATGGGGTTCGTTGATGTAACAACCTTTCCTCCCCCATAATTCCTTCCGAGGCAAGAAGTGTCCCTTATGGTCAACCCGACGTATGACCAGTGGTACCAGATTGACCAGACGATTCAGAGCTGGTTTCTTGTGACTCTATCCAATAATGCCCTTAGCTGTGTGTGAGGACTAACAACAGCTGCAGCAATGTTGGAAAAGCTGAGACATCTATGCAAGCCATTCTGAAACTCAGATCAACCACTTACAGTTCTCCCTTTAGATAATAGCGAGGAGATTTTTCCATGACTAAGTATCTTGACAAGATAAAGTCAATCAAAGACAAACTTAAAGCAGCTGGTTTTCCGGTGCAGATCACATGTTCATCCATTACCGAGCCGCGAGAGCAAATTGCACATCTCGACCCATCCGGCAGCCCATTTTCCAACATGGCAAACCGCTCTTCTGGCTAGCAGCATCTGAATCAGAACTCTTCCTCTCAAACAGCAATGGTCCTGGTAATCGAGGGGTTGTGGTCGTGGCAACTAAGGTAGTTGCAATAACAACAACTCCAATAGATCATCCTTTGAGAACTCTAGCTGACCCACTTGCTAGATTTGTACCAAATTTGGGCACAGCATACTTGTGTATTGCAGTCGGTTCAATCTATCGGTACATCCTCACATTACTGGGGACTCCTCTATGCTAGGGTCAACCAATCCATACTCCGGGTGTGACCAAGTGTTTCTCGGAAATGGTACGGGTTTGAAAATCCAGTTGACTGGCCCTTGTGCTTTAATTCCAAATCTCACTTTGAAAAATGTTCTTTTCGTGCCTGACTATTTCAATAATCTCATCTCAATCTCAAAATTAAGAATCGATCACAATTGTAATGTTACATTTTTGTCTCAATGGTTTTCTATGCAGGAACGCAATACAGGTCTGATTTTACAGAAGGGGCGGCTTAAGAACGGGTTATATGTCGTGGATCATCTTGCTTATCCTTTTTGTTTGCTTTCTCATAAGTCTCCGTTTCGTTTTGGCACAATAGACTAAGTCGTCCAGGTCCATTAATTCTATCACATGTATTTTGCATAATGAACATTCATGTTCGGTTTAGTAATGAAAAGTTGATTTGTTCTTCTTGTCAAATTTGCAATCTGCTTCTAAACCATTTTCACGTGTGCCCTCTTGTGCCAGAAAAGCTTTAGATATTGTTTCTACGGACATATGGGGACTACCAGTCCTGTCACGTCATTTGGGGATTTAAATGCTATAGCTCGTTTGTTGATAATTTTAGTCATTTCATGGTCATGACTATCTTTCATGCAGTTTAAATCCGAAGTCGTCTTTATTTTGGCAAAATTCAAACTTTTGGTTGAAAATATAAGTTAAAAATCCTTCAAACAAATGGTGGAACCGAATTCTTGAGCAGCTATTTTCAAAAACTTCTGCAGTCTAGTGGTGTGCATCACATAATATCTTGCCCCTATACACCCTAGAAAAATGGTATAATAGAAAGAAAACACAGACACATATCAGATAAGGGAAAACTTTTCTTGCACAGCTGTACACATTATAAATCACCTTCCCTCTCTCCTTTTGTCGTTTAAATCTCCAGTAGAGGTATTATTCGGTATCAAACCAATTAAATGTAGTTTCGCATATGTGGATGTCTGTGTTACCCATATATATGTCTTTATGCCAAAAGCAAACTTTCCGATCCGTCCACTCCTTGCGTGTTTCTCGGGTATCATCCCAATTACAAAGGGATTTGGTGTTTACATATCCCATCTGGTTGTGTTTATATCTCACGCAGTGTGGTCTTTGATGAAATAGTGTTTCCGTTCGCCAAGCCACCCTTCCTACTCGATCTAGAAGTTGCGCTCTCACCATCAACACCTATTCACTTTCTTCCTCTTCCACAGATATCACCACAGCTGCCCCAACACTCTGATGTTATCTCTCATACAATGTCCCAACCTCTAGTGGATCCGTCCTTGTCTCTGCCTTTTGCTTTACCCGAGCTCGACTCGGTCTCTCCATTCACCTCTGCACCCACTAAAGAATCTCTCTCTCTCAACCTGTCCTCTCCAACAGTCACCGTACTGCTCCCTTGGCCACTCATCATATGAAAACGAGGTCATGGACAGGAAATTTGAAGCCCAAGCTGCTTGCTACTGCTAGACAACCATGTCAATTGCCTCTCTCCGACATAGAATCAACTTCGTTTCGAGCTACCTCTAAGTCTCCCCAGTGGTGTGAAGCTTTTTCAGAAGAATTTAATGCCTTGCTAGCTAACCATACATGGTCTCTTATTTCTCTTCCACTGGGACGAAAGGCCATTGCCTACAAATGGGTGAACAGGATTAAACGTCGCCCGGATGGTGACCATTAGAAGGCTAGTTTGGTCGCCAAAGATTTTAACAACAAGAAGGGTATGATTATTTTGAAACCTTCAGTCCTGTCATTAAATCAAGCACTATTCCAACATTGCTCATATTTACCGTTCAGAATCGATGGTCTATTCGTTAGCTAGATGTCAATAATGCGTTCTTGAATGGCATCCTTGAAGAAGAAGTCTATATGGAACAACCGCCTAGCTTTAAGGTTACCTCGTAATCTCATGCGGTTTGTTGGCTTCCAAAATCCCTCTATGGCCTTAAACAAAGTCCTCGTGCATGGTACAGACGGCTCATAAACTCTCTTCTTTCCGTCAACATTATTACTTCTTCATCAAACTGATCTCTAATGCTTCCGTATACTTCCTCTTGCACCATCTATATCTTAATATATGTTGACGACATAGTGATCATGGGCAGCAATAGTTCAGATATCCATCAGGTAATTTTGGCTCTCCAACGTGATTTTTCTATCAAGGATATGGGCCACTCCATTATTAACTCGGCATTGAGGTCCACCGGGTTGGCCCAAGAACTCTCACGACCTCTTACATCGGCTCTCTTTGATGGATATTAATCCCATTGCTACTACAATTATTGTCGGCTCAAAATTGTCCAAATTCGATGGAGTTCCTCTATCTGATTCAAAATTGTCCAAATTGTGGGCGCTTTATAATATATAACTCTCACCTGGCCAGGCATTCAATATGTCGTCAACCAATGTTGCCAATTTAAAAAAAAATTGACTGAAAAGCAATGGACAGCTGTCAAAAAATTTCGCGGTATGTCAAAGGTAAATTGAAGAATGGCATCTATCTTCATCCAACCTCTCAGTTGGGCCTTGACGGGTTTGCAGATGCTGATTGGGGCGGTTTTCCAGATGATTACAAGTTCTTTTATGGTTATTGTATTTTATTAGGCGGATCACTGATCTCGTGGGCCTCAATGAAGCAACCCACTGTCTCTCGGTCCAGTGTTGAGGCCAAGTATCGAGCTCTGGCCCTTGTGGCTTCAGAATTGTCTTGGACCTTGCAGCTACTAAAAGAATTACACATCTATCTTGGGGCTTCCCCAACTATTTGGTGAGATAATTTATCCGAACTCATATTGCGGCCAACCCCATCTTTCATGGACAAATGAAACATGGTTCTTTCCGGATCTCGTACATTCCAACAAGAGACCAGCTTGCTGACATACTCACGAACTGCCTCTCATGTGCCCAATTTAATAGGCTGCTCACCAAAGTCAGTGTTGTCTCAGCACGACTCAGTTTGTGGGGGAGTGTGAAAGATATGGTCAAAGATCCTCAGTCATCGGATTTGCGTCCAGATACATCAAAAGATCTTCTAAATTCTCTTGAGACTACCTAAGTCATGTAGAAGATTTCATACACATTTATATGTAGGAATACTTCTTCATATAGAATTCTCCATTGTTTATAATTCTTTCCTTCTACGATTCTTTGGTTACCTATTCTGTAACCCATGTAACCTATATGTCCTACATGTGAATTAATGAAAATAAGTTCGGAAGATTACTTCTCTCACGAAGTTTAATTAGGATATTGATTACTTGTTAGGTCTTCTATTAAGCCTATAAATAGGCTATGCTACATGTAATTCGATAGACCTAAATGATTAATTGAAGTTTTTCTCTTGTATTCTTTCTCTGCTCCTTCCTTTTCTCCTTCGATTCTACATCAATAGGTCTTTTTATATAACAATGAGAAAATATTCCACAAATAAAGCTCCAAAATGAAACCAGAGTACAATAGCTAGGAATACAAAGATGTTCCAAGAAACAAAAAGCACAAAGGAAAGTGCCCCTAGAGACGAGCCAAGTGTTAGGATATGAAATTTAAATCAAGAAGGGAAGAAAGAAACGGGACAAAAGGGAAGAAAATATAGGGTGCGTGCGATAGAGGAAACACGTGACTGGGAGAAGAGAAGAAAGATGTAGAAAGAAGGAGAAAGAAGGAGAAAGAAGCTGAGACGAAAGAAGAAGAGTTGTTGGTCCAGCAACCTTGTAAGTTCCTGAGAGAAGTTCATTTCTCTTGTTTTTCTTTGTTCCATTGATAGTATCTCTCTTCTATGACTCTCTTTGTTGGAATGGTTGACTCATGGTGAAATTTGTGTTATTAAGTCAAGATAAATGATGTATGGTGTAATTGTGAGCCTCTAGATGTTCTAGAGAGGATATTTGTAAACCCACTGCAGATTTGAAGATAATGGATCTTCTTTAAGCGTTTTACCACATTGGGTTTCCACAAAAAAATTAGTTTCTCTATTTGTACTTTTAATTTGTGCTTTTAGTTTGCTATGTGGATGCATTGTTGTGTGTTATTATGATTTGGTTTGTCAGTTTGAATTGAAGAGATCGTTGAACACAGAAAGAGAACAAGAATTTATTGGGAGGAGTGTTGTGTAATACATATAGACAGTTCTGTGCATACATTTAGTCTAAAGAGTGCAGTGAGCAAGGACATATGTATGGGAACAAAGTGTAGAAGCAAACTGTTGTCCTAAATGTTAGAGTTTAGTCCCACATATATAAAAAAGTGGAACATATTCTGGCTTATTAGTTGGAAATAGGCTTCCTAACTTTGGCAAATCATTTTGGGATAGACCTCGGCCCAACTTTACATGGCATCAAAGCGCACGCTCATACGTGGACCTCCACCCAAGTTGTTACCAGTCGGGATACACCAGCCACGTTTGAATATCTCTCAAATCTTCTGTTGTCGTAAGAACATCGTCAACAGATGCTGCAGGATTCTTCACTTACATTGGATCCTTCCCATCATCCTTCCGAAAATGGCTAGAAGGGGTGGACGTGGGTGCTCTTCTGGAAGTGGACGCAAATAAACTAACAGTGGCCGTGGACACAATGGTGGTCACGGTCAAGGCAGTGGTCCGGAATCATCCGGACACAAGCAATCGTCCAACATGTCAGATTTGCCAAAACATATGGCCATTCGACCATTGAGTGCAGAAACCACTTCAACCTTTCCTATCAGCCATCAGCGGGTCCAAAGGCGTACTCGGGTCAAGTGGATCTGCAGAACAACCAGGCTGGGTATACTGATTCCAGCACCGATCAGGTTATGCTTGACAACGGTTCTGGTCTATTTATTTCAGCCATTGGTACACATCGTCTCACACCTTCCTTGCCTATTAAAGATGTTCTTTGTGTTCCACAGATACTTAATATCTCGTCTATTTCTCGTTTAATCCGTGTACAAGAAGCCAATTTCTGCAGAATATTGCTCAAGGGATGGAATAGGAACGGTCTCTATGTCGTCGACCATGCTGCCTCACCAAGTTGTTTACTTTCAGTTGCTTATCCATTTTCGTTTTGGCATAGACGCCTAGGTCATCCTAGTAGTTCAGTTCTTAGAGATGTATTCCGTACTCTTAATATTACACTTTCTGGTTTGAATAAAACGCAACATTGTCATGTGTGTCACATCTCCAAATCTTCTATATTACCATTTTCTGCGTCTACGCAAATTGCTCCATCTCCTCTACATACGATTTCAGCAGATGTTTGGGGACCGTGTCCCGTCACTTCGTTTCATGGATTTAAGTACTATGTTTCTTCCATTGATCACTACAGTTGCTTCACATGGATTTATCTTTTACAAGCTACATCTGAGGTGTCCTTTTCTTTCGCAAATTCAAAAATCTGGTTGAAAATATCTTTTTCTATAAAACTTAAGTACTTTCAATCAGATTGAGGTGTTGAATTTCTCAATAATCAGTTTCGTAAATTATTTTTGGATTCCGGTATTCACCAAAAAATCTCTTGCCAGTATACACCTCAGCAAAACGGCTTGGCTGAGGGCAAGCATCGTCATATCGTCGAAATGCGTATGACTCTACTTGCCCAGTTGTCCATGCCAAAGCTTCATTGGGATTCTGCATTTTCTACTATTGTTTATATCATTAATCAACTTCCCACTCCATTATTATCGTCCAAGAGTCCATTTGAATCTCTTTTTGGTAAATCGGATGATTACTGTTCAACGCGCATTTTTGGGTGTTTGTGTTACCCTCACTTACGTCCATATGCCTCTAACAAAATTGAGCATAGGCCGAAAGCGTGTCTTTATTGGTTATCATCCACATTAAAAAGGGTATCGGTGGCTTGATGTTTCTATAGGACGAAATTATGTCACACGCAGCGTGGTCTTCGATGAAACTTCTTTTCCATTCGCTAGAGCTCCTCTGCTACCTACACCAACGGTGGTCACCCTGCCAGCTTCTCTAGTAAAGCTGCTGCCCTTACCAGTCAGTCAAATTCCTTTGCCTACCTCACCTACCAATTCACCACTGACTTCACAATCTGATCACTCCACTGAGACCTATACTCCACCACAGATCCTGTGGTTCCGCCCTTTTATCCTATTCCAGAAAGTGTCATGTCTACCCCTTCTGTTACAGCTCGTCTGGTGCTCCGAATGCAACTCATAGCATGGCGACTCGCTCTATGACGGGCAGCCTCAAATCCAAGGCCTACACTTCCACTCGCCGTCCTCCTATGGTCTCATCCCAAACCATTGAACGGACTTGCTATAGCTAAGCTATCAAGCATCTGGAGTGGCGATAGGCAATGTTTGATGAGTTTAATACTTTATTATCTAACAAACGTGGTATCTTGTTACTTTTCCACAGGGCAGAAGAACAATTGGCTGCAAATGGGATTTTCACATTAAGACAAGGGCTGATGGATCTATTGATAGACGACTCGTAGCTAAAGGTGTCAATCAGAGAGAAGGGCATGACTACTTTGAAACCTTCAGTTTGGCTGTCAAGCCAGTTACTATTTGCACGATTCTTTCACTTGAAGTCACTAGAAATTAGCTCATTACTCAACTCGAAGTCATCAATGCATTTCTTAATGGTACTCTAGATGAGGAGATCTATATGTCGCAGCCACCTAGATTTACTGATAGCTCTCGGCCGCAAGTAGTGTGTCATTTACACAAATCTCTTTATGGCCTCAAGCAAAGCCCTCGAGCTTGGTACACTCGCCTTACATCTTATCTTGTTGGACTTGGGTTTGTCTTATCTAAAGGCGACACAACACTGTTTTATTGTTATGGACCAAATTTTGATCTTTATTATCTATGTTGATGATATAATTATTACTGGTAGCTCCAATGCTGGGACTTGCACACTGATTTCTCAATTGCAAATAGAATTATTGGTGAAGGACTTGGGTACTCTTCACTATATCCTTGGTATTTAGGTGATCCGTACTTCTGCAGGTATTCACCTTTCTCAGTCTAAGTATTTTTCCGATCTCTTGACTCGTCTTGACCCGTCTGAAGTGAAACCACTTACAAATCATGTTGTTGTGGGGTCCAAGCTCTCTAAGTTTGAAGGCACCCCTCTTAGTGATGCCACTCAGTATCATCATTCTGTCACTGGTTTTTGTAGTTTGTTTAGTGGTTCTTTAATCTCATGGTCATCAAAGAAACAACCAACTGTGGCCCGGTCAAGTGCAAAGGTCGTATATAAAGCCCTTGCCATTGCAGTTGCTGAGGTATCGTGGATTCTTCATTTATTTAAGGAGCTCTGTATATTTCTCAAATCTCCTCCAATACTATGGTGTGATAACTTGTCTGCTACATATATTGCGGCAAACCGAGTCTTTCATTGTCGAGTCAAGCATGTGGAGCTAGACTACCACTTCATCAGAGAGCGAATCAAAGCAGGGCATTTAGTAATTCGCTACATTTGTACACAAGATCAGGTTGCAGATATCTTCACCCAAAGAGTCTCTCGTGGTCAGTTCCTCAAGTTTCTTACCAAGCTTCGTGTCATCCAGAGGCCACTCAGCTTGCAGGGACTGATAGAATACTAGATCTCACATCAAGAGATCTACCTTAATTAGACTTCTTATAAAATATGTAATCTTTGTAACATTCCTTCTTTACTAACACTTCTAAGTCTGTATCGCAGTTGCCTAAACTGATGAGGACTCTTGACAATTGTATCTATATGTACGTAAATCAATTCTAATGAAGATTGTCTAAAAATCAGTCGATTACATGGTAGCAAAGGTGGCGCTCATACATGGGTCTCCACCCTAATTGTCCACGTGCAAAACGAAGACTCACACCTACGGGGGAGTGTTAGAGTTTAATCCCACCTATATAAACATGTAGAAAATATTCAGACTTATTAGTTGCAAAGGGGCTTTCTAACCTTGGCTAATCATTTTGGGATAGACCCCGGCCCAACTATACACTAAAAATGCCATGGAGAAAATGAAACTTAGTAGCTCTTTGGTTTCTATCCTAATTGCCGTATTTCATTAAAGGCGGTTCAGTCTTCGAATTAGAAGTCATTAAATCCCCAAATTACAGAAACAAAACAAATAGAGAAAAATGGACTAATAAAAAGGCAGTGGGTGCAATCGAGGAGAAGGAACTGAGAAAGAGAGGTAGAGAGGGTTTTAGACATAGAAGGAACAAGATATGGGGATGACTTGACAAACTCCCGCAAAACTTCAATTTCTTTTCATTTTTATCTAATATCAAAACTTGACAAACTGAATGGGACCGATTCAACATGCTTTATCCTCATCGACCGGATAAAGCTGGTGATAAAACAGGTATTGGCATCGATCAACTACACAAACAACAACGATTCATACAACATGCAAAATCAAAGAGCATAAAGTAAGAACACACGATATGTTAACGCGGTTCGAAAACCTAATCCATGGGTCTCAAGAGGGGAGACCCGGTCCCGAATCCACTAGCTCAGAACAGGTGTTACAAAGGGTGGTGGTTGCAAAGCTCGAGAGAAGGACAAGATAACACGAGGAACAGATAACACATACAACCAGTAAACAAGGAAGAGAAAAGGACAGAGATGGACCAAGAATGTCGGGCAACCGTCGAATGTGACGGCGCGACAGCCAGGCGTGCGTGACCAACGCACCCTTCTTCCAAAGAAGCGACAATCTCCTTGTAATCTCCTCCGGTGGTGTTGATCACGGCGGCGTCGGCCTTCCTCCGGCTTTCCCTCTCTCTTTCTCTCTCAGAGAAAACCCTAACAGCTCTCAAGGAGTCAGCTTGAAGTCTCAGCTTTGTCTTGTATTGGTCTGCACGAGGCAGACACAACTTAATAAGTCATCAGGCCGAGAGTCCCAAGAGACACACGGAGCAAGAGGAGAGGAGCGGGCCAGAAACAGAAGGACGGTCCAACAAGCCCAATCAAGCAAATAAGCAAGGCAAGGCCAAGCGAATAAGCTAAGTGGACGAGGGACGGAACAGGCCAACAAAATGGGCCAGAGGCGGAACAAAACAAAGGACAGGCCCAAATGACCACAAAGGAATCAGCTAGCAGAGCTGGGCTCCAGTTTGGGTCATTGGAATTGGCCCAAGCCCTAAAGAAACAATCCAACCAACTTACAAAGGAAATCAAGTCCTATTCTAAGCGTTGCCCTCCTACACACCCTTAACACAAAAATATCAAGCTAAAGGATTACAACTTTCAATAGCTAGGACCAATGTTTTAAAAACCGGACCGAACCGGCCGGTTCGACCGGGTTCAACCGGAACCGGTGCCTTTTGCGGTTCGATTTGCTCTCAAACCGAGAAAAAGCTGAAAACCGGATGACCTGGCCGGTTTTACAGGTTCGACCGGTGAATCGGTGAACTGCCGAACCCGGTTGAACCGGTCTAGTTACTGTTGACCCAAACCAATTAAAATAAAACTCTAACGATTAAACCAAATTGATTATTTTTATATTTGCAGCCATTATGGATGAAAAGTAGGATAAAAATATTTTTAATATAGGTGAAGATGTGGAAAAATATATAATTGGATTCTCAATAAAAAAAAATTTTAGAATAATTTTGTATTTTGAAAAGGTATTTTATTTCTATAATTTAATTATATTTGATTTAAAGGTTAAAAAACTATTTTTTTATGATTTTAAAATTTTTAATGGTTTTTGTATCTTTAAACTTATTTTTTGAATATAGGTAATAGGCTTATAGGTAATAGGAGTTATGTTATGAATTTTTTTATGACTTACAACTCAGATCCGGTTCAACTACCAGTTCGACTACCAGTTCAACTACCGGTTTAACCTGGTTGAACCGGTTAAATCGGAATCGGATGTCCAACCGGTTCGAAACATTGGCTGGGACAGTAAAGGCAGGTTCTCCTACTGGTAGAGATAATTTCTGTAAGGACTAATCGAGCCCATAAGAATTCCGGCAATCAGAACTGCACTATCAGGGCGGATCTCAGCCACGCGCTCGAAGAACGGCTCGTGCTGGACATCCAGAAAGGGCTGCACGAGCTGGACGGCCTCCCTCCCAGGCAGGCGGCGAAGGACGGCGGCGGCCAGGGCGAGCACAAGCGGCGGAATGTCGTGAAGAAGACGGAACTGGAGACTCAGAGGGAGGTCACGGACATTGAATTGGAAGAAAGCTCGTCATCGCCAAGAAGACTAACGGCGTGTGTTAGATAAGCGTCAATCGCGGCGGGGCGAGCATTGTTTTGGTTGCTCAATTCTTTGGCGCGGCAGCTTGATTTTTGTTGATAACTGTTGCAATTTTGGTGTTGATCTTTCCTGTTTCTCCTTGTCGAAGTAGTGTTGTTTGCTGACCGATTCCTGATTTCCTTGCTTGCTGTCAAGGATATCAGAACGATTAATTTTCAGAGATTTCAAATTGTAATTTATAAAACCTTTGTACTAATTTCATGCGCTTGTGCTTCACTCTGATTCTGAACCTCTGGTGAGCCATATTTGTGGAATCAGATTGAACCGTACCACCCTTCTCCTATTGTTTCTGAGATTGTGAGTCTGCAGTTCCTAATTAACCCACTGAACAAAAAAAAATCTCAAAATCTATTCTTTCTTCGATCGTTTTAAACGTTTGGAGAGTATCCGTTTTGTTCCGGAGACTGTATCAAGAACATCTAGGACTTCCGGATCAGGAGTGAGGCCATACTGCTTCGAAATACTGACTTCCCTGAATTTCTCCAAAGGAATCAAAGCTGTGCCAGGGAAATAATTGGATGTAAGAGAATATTGGGAGATGGGTATACAGCTTGTGTTAATTAGCTGGGGGAAAAAAGGATTTTGAAAAAGATATTAGAGAAGAGACCAAGGTGTTTGATGAAATGGTACAGACGTACGGGAACCCGATTTGGCAGATTGAACATGGATCAGGATGAGACGGTCGACGGCATTGACCAGGTTGTCCACTGTCCATCGCAGGGCCGACTTGCTGCTCGCCGCGTTGTCCATGCCGTTCCCAATAGTTCGATTCCCACATCCCATCTCTTCTCACTGCCCTCTCAAACCACTCTGATCTTCTCAGCTGGTATTCTTTCTCTCGGCTTCTGTGACGAGAAGATGGTGTGGATGGTTTTGGTTATAAGACGGCCAGTACCCTTTTATTCTTCACGTCTGTCTTCTCCATAATTCTTCTGTTATTCTCCATCTTCAACAGAGGAAATTTATAAAGGTATAAGAGTAATATGAGCGGTTTCTTGAAGACTCTGCTCTCATTAATCCTCAAAATAATGGAGGATCATTCGGAATCCAATTATTCATGGCTTTATGATAACGTAAAGCTGAAGCTATAAAACCAGCCATCATGAGCACCTCTTATCCACAGAATGCTTTTTGCTTTTTTGCATCTAATTTCTTGATCATGACTTCTTACGGAAGAGATTCTCCTTGATATCAAACAGGCGACATGTAACTCTCTTTCGAGGATGTAATGATGCTATGTTGATGCGGGACACGTGGCCACCAGCTTGTATGAGAAGAACTGATTTATTATACATCGAGTGGTTCATTTATTGTGCGAAATAACTGTGAAGGTTACTTATTTCTTCTCAACTTCACTGCTTAAGTTTAACTAATTAAGTGGATAAACTTCAATAGTTCTTTGTCTTATGGTTTTGCTTCCCGCAATCATTAAGAATTATATGATTAAATTATCACAATTTCAGAAGCCAGAGCAAATATATGTTGATGAAACAATTGCTGATTTTGATACCGTTCTACCGTCCACTGATCAGCGAAGATTGGAAACAATATGACTCTGACATGATTACTTAGGTTTCAAGGCTTACTATGTGGGTTGCTTAATGCTTATACTTGAGGAGGTTTTAACTTGGAAAAGTCCCATTTAACAAATTGTCGAGTAGTTGGGCAATATGTTCTTCTGAGTGATATATAGTCATTTTAAAACAGAATTAATTAAGCTCAATATAAACATCTCCAAATAGTTCATTCATACTACATGGAGCAACAGTATAGTAAATATAAATCATTTATGATGCTAGTTTGATGTCATATTGCATGATGCCTTCTTCGTCAGACAGGCATATATAGTCATCGTCGTAGAAACGTGGAAGACAAAAGGCCGTAAGAGTTGGTGCAATGGGACGTTAATTTTATTTATCGACGATTGGCCACAAACAATAATATTCGTAGCTCCTAGAAGATGCCACGTACCTCCTTGAATTGCTTAAACATATATATGTTCATTATTCTGAAAACTTCTCATAGTCTTTACGAGGTTGCACTCAATTAATGTTCCCTAGTTTAGTCGAGTAGGCCTATTTCCTCCTGTTTGGGTCAGTTGTGTATTGAATCTCCTGGACTGCTTCAATGGCCGTCATAGTTTAGTCATGTGTTTATTTTATTAAATCACAATTAAATTTATTATATCCAATTACAAAATAACCATTTAGGTAGTAGCTGACATCAGGTTTGATTCAGATCATAACTATATTCAGATGAATTGGCACAACAAAGAGCGAGAAACCTGAAGAACAAATTCTGTTTTTATTTGAGTTCGTTTGCAGCAACAGAAGAATTACGACCACAAAAACCTAAACTGTCTCCTGAATACCAACGTAAGTCAATATATTTCAACATGAATGTTGCTTATGGTAGCTTGAATAAAATTGAATCTGCATAATTATGAACTTTGATCCGCATCACTCTTGTAAAACTGTGTCGGATTGCTCCCTTCATGTACTCTATAGATTATACAATCAACCACAATTGAATATCCAATCAATCATATATATAGGGTTGAATTATTAAATATATATATATGTCATATGCAAATGATACCAAAACTTGCGAGTCACAACATTATTAATTTGATCTTCAGAATCTCACCAGCTTTTAGAAATTGGGATACGTTATCTGAAGCCAATCGCACGACAGAAGACCCTAGAAATCAAGAGTTTAAGATTGCCAGACGCGTGTCGTCAAGTTCGCAGAAAGTAAAGGAGATCCATCATTAATGATCTTCATCCTTCCCCATGATTGCCCTCGTGCTTCTGGGTCAAAATTGTTCCACAGAAAACCAAGAAAAGGAGCAGCAGTTCACACTGGGCATTTGGTTATTGGGTTGGAACTTGCATTAGTAATGTTTACATTACATCCGCTGGCACAACCACCCCACTTAAGCAAAGCCATCCTCCTTTTCCACCTTTCACACCGAAACAGGGAACGCTTTTGATTTGTGTATATATACAAGGCCATACCCACCCCAGAACCAGCAGAGGAATCAGGTAGCTAGCTTTACAGCACTACGATCTTCTTCCGGGTTTTGGAGGAAGTACGTAACTAGTAACTAGCTAGTGATCAGAAAGAGATGGCTTCCTCAATGTTGAAAATCAGGGTTCCTCTTGTGGCCGTGATTCTCTTCCTTCTAGCTTCACACGGTTACGTTCATCTGGCCTCTGCTGCCGGCGAGTGCGGGAGAACACCGATCAATTCAGCTGCCGCTAGTCTGACTCCGTGCTTGGGGGCGTCGAAGAGTAAGACGGCCAAGGTCCCTCCTGCTTGCTGCTCCAAAATCGCAGCATTGCTCGCCACTTCTCCCAAATGCCTTTGCGCAGTTCTCTTGTCACCCCTGGCCAAAAAAGCCGGGATCAATCCTGCAGTTGCCATCACTGTCCCCAAACGCTGCAACATCAAGAAAAGGCCCGCTGGCAAGAAATGTGGACGTAAGCGCACCCTCTCCCTCTCTCTGTTTCTCTTAATTTATATTGCCACTTCAACTGATAAAAGACACTGTAAAATCTTACTTAAACTTCCCCTAGTAAACATTACCCCAATATGTCTGATCATTTGTAATTTGAATTGTTTTGCCTTTGCAGCTTATGTTCTACCCTGAAATTCATGTGAGCTAGGCGCCTGAGGAAGAAGATATACAGAAACCCCCACCCCCTCTTTGTTGTGTGAAATCTGAATAATATGTAGTAGGAAGTTGTGTAGTAGAATGAAATAAGAGCCACATAAACATGCATGTGTTAACGCACATGCTTTATGTTTTGTTGTCAAGGGTCGTCAGTTGTATACGTTGTGGATTGTTGTTATATTTAACGGAGGATCCAAGCTTCACCAATCAAAGGATTTGTCCTTCTTTGAATTAATATATGAGGATAACGTAACTAATGAAAAATTTTATGTTGTTGATTAATGGTGGCTCACTGAAATCTAAAAAGATCTATCTCTAGCTTCATTAATATACGTGAATTTGACCTTCTGTGACTAAACATATTCACGGAATGATGCCGCATAAGGGAAGTGGAGGGACTACGCTATTGCATATTAATTAGCTTGTAGAAATTATATTTTTATTCAGAAATGAAACCGCAAAAGGGCAGTGGAGGGACTACGCTAGTGCATATTAATTGTACTTTGTAGATCAGCTTTGTAGATCAGCTTGTAGATCAGCTTTGTAGCTCAGCTTGTAGATCAGCTTTGTAGATCAGCTTGTAGATCAGCTTTGTAGATCAGCTTGTAGATCAGCTCCTCCTTGCATGACGCGAATAACAGTTCTGATTGTACTTTGTAGATCAGCTGCTTATAGTTAGGTTCTTCGACGTTTATATTAAATCCTCATGTGTCAAACTCGCTCCTCCTTGGTGCTGTTAGGTTCTAAAGAACCTCCACCTTCGACCAATAGGTTCACAGAATCTGAATTAGCTTTTCCTCCCTCTTATAGGTGTATCATGCAATCTTTGGCGTCACCACAACGAAAGTTCACGGGGATGGTATGACAATAGCTCTTCTGTGATTTCACAGTCAAAGGTTTTCGAGTGTTCATAGTTGACACCATCTAATTGTGTTCTACCTTGAAATTTAAGTGAAGTAGGCATCTGCCAAGAGGATGATGATTTACATGCCCCCATTGTTTGTCTCAAATATAAATAATATGTAGGGAGTTATAATTGTTGTAGAATAAGATAGAGTCACATAAACAGGTATGTGTTCTTGCTAATGTTTTATCTTTTGTTGTCAAACACTACTAGAAACATGGATTTTACCCGGGGTTATTTGTAAATAACCACCAGTAGACAGTAGCTTACCGGCACACAAAATAAGACCTCCTGGTAAGGAATCCGGGTGGGTTCAACCGCCAGTAAATATAACTTACCAGAGATAAATTATAGGCACCGGTCCGAGTTGGCTTGCCGGTCGTTTCGAACCACCGCTGAGCCTCTATAATTTCTACCCAAACCGAAATTATTCCTATCACTTGTGTTGCGTTGCTCTCTCTCTCTCTCTCTCTCTCTCTCTCTCTCTCTCTCTCTCTCTCTCTCTCTCTCTCTCTCTCTCTCTCTCTCTCTCTCTCTCTCTCTCTCTCTCTCTCTCTCTCTCTCTCTCTCTCTCTCTCTCTCTCTCTCTCTCTCTCTCTCTCTCTCTCTCTCTCTCTCTCTCTCTCTCTCTCTCTCTCTCTCTCTCTCTCTCTCTCTCTCTCTCTCTCTGGCATTCCCGTTTCTCCTTAGCTTCCCGTTGCTAATCGATCTTTTGCTTCCCGTTCTTCACGACGGCCCAATTTCCGGCGACGAACAAACAAGGTAGCCGTTTCCGACGAGGGGACACGGCAGTGACTGAATCAATTTCCAAAATCAACCCTTCATCAAGTATTTCGAGGATGGGTTTTAATTTGTTGTTTGGGTTCATGTGCTTAACAGAGTATTTGCGTCTTTCTATTCATGTGGTTTCATTGATTCTAGGTTATTCTCCATTTTGGGTTAGGGTTTTCAATTTCCCACCTAAGTTATTCTCCATTCCGGGTTAGGGTTTTCTTTGATTCTCGGTTGCCTAAGTTGCCCTTATGAGTGATCGTGCTCCTGTGGTATATTTATGGAACCCAAGCTGATAGCATACGGTAGAATGAATTTGTGTTGGCATACATGAAGATTAAGGTCTTCATGTATCTTTCGAGAAAGTCATTGTACCATTTTTGTTGAATGTTAAGCAGATTGCCATGCCTTGGTGTTGTCTAGTATTTGCTTCCGGATCCTGCACTGTTCCAATTCCACCTCACTTGTGCCAAATGTCCAATTCCAATTTATGAGCAAGAGAATTCGAGTGAAATCTAATATTATCATGAGCATCTATTAATACTAGCTAGATATAAATATGGAAAACAAGTTGGTAACCTGAGTAAGATCTAGTGTTAAAAGATCAGCAACAAAGGAGAGGTTGTAATTAGGAAGACATTTAAAAATATCAAATTTCGTAGGATGAACTATGAACAAAAAGTACCTTTAACTGGCATGGGTGACAGTCAAGTAATAGGTCAAGTGTATACTTATGGCATTCTAATTTTGTCATAATTTAAAATATAAAAAAACTTTTCATTCTTGAATGGGGATTAATTAGTGTGTTTAATATGAATATTGCACCTTATATAAGAGAAGATTATATAATTATATTCTGAAAGCACTAGACTTCATATGGTGATCACTTGTCATCATGAATCGCCCTGAAGAATTAATTACCTATAGGACAACTAATATTAAACATCTACAGTACTTTATAAATAGTAGTAGGATAACTAATATAAACAGCTACTAATAAACATCTAAACTACATTAAATGACCAATGAGGATAACTAATATTAAACATAATTTAGAGCTTTTTAAAATAGAAAACTAATTCAAGGCTAAATCTCCTATGTTGATAAACTAAAAACCAACTGAATTGATCATGACTTGTAGGACAAAGTGAAACATGTTCAAATATTTATGTAGACTACTGGTTTGGGATCCCAAAATGAGGCTAAGAAAGGGGCTAAACCCATAATCCCCATTGAAACTACATTAACCGAATTAATAAATTTCAACTTGAATTGGTACATATGAATGCTCAAAAAAAAATTACATAGTCCAAGAAGCAAAACAATGAAACAATCATATTTTGATATTATAGGAGACCCCCGACCAGAAGGACCAAAAAAATTGGACCTTGGAAACATAAATCTAAACCATTCACACCCTACCATCGGACAAGCAAGTCGGCATAGAAATTTAGGGTTACAGAAACAACTTCCTCACCTCGGACGGAAAATTGAGGGCCTTTGGTGCTGTACGATGAACAGAATCCGGCATCTGGCGTAGGATTCTGACTGAGTTGCCGCAAAAGTACAGAAAACCAGAGCTCCCAGGGAAACGAAGGCCAGAATAAGAAAGCTCAAGAGAGAGCTAGAGGCGGCGAGGGAGAAGACGAGAAATCAAGGAGAGAGGAGTAAGAGCGCTCAAGCGTAGTGAGCAAGAGACGGAGCGGGAGAAGAATATTGTCTTTCTGGTGTTTGCCGTCAGATCCGGCTTTAGCAAAGAGAACATCGAGCGCGCGGGAGAGAAGACGGAAATATCGTTTACGCACGGAGTGACGGATATGAATAATGATTCGTGCACAGCCCTCACATCCATTAAAATAAATTATTTTAAGAAATAATATCTTTTAAAGGATGCGGCTTTTTTTTATCTAGATTAAACCATTCTATTCCACGTAATCAAGTGTTTTAAGCATTAGTGAATTGCTCAAGGCATGACAGTAATTGCAGAATATTACTTTTGTCCAAAATTTTGATATCTGGGATTATGAGGGCATATGCATGCCCTCATTCTGTCATTCAAAATAGAGTTCTTCAGAAAACTTGGAGTACGGTGGAATCATATACTGATTTTATCTTCTCCTTGACCTGCAAAAATGGATCCATTCTTTGCCAACGTGTCGGCCACCCAATTTGCCTCTCTATATCTGTGTTGTAGCTTCACCTGTGGGAGGCGTTGGAGTTGCTCTTGGCATGCCTTTCTGAGCCTCATCACTTTCCAGTGTCCATTGCTGCTTTCCTGCAATGATTGAATTACCAGATGGGAGTCTCCTTCTATTATAATGCTTTTATCTTGGGAGAGTGTTTTAGTTATATGTAGCGTAAGGAGGAGAGCCGTGTATTCTGCCCCATTGTTTGTTTTTTCAATTAATGGCCAGCATGCAGCTACTAGTGGAGAACCCATATGGCTTCTAATAATAATACGCATGTTTTCCAACTTGTAAAGATGATCCATCAAAGTTTGCCTTCAAATAATTTTCTATTGGTGGTTCCTAAGTTATGTTCAATCTATTAGGCCTACTATGTGTACCTTTTTTTACCTCCTTATTTTTAATAACTTGGTGTGCTAAACTATTAATTTTATTTGCACATTGTTGTGGTGTGGTGTAGGTGTTTTCAAATTTTTTCCTGTTTCTAGCACACCAGATTTCCCACATTGCTGTAGTCACATACACATGTGTTTTTGGGCTGTTCTTTGAGGGTTTTTGTGTTAGACATTTGTATAGAAAGGCTCTAATTGTGGATTCTATTGGTGAGACCTCTGTTTTATCTTTTATCAACTCCCAAACAGCTTTGGCAAAGTCACATTTCATTAGTAGATGTTTAGGTGTTTCATCTTCTAGATTGTCAATGCTGCATATTGGCTCTACTCGAAGTCCTCTCCTATTCAGATGATCAGCGGTGGGTGCTCTTTCCTTCTTTAGCAACAAAAGAAAGGTTTTTTATTTAGGCAATGTTTTTATTTTCCACATATAAGGCCATAACGGTTCTGTAGGGCCATACATTAATAAGTTCTTTTCTTCCTTGACCTTGTTATGTAGAAGATGACAAGCCGACTTTATTGAGAAAGAACCATCATTTGTTGGAGACCAGATTTGAAAGTCCGAATTTTCATTCTCCCGGGGTGTTGCAAGGATTTTATCAGCAACGTTAGGTGGCCATAACTGCCTAATGTGAGTTTCATTCCAGTTTGTGTCTCCTGTAGTGATGTTCTCTACCTTTATTGTTGGGTTCTGTGGACCTTCATGAGTTCTACTTGTGTCAATAAGAGGCTTATCTATTTTCCAAAACCAGTTATCAAACCATAAAGAGGTGTTATTTCCTGTTGATATCCTGTGTTTTGTATTCTCTGATATAGTGTTAATATGTTTAGACATTTGCTTCCAAGCCAGGGAGGATCCTTGTCTTTTCTTTTTGCACGTTATGTGTGGGGAGTTTCTGTACTTTGTTTTCATAAAAGTAGCCCATAGAGATTTAAAGTCATAAAACATTCTCCATAATAATTTAACTCTGAATGCCGGGCCGAGGCTCTGTCGGCTTCTCAACCCCAGTCCTCCTTCTCTGTGTGACTCACATAGATTTTGTCATTTGACGAGGTGTAGTTTCTTGTTACCCTTATAGGACCAAAGAAAGTCTCTAAAGAGCTTTTCTATTTTTTCTATTACATTGGTTGGGAGTTGGAAACAGGTCAGCATATGTAGTGGGATGCTGAATAGAAGAGTTTTGTTGAGTATCACTATTCCGGCTAAAGAAAGGGATTTTTTCATCCATCCACTTAGTCTTCTTTGTATGGATTTTATAAGCGGCTCATATGTTTCCCTAGTGACCCTATGCTAAAGAATATCGATTCCAAGGTAATGACCCAGTGATTTAGTGTGTTCGAATGGCAGAATTTCTTGGGACCGATTTAGAGAAGAAAATAGAGGATTTCTTGGGGTTTATAGATTGACCTGAGTAGGCCGCATATTCTCCTAGAATCTCTCTCATTGTTTCTGCCATTTATTAGGCCCTGATAAGAGGTCGTGCTTATACAGGAGCAAAATTCTGTCATTGGGGACCCTAACCTTGGTTACGATCCTATAGGCCACATTACATAAGCTGATGGGTCTGAAGTAACTAAAGTTTTTGGCTGATACTTTTTTGGGATGAGAACTAAAAAGGTCTTGTTTAGTTCTATATTCATTTGACCTGACTCGAATATGTTTTGGATATTATTTAATAGGTCCTCCTTAATGAGATTCCAGTGATGCTTAAAAAAGATGGGTTACAACCCATCTGGACCGGGAGCCTTATATGAATCCATCGAGAAGAGGGCCTTCCTCATTTCTCTTGTGCTGATTTGAGTTGTAAGAGTTGCTCTATCTTCCTCAGTTAATTTATTTTTTGGGTTAAATGGTGGGGGTACTTTTTGATTTTCTGTGAGTATAATTTTGAGAAGAAGCAAGGTGCTTATTTTCTAATTTCCTCTTCAGAACTAATGGTGTTTCCTGACTGATCTTCTACTTGTTGTATTTTATTAATGTGATTTCGGGCTTAAGCAAAAGCATGGCAGAATCGGGTGTTCTCATCCCCGTCTTTAAATATATTTTACCCAGCCTGTTGGAAGGTGTGTAGGTGTTTTATTCTTGATAGTTTCATTAATTTATGTTGTAGGTCATTTTCTCTTTCTATAAGACCTTGATCTTGTGGGTTATTTTCGATGTTTTTTTGTATTGATTCTAATTCATTTGTTGTGTGTCTAATATTCTTGTCAAAATTCCCAAATGAAGACTTGTTCCAATTGGACAGGTCTTCAACCACTTTTAAAATCTTATGGGGAGGTGGTCTGGAGGTGGGGTGGAGAGGTTTGGGTGGCAAATGTTATTCCAGGCATATTTAATTAACTCCTCGTACCCTTCCCCTTCCGCCGCATGGCTTGATACCTGAAGGGTCTATGGTTTTTGTGTGTTTGAATGTAGAGATATGAGTAGAGGGGAGTGATCAGATCTAACTCGTGGAAGAACATGTATAAATGATTCAGGCCATGTGTTAATCCATGTGCTATTCTCGAGGGCTCTGTCAAGTTGGGCCATAACTAAATTGTTGCTGGCCCTACCATTTGACCACGTGAATTTCCAACGAGGATAACCTAGGTCAATTAAACCTTTATTTGTTATAAAATTTTGGAAGTTTTTATTTTGTCTAAAAGTATTGCCGTGTGCAGAGGATTTTTCATTTTGATTCAGTGTGGCATTGAAGTCTCCTATTATCATTACAAGCTCTAGTTGTGGTATCCTTAATCTACCTTATTCTTCTAATGCTTCATGCCATATCTGTGGTTGGGGTGGGAGGTATGTAAAAGTAATGAACATATGTTTTCCTAAGTCTGAATTAATACTACAGTGTATGAAGGGGAGGAATGTAAAATGTCGATTTTGACATTTATTTTCAAAAAACTCCACTGTCCTCCACTTAGTCCCATTGATGGGACAATGAAGGATGATTGATAAATGGTTTCTAACCATTTAAATGTTGGAGACGAATCAGGGTTGACTGATTTCGTCTCCGATAAATACATGATAGCAGGTGCGTGTGATTGCAAAATTGTGGATAAAGCATGCTTGGCCGAGGAGCTGTGTGCTCCTCAGATGTTCCAAACTAGTATTCTGACAAGGTCTGGACTTGTGGTGTGTCCTTCACCATTCTAGGTGCCTTAGGTGGATTTTTATCCATATTTGCGACTTCTGAACTCTTCGTGATTTGTTCTGTTGCTATCCTCTTTCCTTTTATAATTATACGTTGTCTCTGTGCCTTTTTCACCTCATCTGAATCATCACTCTGTTCACGGGTAGCCATAATCAAAATCTCGATGTTTTCACCCTCTTGCTGAATTCTTCTACTGAGGGTCTGGATTCTGTTCTTTGTTATTTTAGGCAGTTGTCTCCGCTGAACCCGGGTCTAGTCTCCCTCTAGGTCGTCCTCTTCCGGCTCACGTGGTGGGACGGGAATAATCTGTCTATCATTTCTGTCAGGGGCATGTCCCCTACATTCCACTGAGTGGTGGCTCCAGCAGCGACAAACGGAACAGATCTTGGGGCGTCCTTCGATTATATACAGAAGATAGAAGCTCGCTCCAGGTAAGTCTATGGTGGTTGCTTTTCGATATTCATCTTGCAGGTTCACCATAACCTTAACCCTTGCGTAAGTACGGCTGCAAGGGTTAGTGGTCGTCTCTGTATCCATACACATATATTGTCCCAGTGGGTCTGTAGCAATTTTGAGAACAGCATTGTGACAAAGGTTGAAGGGTAGCCTCAAGAGACGTATCCACGTGGAAATCCCTCAGCCAGCGAAATAGGTGTAAGTACGATGGAGTGATATCCCCTATTCAGAGCGTACATGACAACGCTTGGTTCAGGAAGATCCGGCTTCCCGAGGATATACTGTAGGGAGGACGCAATGAAGGAGCGTGGGGAAGGAACACGAACCAGGAAAATCCCTACCAAAGAGTTCTGGACGTGCTCTAATCCTGATTCTGAGTGCTCTTTTGAAATCGCCCCCCTATTGAGATTTTTGGTAATGTTCTTGGGTTGACTTTCCTCCATGATGACATCCAAGATATGGTTTGAACTAGAGTTCGGAGATAGAGTTCGTGGGACACTCAAATTCATGGGAGGACCTGCGGTTTTCAGAGGGATAGGCTCAGGTTCAATCACATTCGGTGGAATCATCTGGACAGAACTGTCTCTCTGTTGTTCAACCATGGAGGCCGAGACAGATCTTTCTATTGGCCATCCATCATTTGAGAGTATTTTTTATATATTCATCAATTTCTGTTCTTTTTCCTTGGTTTTTTTGGTTGCGATTTTCTATTTCGGACATCTTTTGTGGATCTATCTTTCGATCTTCACCTGATGGTTTGTTTATCTTCCTTCTGTCGAAGGCTTTCCGTAGTTCCTGTAGAAACGACGTCGCTCCCCCTCTGATCATGGCCACCCACCTCAAAAGGATGTGACTCGCACACAAAGCCCATGCACGAATCACTACTCGATGGAGATAGGGGAAAATTTTCTCAGGATACAAGTAATAAGCAACACGACGGCCCACAACCGTTGAGCATGCAGGAGAGAAGAGTTAAAACCATTTACACGTGCAGTTCCGGAAAAAAGGAAATGTTTTTTACTTGGGAGTTTATTAGTGTGACGGGCCTGAACTATCATTGGTTCAGAACTTAAATGACACGATGGTCAGACCATCGAGTGAAACCATTAGCTTGACAGAAATTCCCACGACGGGTTTTCCTATTTTACGACCCGGACCAACTGCGTTGGACCAGACCGACGTCTATGGTACTCAGACCCAACAGGTTTAAACCTGGACCGTCGGGTCAGCCCATTTTTCTACTAGTGTACACAGCTAGTTCCAGTGTGACTGGGATAAGTGTCCGAAAAATAATGATTCAGCTGTGTGGGAAGATGCCATAGTAGGATAACCAAAGTAGACGTATTGTGGTAGGCCAACTCTGTTGTTGTTTCTCACTTATAATTAACAAGAAATGCTCTTGTTGCTTATGGAATCAATAGCTGGAGCTGAAAGAAAAATAGTTCCGTAGGATGCAGAACAGAGAGTCGGTCGACTCATGAAGTGCTACCGCTAAACAAATTTTGCTGGAGCTTCAAAATCAGCTGCTCCATGGGATTTCTGACGCTGAAGAACTAATGAATCACACCTTGCTGTAGACTATCAAATTGTCACAGCTTAATGAATGGCTTTAGTGGCTTCAGGCTCAAAGAAGGTGGCATACTGGATCCTTGCAAAGCAACATAGAGAGCCAAACTGGAAATAAGACCCACTGTCATTCAGTGGAAGCAAGGTCAAGATCCGGACGGAGACCGGCAATGAATCAAAGGTCAAAGGAAGGCAACTTGCTCTGATACCATGTGAAATATGTAGAATTAAAGTAAAAACAAGTAAGAGAATAAAGTAAATATGATAGAAGAGTGAACTAAAAGGAGACGGCTCGGGTAGGAAGAGGAAGAAAATAAGAATTAGATTCAAGATGTTGTAGTATTACATCTATTGCACTAATGCATATTTATTAAATACAATGTGTATTTGTAAATCTATTATGATTCTAATTCCAATCTGACTTTAACTGTAATACTAATCATATAATAATTACATCACATGAATAAGACTCTAGAAGACTTTCTAATTCCACCACTTAGAGCCCAACTAGGACTCATAAAGCTAGGTCAAGCTCCAATCAACATCGACATGTCTTAACCATATCTTGCGTGGGCTTTCACTCATGTGGGCTTAAGCCATGTTTCTCAACAGCCAGGTTCTTCGATGTTCATATTGGATTCTCATGGGTCAAACTCGATCTTCTTCAATGTTGTCACTTTCAAAGCAACCTCCGAATCGACACCCTCCGATTTTCCTCCCTCTAATAGGTTAATTTGTGCAATCTTTGGCGCCGCTACAGATGATTCCGCCCATATCGATGTTGCCCGTGACATATTTTGGAACGTTCACAGAGACGATACAACAATCGCTCTTCTGTGAGTTCACAGTTTAGAGTTTTCAAATGTTCGCAGTTGTGGTTGGATAGCTGCGTTCTATAATCAAATTAATGTAGCTAGGCGGTACGGAAAAAAATATTGATTTACAAGCCCATATTATGTGTCTGAAATCTGAATAATATGTAGTAGGACGTTGTGATTGTTGTTAAATGAAATAAGTCACATAAGTATGCATGTGTTCCTGCTTATGCTTTAGGTTTTGTTGTGAAAGGGTCACCTATTCTACACGTTGCCGATTGTTGTAATATTTTAATGAAGAATTCAAGCTTTCAACGATCAAATTATTGGACCTTCTGTGACTTAATATATGACAATAAAAAACTAACAGAAAATTATTAATTTGTGCACTAATGGTGGCTACTTAAAAATTAAATATATAAATATGGGTTTTGTGCCTATATATGAGGATTTAACCATCTGTGATTAATATACTCAAGGAATGTTGTCGCACGCATGAAGTGGAGAGATTACACTCTTGCATCTCAATTTTTTTGAAAAGTTTCTCTTTGATAAAATATTAAACATGAAGTATATCTTATTTTTGTAATGACACTCTAATGTTGACTGAGCTTCCTTATAGAAGAAGTCCGAGTTGAATCTTAGGAGAAAATCAAGGATATCCTTACTAGATATATTCTCGGATCCAAGACAAGGATCCGGAATTGATTTGAGTTACCATTCATTGTATCATTAGACTTGTATATAAACACATGTGATGTAAAGAAGAAATACACAATCACAATATTCTTTTACCAAAATCTCTTGTCTCGTTGCTTACTCTCTCTCTCTCTCTAGTTTCAATTTTGTTCATGGTACCAGAGCAGAAGATCATCCGCTGTCAGTAAAACTTTTCTTCTTTTCGTTCTGAAACTCCATTCAATCAGTACTCTTTGTTTCAATGGTTGTCGGAAACAATAACTCACATATGGCGAGCACTTAGAAGAGAGAAGCAACATTGCCAGACCCACTTTATGTCCACCATTCGGACACGCAAGGACTAGTTCTGGTCAGCACACAACTGAACGGGAGAAACTATGGGGAATGGAGCCGCGTAATGCATCGCAGTCTCAATGCAAAGAACTAGGTCAGGCTCATCGATTGGTCCTTGCCTGCACCTGCAGAATTAGATGCACGATTTTTGCTATGGCGATGCTGTAATGAGTTAGTAATATCCTGGATAATCAACTCTGTCCAGCAGGATATTGCACGCAGCGTTGCCTACTTGAACGCGGCAACAGAAATATGTAGCGGTTCTACGACAGATTCTCCCAAGGTGATGAAACGAGGATTTTTTAATTCAGGCAAGAGATTGCCGAATGCCGTCAAAGTCCCCACTCTATTTCAGCTTACTTAACCAAGCTTAAAAGTCTCTGGGATGAGATTGAACCTTATCAAGAGCGCCTTCAATGCACATGCGATATGCTCAAAAAGGTCACTATCTGAGAAGAAGAGGCGAAGGTAACGCAATTTTTAATTGGATTAAATGAATCTCATTCGCAGATCCGTGGGACTATTTTGATGATGAGCCCCCTTCCGGACACGCGAAAGATGCAGTGGTTAATCCTCCAATTAAAAAATAGGAGGTCGCCAACCGTCGTGACATTCCACCAGCCGCTCTTGCTGTAGAACGAACCCAAGGAGGAGGCCGTGAATGAAAAAGAGTCAAATAATTTGTTCTACTTGCAGCTCCAACACAATGTCCATCTCATAAATCACATTATCTTCAACTTTTCCAGATGTTATTTTTTTTATAAAATCATAATTGTGATATCTGTCCTGTAGCCAAAAAGTCAAGTCTTTCTTTTCCTTCTAGTTCAATAAGGAAGAAAGAACATTTTGATTTGTGTCACTGTGATATATGGGGACCACACAAAACCGGTATGCACTCAGGTCCCGAATATTATGTAATCATTGTTGGTGATTTTACTTGATACACATGGATATATCTCTTGAGTTCCAAATCCAATACTCATCCCATGTTAAAATCATTTTTCTCTTGGGTTCATACACAATTTTATTAGACGATAAAAGTCTTGCGTGCTGATAAAGGGGGGGAGTTCACATCCTTACGTCTTTTTTCTTGATGAGCGGGGAACTTTTTTTCAGCACACTTGTACATGTACTCCTCAACAAAACGGAGAGGGGGAACGTAAACTTAGACATCTTTTGAATGTCGCACGTGCACTTAGTTTTCAAGCCCATCTTCAGCTATGTTTTGGGGAGGGAAGTGCCCAAACTGCTTGCTATTTCATCAACCGTCTACCCACTTCTCTTTTGTCTTATAAAACTCCTTATGAGCTGCTAAACAAATCACAACCAAATTATTCTGTCTTACATGTTTTGGGTTGTCTCTGTCTTGCTAAAAATCTCACACCCACACATAAGTTTGATGTTTGGGCTTGATGACGTATTTTCTCGGCTATCCAGTGGGTCAAAAAGGTTTTCGAGTTTATAACTTAGCCGATAAAAATTCTTCACTTCCCATGAAATGGTTTTTCACAAAACACATTTCCTTTTGGTGATCTACCACAAGATCATTCAGAAGATACTCCTGTTGTACCCCTTCCTTTTGCTCCGGATACACGTCATGAAGCCATTCAACTTTCTTCTTCATCCAAATTTGCCAACCCAATCTACTGCCCCAACCCATCACTGAAAGCACCAATGCATCGTCCACTATTCCACCCACTTCTGATGAGTCCAAACCTACTATCTCTACCTCTTCACAAGCTCTACCACTCGATCCATCTCCATCTTCGACAGAACCTGCTACATCTCCCTCAATCGCTACTCTCAAACATCTTCCGGCCATTTGGAGCACAACTCAGTCATCTCGCCCTCTGGCTTACCTGTTGGGAAAACAGGCAAGGATAGGCGCAGCAGATAATAATCAACCTATAAAATCCTTCCTAATCCCAATTTCTTGAGCAAAGTAATACAATTAAAAATGCTTAAGCACAAATCAGTCACAGAATCACACAACAATTTGGTAACGCGGAAAAACTCCTTCAATGTGAGGGAGTTAAAAAACCGCGGGACCTATCTCGGTCCAAAAATGAAATCCACTATAAGATCAATGTTTTACAGAGGATAATTCATCATTACAATTCATAACCCAAAAATTATCTCATGCAATATTAAATTACAAAGAGATAAAGGGTAATAGAAGATATCACCAAATTTCTGTTCTGTCCGAATTAATACGAACAATCCAACCGTCCGAATTAAATCTCCACCGTTCCAAATGTAGAATGATGTGTTACGAACAAGCTCAAAAAATATCAGCCCAATCGGACACTGAATGATCCTCCGATTTCCAAGAAATGCGAGACTGGTCGGTACAGGATTTTCGGTTGAAAACGTCTATGTTCGAATTGCAATAACTCTTCCGTAAAACCTCAAAACAAGATCTTCACCGTTCAGAATGTCAAACTAGAGAAGACGAACATGCACCCAAATATTCAGTACGATCCAACGGGTAAATAATCCGTAAACCGCAAAACTCTGATTCTGGTATGCACAAAATCGCGAAGAACCTTCTCACTCAAAAAGACATTCACTCTCTTTCTCAAGTGGAATTCGACCAGGGCATACATTAAGCCCTAATGGGCCCCCATAAATGGGCCTCAAACTCAAAGTTGAATATTTGGGTTTTCCACATAGGAGGGACCCAAAAACCCAACAATTCTCCCCCTCCCGACTATGTGGAAGAATTTGCCAATCCGGCAACCAAACAACATGTCTCAAACTTAGCTCTTGGTAGAGCTTTTGTAAACATATCTGCACCATTATCATCAGTGTGGATCTTTTCTAATTCAATCAACTTAGAATCCAAAACATCTCTAATCCAATGGTATTTCACATCAATGTGTTTAGACCTACCATGAAAAGTTGGATTCTTACCAAGATGAATAGCACTCTGACTGTCACAATATAAGACATATCGCTTTTGAACTGATCCTAGCTCATTCACAAATTTCTTCATCCAAAGCAATTCTTTACAAGCCTCAGTAGCTGCAATAAATTCAGCCTCTGTAGTAGACAATGCTATACATTTTTGCAATCTAGATTGCCATGCCACAGCTCCCCTCAAAAGTAATCGGTATCCGTAGTAGATTTTCTAGAATCTATATCTCCTGCCAAATCAGAATCTGTGTAACCTATGAGAAGAGGTTCATTAGATCCAAAACATAACTTCAAAGTAGAAGTACCACGGAGATATCTCAAAATCCATTTAACTGCATTCCAATGCTCTTTACCTGGATTAGACAAAAATCTACTAACAGTACCAACAACATGAGCTATATCAGGCCTTGTGCAAACCATAGCATACATCAAACATCCTACAGCTGAAACATACGGAATTCTTTGCATATCATCTTTCTCCTTCTCATTTGAAGGAGATTGTTGAACACTCAATCTAAAAGATGTAGAGAGAGGTGTACTTACAGCTTTAGCCTTTGTCATATTAAATCGATGCAATACTTTCTCAATGTACCTTTCTTGAGACAACCAAATCTTCTTGCATTTTCTATCACGAATGATTTTCATGCCAAGAATATGTTTCGCTGGTCCCAAATCTTTCATAGCAAAAAATTTGCTCAACTCCTTTTTCAAGTGATCAATCCTCGAAGAGTTAGGACCTACAATAAGCATGTCATCAACATACAATAATAAAACGATAAAATCAGAATCAGAGAATTTCTGCACAAAAACACAATGGTCAGAAGTAGTCTTCTTGTATCCTTGCTGAACCATAACTGACTCAAACTTCTTATACCATTGTCTAGGAGCTTGTTTCAAACCATACAAACTCTTCTTTAACTTGCAAACATAATTCTCTTTTCCTTTGACCACAAAACCTTCAGGCTGCTCCATGTAAATCTCCTCTTCTAAGTCACCATGGAGAAAAGCTGTTTTTACATCCATCTGTTCAACCTCTAAATCAAGAGTAGCGGCTAAACCCAATATAACTCGAATAGATGACATCTTGACAACAGGTGAGAAAATCTCATCAAAATCAATCCCCTTTTTCTGACTAAAGCCTTTAACAACCAATCTTGCTTTATACCTTGGGACTGATGAATTTTCTTCATGCTTCACCCTATAAATCCATCTATTCTTCAAAGGTTTTCGATCTCTAGGTAGTTTCACCAAATCAAAGGTGTGATTATCAAACAATGATTGCATTTCTTCCTTCATTGCTTTAATCCATTCTGCCTTATGCTCACTCTCAATAGCCTCATCATAGCATTCAGGTTCCTCACCATCATTAAGAGTACATACTCATTGGGAGGATACCTACTAGAAGGCCTACGATCTCTAGTGGATCTTCTAAGTAAGTTTTCAGGTTCCTCAACCTGAGGCTCTTGTAGATCATCATCTACTTCCTGAACAGGAACATCAACCTCAATTGCAGCATCATGATTACCCATAGTATCATCACTGTGTACATCATTCTGCACATCAACATGAACCTCAGTCTCAACAGCATTAGGTACACCTGAATGAGGAACTGGAACTAAATCAATCAAATCATCATCTTGAGCCTTTAATTTCTTTGTCTTGTCAATGTTTTCAATAGTTTGATCTTCCACAAAGATCACATCACGACTTCTGACAAGCTTCCTCTCAATAGGATCATAACATCTATAGCCAAATTCATCTTGACCATAGCCAATAAATATGCACTGTCTCGTCTTAGCATCTAGCTTGGATCTTTCATCTTTAGGAACATGAACAAAACATTTGCAACCGAAGACACGTAGGTGGTCATAGGAGACATCCCTACCATACCACACCCTGTCAGGAACATCTGCATTCAAAACAACAGTGGGAGTTAGATTAATTACATGTGCAACAGTATATAAAGCCTCACCCCAAAAAGATCTAGGCAACTTTGCATCTGAAAGTAAACATCTGACTCTCTCCACTAGTGTTCTGTTCATCCTCTCTGCCAAGCCATTCAACTGAGGAGTTTTAGGAGGCGTCTTCTGATGTCTGATACCTTGTTTTCTACAGTATACATCAAATGGCCCACAATATTCACCTCCATTATCAGTGCGAATACATTTAAGCTTCTTCCCTGTCTCTCTTTCAACAGCAACATGAAACTCAATAAATGCATCAACTACTTGATCCTTTGACTTCAAAACTTTAACCCATAGCTTCCTAGAGTGATCATCAATAAAAGTCACAAAATATAATCCACCACTAAAAGTCTTTACCTTCAAAGGACCACAAACATCTGAATGTACCAATTCAAGTAATTCGGCTTTCCTTGAAGGACCATGGTGTTTAAAAGAGACCCTTCTTTGTTTACCAACCAAACAATGTTCACATTTGTCTAACTTTGCGCCTTTTAATCCTGAAAGCATATTTTTCTTAGCTAGACAATTAAGTCCCTTCTCACTAATGTGACTCAATCTCTTATGCCATAATTCGAGAATATATCAATCTCAACAGCATTAACAAGTCCATTACATACGAAGCTTGCAACCAATACAAACCGTAAGACTTTTTACTTCTTGCAACAATGAGAGAACCTTTAGTAAGCCGCAATTGTCCATCACATAATATAGTGCAATAACCATCATCATCAAGCTTACTAGCGAGATTAAATGCAATCTAATATCAGGTGCATGTCTAACATCTTTAAGGATTAACTTTGTACCATTGCTAGTCTCTAGACAAATAGTTCCAATGCCTATTACCTTTGACAGTCCATCATTACCCATCTTCAACACCCCAAAATCACGAAGTATAAGAAGTAAAGAATTCTGTCTAGATGTAACATGAAAAGATGCACCACTGTCAACCACCCAACTTACTTCATCACTAGCAACATTAACTACATTATCATCATAACATACAATTAAATCACCTGAAGTAGTAGTGTTGACACGATCATCATTTATCATCATTGTATTTATTTTCTTGCTTACCTCTGTCACCTTTGTTCTCTTTCTTCCACTTGTAACAATATTTCTTGATGTGACCCGTTTTACCACAATGGTGGCATTCAAGAGTTTTATACCTGGACTTGGATTTACTCCTGCTTTTACCTCTGTTGTGATCTTGACCTTTGCTTTTACTTCTCCCCCTATTCTCAGTGACTAAAACCTCTGACTGTGAAGAAGAACCTTGAGACTTTCTTCTCATTTCTTCATTTAAAATACCACCTTTAACACCCTCAAATGAGACAATACCATTTGCAGCAGAGTTAGTAAATGAGACACGAAAAGTCTCCCAAGAATCGGGGTAAAGTATTAAGCAACCAAAGACCAAGAATTTCATCATCAAATTTAATGCCCATACCGAACATCTGATCTGTAGTGCCTTGAAACTCATTCAAATGATCAGCCACAGAACTAGCATCTTTATACTTCAATTGAATCATTTTCTTCAACAAAAATAATTTGTTGTTACCACTCTTTGAAGCATATAAAGATTCCAATTTGTTCCACAAAGTCTTAGCATGCGATTCATTTGAAATGTGGTTATAAACATTATCATCAACAAACTGACGAATAAACCCACACACTTGCTCATTTTCAAAGTTCCAATCATCATCATTCTTTGACTCTGGCTTTTGACTAGCAAAAACAGGAAGATGCAATGACTTCACAAATAAGAGATCTTTCATCTTATTTTTCCATAAATGATAATTTGTACCATTCAAGCAAATCATTCTCTTTGTATTAATATCCATATCTACTCAAGACAAATCAGAACAATCAACCAAGCTCTGATACCACTTCTGTTGGGAAAACAGGTAAGGATAGGCGCAACGGATAATAATCAACCTATAAAATCCTTCCTAATCCCAATTTCTTGAGCAAAGTAATACAATTAAAAATGCTTAAGCACAAATCAGTCACAGAATCACACAACAATTTGGTAACGCGGAAAAACTCCTTCAATGTGAGGGAGTTAAAAAACCGCGGGACCTATCTCGGTCCAAAAATGAAATCCACTATAAGATCAATGTTTTACAGAGGATAATTCATCATTACAATTCATAACCCAAAAATTATCTCATGCAATATTAAATTACAAAGAGATAAAGGGTAATAGAAGATATCACCAAATTTCTGTTCTGTCCGAATTAATACGAACAATCCAACCGTCCGAATTCAATCTCCACCGTTCCAAATGTAGAATGATGTGTTACGAACAAGCTCAAACAATATCAGCCCAATCGGACACTGAATGATCCTCCGATTTCCAAGAAATGTGAGACTGGTCGGTACAGGATTTTCGGTTGAAAACGTCTATGTTCGAATTGCAATAACTCTTCCGTAAAACCTCAAAACAAGATCTTCACCGTTCAGAATGTCAAACTAGAGAAAACGAACATGCACCCAAATATTCAGTACGATCCAACGGGTAAATAATCCGTAAACCGCAAAACTCTGATTCTGGTATGCACAAAATCGCGAAGAACCTTCTCACTCAAAAAGACATTCACTCTCTTTCTCAAGTGGAATTCGACCAGGGGCATACATTAAGCCCTAATGGGCCCCCATAAATGGGCCTCAAACTCAAAGTTGAATATTTGGGTTTTCCACATAGGAGGGACCCAAAAACCCAACATTACCTTCGAGACTTTCAAACGTATTATACTGCTGCCCTCTGCCATGACCTTCCTCTGTCCTCGTCCGGCACCCGCTATCCTCTACATACATACATATCTTATCCTCATCTCTCAGCTCCAAATTAATCTTTCATCTATAACATCTCTGGACTAGTTGATTTGAGTACTTATGAACAGGCGAGTCATGATCCAAAATGGATAGCTGCTATGAATGATGAACTTTCTGCACTAGAAGCAAATCATACATGGTCGTTGGTTCATTTGCCTCATAGTCATCGACCCATCAGTTGCAAATGGGTTTACAAAATAAAATATCAAGCTAACGATACTATCAACCGAAATTTCACCGGTTCTCCTGCCCAGTCCAAGAAATTGGGTTCACACAATCAAAGGTTGATTCTTATTTATTCCCAAAACTCCAAGGTACTTCTATTACAATAATACTTCTTTATGTGGATGATATGGTGGTCACAGGGAATTACGAAAAGGCTATTAGCAATCTCAAGCACTTTCTCAGTAACAACAAAATTAAAGACTTTGGACCACTCAGATATTTCCTTGGCATTGAAGTTGCTCGATATTCAGCTGGAACCACCATATGCAAGAGAAATTTCACTCTCGACATTCTAGAAGAGGTCGGCTTACTAGGAGCAAAACCCACAACCATTCCTATGGAACCGGATTCAGCATTGACAGAAACTGGAAGTGAAGCGCTCAAATATCCAACTCAACATCAAAGTTTAATTGGTAAATTGATCTATCTCACAATTACTCGGTCTGATACTAAGTACTATGTCAACACCCTTAGTCAATTCATGCAAGAACCTAAGGTGCATCATCTTAAAGTTGCATATTGATTGCTTCATTATTTAAAAATCGAAACCAGGCCAGGGATTATTCTTTCCGTCAGATAATGAAATTCATATAATTGGATATTGTGATGCCGATTGGGCAAGATGCCCAATTACCCGAAGATCTGTCACATGATACTATATTTTCATTGGGAATTCCCTCATATCAGCAAAAGCTGAGTATAGGTCCATGGCTGTGGCGACTTGTGAATCACATGGGTGAATTATTTGTTGAAGGACTTCCAAATGAAACAAAATGAGCCAGCTACATTGTTTTGTGACAACCAAGCTGCTCTACACATTGCTACCAATCCTGTCTATCACGAGCACGCAAAACACATCGAACTGGACTGCCATACCATTCGTGAGAAAATTGAAAAAGAGGAAATTACAACAGCACATATCAAAATGGTACATCAGGTTGCATATATTTTTACGAAACCGCTATGGCCGCATATTTTCATGCACATCTTGGCCAGTTGGGTGTGATTGATATGCACGCTCCAACTTGAGGGGAGTGTTGACCAAGCTTCCTTATTGAAGAAGTCAGAGTTGTATCTTAGGAGAAAATCAAGGATCTCCTTACCAGATATATTCCCGGATCCAAGAATAATAGGAATCCAGAATTGATTTGAGTTACCATTCATTGTATCATTAAAATTTTATATAAACACATGCGATGTAAATAAATACACAATCACAATATTCTTTTACCAAAATCTCTTGTCTCGTTGCTTACTCTCTCTTTCTCTCTTGTTTCGATTTCATTCAATTCATTCCTGGGTTTAGAAGTCTTCCCCATGGCACTTTTGGTTTTGTGTAAGATGAGCTCTTGATGGTTTTTATAACTCGATGATTTATTGAATACTGATTACAGAATTTATAGACTATACAGAGGCTGAAGATAGAGTCTAAACAGTTTTACAGATGGAGACTTTTGAATTTGAAGAATATCTATTGGAGATGAGGATTAGAGGAAACAACAACTTGTTGGAGAATCCTCCGGAAGTGAGAAAGGAAGTTGAGCAAAATCAAGTTCGTTGACACTCCCGTCAAATTTAGCCATGCTGAGAGACGGTTAATTTGGTCTGAAAACGAAAATGGTTTGCTTAGAAGCCCTTTTGTGAAGATGTTAGCAAGGCAGCCTTGTGCTATTCTTTCCCGGACAAAATAATAATCCAATTCTATGTGTTTTGTGTGAGCATGGAAGATAGGGTTTGCGACAATGTAAGTTGCTGATAAATTCCCGTACCATAGTGTTGGTTTGTGTAAAATACCCATGTGAAGCTCCTTAAAAAGTTCGAGCGACCTGGAGAGCAGCAGCGGCAGCCAGAGCCCGGTACTCTGCTTCGGTGCTAGATCTAGACACCGTCGTTTGTTTCTTTGAACACCAAGAGAGGAGACTGTTACCCAAAAATATGAAGAACCCTGTTGTGGATCGACGATCGTCAGGATTACCAGTCCAGTCTACATGAATCAGAGTAAATATGTAGATCAAAGAGATCAATGGAAGATTTGGTGATTCCGTAGTTTATGGAGCCCTTGATATATCTGAGAATTTGTTTGACTGCAGCCAAATGTGCGTCAATTGGTTGTTGCTGGAACTGACATACCTGATTTACAGAATACAGTAAATCAGGCCTCCTTGTGAGGATGAGATATTTTAGGCCCCTACTGTGGAGCGATAGGGAGTTGGATCTTCCAGTGGTTTTCCCGCGTATTTTGAGAGCCTGCTACCAGGGGTTACTGGAGTACTTACGGGTTTTACATTGGTGAGATCAAGTCGTTGCAGAATGTCTTTGGCGAATTTCTGCTGTGAAAGGTGAATTCTATCTTGATGGAATGTTGCTTGAATGCCGAGAAAGTAGTGTAATTTGCCTAGTCGCTTCACTGGAACTTGCTGACTAAGAGAATGAATAAGCTGATTCATGGCTGCTTTATTGTTGGATAGAAGAATAGCATCATCAACATAGATGAGAAGAAAAAGTATATTTCCCCTATTATAAAGATAAAATAATGAGTGATCTGCTTTCGACCCTATAAAACCCAGATCAGTTAGTAAAGATTTAAACTTTGTATAACAAGCTCTTGGTGATTGTTTAAGACCATATAATGAGTGATTTAATCAACAAAAATAGTCGGGTCTTGCTGGATCATGGAAGCTAGGAGGCTGGCTCATATAAACTTCTTCCTGTAATTGGTTGTGTACAAATGCATTCTGAATATCAAGTTGCTCAATACCCTATTATGGATTAATGCCAGGCTGAGAAGCAGGCGAATAGTAGTGGGCTTCATGACTGGGCTGAACATATCAGTGAAATCTACTCCTTCCTTTTGGTGAAATCCCTTAGCGACCAGTCGAGCTTTATAGTGTTCAACTGTGCCGTCTGAATTTTGTTTAACTCTGAAAATCCACTTGCAACCTTTCGATTGTTGGTATTTAGGCAGAGGCACCAAATTCCATGTTTGGTTTAGAATCAAAGCATTTAATTCATCCTTCATAGAATTTCTCCAATGGGGTATTTTGATTGCTTGTGAATTACAGGTTGGAGGTTTTAATGGGTCGAGTGAAGTAATAGTGTTCAGAGATTATGGTTTAAGATTACCGGTGCATGATCGGGTTTGCATTGAATGAGTAGACAATGGGGTGAAGGTGCCGGGGGGTAGCACGGTAATTTCTGAGGATGATTGGATTGGCAAAGGAATTTGAAGTGAGGAGGGAGGTGTTGTAGTTGGACGTGGGATGCTTGGAGAAACTGGTGCAACAATTGGAGAGGATGTGGGCCCAGCTGAATAATGGAAAGCTGCCTTAAAGGAACAGATGCTTTTGTACAAGGAGTAATATAACGAAGAGAGGGAAAAATGGCAGTCATACCTATTTGTGGAGCCGGAAGGATGCGAGTGCATACATCATTGCTTGTTGTACCTGTCATGGTTTTATTTGGAAGGACCGATTCATGAAATACAACATTGCTAGATATGTAAATTCGCTGAAATTGTGGGTCAAGGCAGCAATAGCCTTTGTAATGCGGATGATAACCTAAAAATACACAAGACTTACTGCAAAGCTCTAGTTTGTTTTTGGAATGGGGTTGGAGATAAGGGAAACAGAGACACCCTAAAGTCTTTAGTCGGGTTCTTTTTGGTATAAAATCTGATAGGGTGATAATTTGTTTTTAGAGAGTAGAGGGAGACGATTTATTAGGTAAGAGGCTGTATAAAAAGCAGAAACTCAATAGGCATTGGGGACCGCACTGCAGGACAAAAGAGTCAAACCAGTTTCGACTAGCTGTTTGTGCTTGCACTCCACTATTCCGTTTTGCTTTGGTGTGTATGGACAGGAGATTCGATGATGGATTCCATGTTGGGCCAATTGCAGTTGAAAGGATTTGCTCAGAATTCAGAGCCGCCATCTGTTTGAACAATTTTAATTATACACTGGAATTGATTTTGAACTAAAGTCATGAATTGAGAAAAAATGTATAAATATCAGATTTTGACTTTAGAAAATAAATCCAGGTATAGTTAGTAAAAACGTCTACAATAGATAGATATAATTTAAAACCTTCAACAGAGGGAACGGTTGTTGGGTCCCATATATCAAGTGACAAGAGTTACAGTGGAGAAGACGCATGGAATTTGTTATACAGGAAAGGAAGTCTGTGTAACTTTGAAGTTTGACACGGTACACATGGTGCTGATTTATGTTTCCTGAACGGAATAGAAAGAGAACGTAAAACAGAATTTGTGACTGATAAGGATGGGTGGCCCTGTCATGCCATAACTCGAAACTATTTTTCACTGTTGTCAAGTAGTGAGGTTGTAAAGACTTCTGGTAGGTGTAAAGACCATCTTTAAGGTGCCCCTTATGTAGCACTCACCCCGTTTGCCGATCCTTGATAAAAAAAAAACGTATAGGGGTGAATTTCAAAATAAGTGTCAATCTCTTTGGCAAAATCAGAAACAGAAACAAGGTTCTTTATAAGATTAGGTACGAAATAGACATTTTTCAGAAGAAAGGATTGAATAGAAGCAGTGCCCTTGTGTGTAATTAGTGTTGTACTTCCATTACCAAAGGTGACTTGTTCATCACCTTGCACTTGAGTTCGATCATGGAGTAGAGTAGGATCACCTGTGAAATGATTTGTGGCACCCGAATCTGGGTACCAGAGACTTTCCGCATTTCTATTGTTCATGTTAATTGCATTGAGGGCAGGGGCTGGTGCAGGCTGATATGCTTGATCGAATCGGTAGTAACACTGTGGATCAGTGTGATTGCAACGATTGCAAATTTGGCAGGCAAGGCGGTTGTCTAGGCGAATTCTGTTTGCTTGAGGGTATTTGAGTAATTTCGACCACCTTCTCTTCCTCGTCCTCTGTTAGAGCGACCTGCACCTCATCCTCTGGTAGGGGGTGCAGTTGCAAAGTTGATGGATGGTGCTGTGGCAGGGAGGCTCAGTCCACCAGTTTGGGTGGTCACAGCATGACGATGCTCTTGAGTGAGGAGTCATGTTTTGTATTTCTTCTAGAGGAAGAGGTTTTGTCCGTGCGGTTACGGACATAATGAAAGGCTCACACGTTGAGCTGATCCCATTTAAGATGAAAGAGATGAGATCATCAGGGTCGAGTGGTCAACCTGCAGCTGAAAGGCTATCAGCAATGTTTTTTGCTTTTTCCTAGTCGTGAATGTTTTGACTTCCCTTTTTCATATTCTGGAGCTCCAGCCGTAATTGGAGAACGCGAACCTGCAAATTTGATGAATAGGTGTGCTCTAGTGTAGTCCACATTGTGTGAGATGTGTTGAGGCCAATCAATTGGCCAAGAGCGGCCAGAGTAAGAGTTGATAAAGTCCAACTCCGTAGAGTTTGGTCAAGATGGTACCAGCCTTCGTTTGCTGGGTTATGAACATTAGCAGAAGGATGATCTGTTGGCTGTTGCTGAGGTGGCGCCAATATAGTTCCAGTGTGAAAACCCATTACGCCTTGGCTTTGAAAGACGGGAAGAAACTAAGAGCGCCAGAGGAGATAGTTGGTGTGATCGAGCTTTGAAGAGACAAGATTTAATATTTGATATCGCCAATATGAAGCTACCATGTGGTGGCCCAAGGTCGAAAGTGTTTGCCAGAGAAGAAGCTGGAGCAGGGGAAGACGAGGTGGCCATGCCATGCCCAGGTGGTGCTCTGATACCATGAAAGATGAGATCTCGATGGTTTTTATAATTCGATGATTTATTGAATACTGATTACAGAATTTATAGACTATACAGAGGCTGAAGATTAGAGTCTAAATAGTTTTATAGATAGAGACTTTTGAATTTGAAGAATATCTATTGGAGATGAGGATTAGAGGAAACAATAACTTGTTGGAGAATCCTCTGGAAGTGAGAAAGGAAGTTGAGCAAAATTAGGTTCGTTGACATTTTGGCCTGTTGCGGATGATTATAACCTTCTTTGGGATGCACAACATATGCCTGACTGCACTTTTGCAATGTTAGATATTCTATCGAAATCAGATTCATGTAAATGGGAGATCCCAACAGTGAACGTGTTTTTATAATTTTTACTCTTTAGGTGTTACTTTTCTCAGCGATTGTTGATTGTTGTTTTGGTTCTTGAACTGCTACAACCTTGCAAGCATAGAAATTAGAGAAGCGGTGAAAATATAAATAGACTAAATTTGGGCTCATCGATATCATAGAGAGTTATTATATTTACGCATATCTCCAAAGAAGTAATTTTGGAGAACCAAGATGAAGAACCCAACAATGCATGGCACTAACGAGGTTCTAATTGTACATCACAGATGAGCTTATAGGCATGTTCTTTGACATTTATATTGGATCCTCATTTTCCAAACTCATTTTTCTTTGGTGTTGTCGCGTTCAAGCAACCTCCGCCAACAACAAATAGGATCACAGAATCTGAATCGACATCTTTAGCTTTTCCTACCTCTTATGGGTGTATCGTGGAACCTTGGCTTCATCGCTCTCAATTCCGCTCAAATCAATGTCACCAGCGATGTCTTCTAGAAGGTTCAAGGAGATGGTATGGCAATAGCTCTTAGGTGACTTCACATTCCAGGATTTTTGAATATTCGTAGTTGTGTTCTACCATGAAATTAACGTGAGATAGGTGCCTACGGAGAGGATGCTGATTTTCAGTGGGGAGTTGCGATTATTGTAGAATGAAAAAAGAGTCAAATAAGCATGCATGTGTTACCACTCATTCTATGTATTATTGCCAAAGGGTCTTCTGTGACATAATACATGAGGATTTAACCTTTTGTAAATTTTATGGAATGCTGCTGGATGAAGGAAGTAGAGAGATTACAGTACTCTTGTGTCTTAATTAGCCTGAACAAAAACTCTTTGATCCAGAAATGAAAAATAGAGTCTTTCTTATTTTACTATATATTCTCCATAATGGATTTTACTCTTTTAATCGTTATATTTTGATTGTGTTTTCCTTGGTATGGATATTTCCCCATGGCAGTTTTGGTTTTGGATTGCTACCTGCAGGTTAGCTCTTCAGTGGGATCAACGTTCGATATACATCTGTCTTCACTTTCAACGTTAGGTATTCTGTAGTGAAAATGTAGAGGTGAAAATGTAGAAACATTAAAATGTAGAACGACCTTCCGCCAGCTGTTGAACATTTCGTCGGCGGAAGAACAAAATTCATTCGTTGGCTGAGTCTTCTCCGGCGAAGAATAACTTTTGTCGGCTCAGTCCTCTCCGCCGACGAATAACTTTCGTCGGCTGAGTTCTCTCCGCCAACAAATAGCTTTCGTCGGCTGAGTTCTCTCCGCCGACGAATAATATTCGTTGGCCAAGTCCACTCCGCCAACGGATTGAATTCATCGCCGTAATGTAATTCCGCTCACGTTAATAACAGCTGACGGAATTATTCCGCCGACGTTAATAACCGCCGACGAAATTATTCCGCCAACGTTAATAATTGCCGACGTAATTATTCTGCCGACGGAATTATTCTGCCGACGAATGTCTTACCCGTCGCTGGAATTGACTGTTATTACGGTCAATTCCAATGACGGTTTAAACCGCCAGCGGAGTATTTTTTTTTATAACATTATTTTTTCAAATTTCATTTTTTGACTTGATACCTATTATCTGGCATACATTCCGACCATTACCACAGAAAGTTATTTATATTAAAAAAATTATTTATGTTTCAAAATATATACATTACAAAATATTTACTTAACAAAAAATTATACAATACTTTTCAACTGCCCTGTTGAAACCAAAAGAAATATACAATTAGAGCAATCAGTTGTGCGACTGATTACTGCCCTGCAAATGAACATAAGTTTATGATAAGTGTAATGAATATATAAAATTCGTAATTATAAGTGTAACCTATAGGCGACTAGAGACAGGCTCGCCACTGGTTCAGTTCCTGCAACTAAGATTGCATGAATAGCATCTTGTCCTTCATTAAGTCCTTGTCTTGTCTTTCTTTTTGCTGTTGTTCTTGTAGGGCTATGTACTCCATGCTCTCGGAACCGCACCCCTACTCGGCAGCGCACCAATCCCAAGTCCTCTCTCATAACCCCGTGATGGCCCCTAGACACCTTATCTATGATAGGTGGCAAATCCGCGGGGTTCGCCGAGTTCTGGACCTGTAGCTCAGTTGCGGTCCGGACAAGCTCCTCCTGCATAAGAAACAAAACCTAATTAAATCATGCACTTGGTATTAGGAAAAAATGTAAGTAACCTGATAACTTACACATAATGTTGTTGTCTCCTTATTAGGATATGTCCCATCTTTCCTCATGTGCGCCTTGAGGAAAGATCTCAAAACACAAAAGTTTGGACCATCTTCTTGTCGCTGCATAAAATTTAATTTCCTGGAATAAGTATAGTGCAATGTTTAAAAATGGAAGTATTGACAAGGCAAATAAAAAATCAACTCAATACGTACCTCTTCTTCGAAAACACACGGGCAAGAGATTTACACTCAAGAGTGTGAGTCGTCTTCAGACACTTTGGGTTCGCCTTGTTCTTCACTTCACGCCCGGACTCCTTTATCCCATCCCAGTATTTCACTAGCAGTGTCCAATTTTCAGGAGCCATACCTTCAATGGGACAGTCTGCTAGCTGCTCTGGGGTCTTTCCATCGTAGTATTACTTCTTATAGAAGGTACGGTTGTCCCGTATTATTTTTTGCACCACCGGTTGTAGAGCTTTCATCGCAATGGCTGCAGTCACGGGCTGATCCTTCTCATTAACAAACTTGTATTTTGCATACATTTGGTTAGTACTTACGACTACTACAAAAAACAAATAGCTAGTTGTTGGTCTAACATTAATTTCTCATGAACCAATCTTTGTATGCATTCAAGCCGAGCTCATGCCACTGCAGACATAGCGAGAAATGCAATTAACCCCGAATTTGTGTTCCAAGTAAAAAGGACAGACCATGCTGTGCAGATGAGACCATCTGTCCATCGTTGATTATGATCGTTGCCGCTTTCTCATACATGAATGATGTTGCCCTCACCTTACGCTTCACGCATGATACCTGAGGCAGCGAATCCTCTATGCCATCAACAGTTCAATATGGCGGCTGGGTCTCCATGTCCTCCATTGGGACCGGCCCTACATCAAATGCATACTTAGTCAACATTAAAATGTCATTTTATGAAGCAGTATCATCACTCTCAGGGGATTGGTAAGAGGGGAGCAGCTACCTAAACTTACGTATTGATTCTTTTAAAATTGAATTAATTAAACACAAATTAAATAAAGAAAACTTATACATACAAATTACAAAATAAAGTTATGAATATGCTAGTACCTACAAACGGAAGCTCTGATGAAGACGAAAGCTCTGAGGGAGGGTCGGTTGCAGGAGCCAAGGCTGATGTCGAAGGTGCTGCAGAAGTCAACCCCAATGGAGAGGGGGCTGCTGGAGCCCGGTCGATGTCGAAGGGGCTGCTGGAGTCAACCCCGATGGAGAGGGGGATGCTGGAGCCCGGGCCGATGTCGTCGCCCTAGTGTGTTAGTGCCTAAGTGACACAATCTCCCCCTACGGTGGCATAATTATCCTGCAAAATAAAGGAATTAAAGACATTAAGTTAGAAGAGAAGAATTGTAATTAACTATTATTATATGTAACGGATGCATTTACAAACTTGAATCGATTAAACATACTTCATGTTACATCCAAGTCATCACTATTGATCCTTAATCATTGACCAAGGTCACGACGCACCCATATAACATTATCTTCATAATTGATGCTTGTTGCGTCTCCGACTCCTGCATCTTGTGCCAATAGTAATGCCTCATCGTCTTGTGCCCTTAAACCTTCATCATCTAAGGGCATGTCGTAGGTGTCTCTAGGTCTCCAACAACAGACAACGTTCCAACAAGGCTCAATTGGGTCTTACGAATAAAATACGTGTTGTGTTTGACTTGGATAGATGAAAGGTTCATCTTCATATGTTTGTTTCGTTGTGTTCACCAACGTGAGTCTAGCCCGTCAACGAAGCAACCTATGCCCTTTTTTCATATCGTACTATTTGCACTTGAATAGGTTCACAGGTGCCAATGATCCAATATAAACTTCTATAACCAGCTGCAGGACACCATAAAATATCTCATCCATTGCCCCCATTGTTGCAATGCCACTATTTTGTGTGGTACGATTCAGGTCAATGGCCTCTGTGTCAAACTTGTAACCATTGCCAAAATAACCTTGATGCAACATAGTATCGCGAGATGGACCACGAGCAAGGTACTTAAAATCCTCTGTGTCCTCAGAATCAGAGGACATATCGTTCCCTACGCAATGCAATTAGCCACAAGGTCAACAAATGAGGGACATTCGATACAAACATGATATTGTCACTCCTATATTCAGGGTAAAAAACTTACTCATTTTCTAAACCACTGTACAAATTGGTTGTGTTGCTCTGTTTGTGTTCGATGCTCAGCCCATTGGGGGTGTAACCCTCTTAAGTGGTCTTTATATTCCCTTCAAATAACCCAAATACAATCATGAAGAAGAAATTCAATTTATATATTGACATATTTACAAAAAAAAACAATTGATTATACTTACAACAGGTACGACTGACTCTCTTCAATATTGAACAATAAAAAAATGATGGAGCTTGTACGCCTCTTCAGTGGTTAGCATATATGGACGAGCAACCTCCAACGGTCTATCCTCGTATCGTACTAACTCCACCCACAAATCTTGGATGACACCAAGTTGGCTTGGACTTGTACTCTTACATCCATTTCCAGTTAGAGAAATAGTCCATCTCCACGACAATTGTTAAAGACAGACTACACACAACAAAGAAACGAGTGTTTAGTACTTTTGGGAGTCAATTGTTATAGACGGACCACCCACTGTCCCTATATATGCATCTCACTATGCCCAATTCTTGTCCTCTTACTTCCACATTTCCAATCGGTTGGACTTCCTTGGCATGGAAGAGAGTATGAAAAAATAACAATTGCGAGCACACAAGTTACAGGATAGAAGTACATTATTGTGTGAAATTCCTATCAAATACTACAAACCAATATTACTAGTACTGCTAATTCACTCCCAAGTTTCTATCAAGTAGAGAGAAATCGAGAGAGAAACAAAAACTTGAGAGAGACCTGAGGGCGTGAAAACAAGAGAGAGAGAGAACTCAGAAATAGAATTTCAGAGACAAAGAATTTCAAAGAGAGTGAGAAATAGTATTTAAGAGGAGAGAAAAAGAGAGAGAGAGAGAGAGAGAGAGAGAGAGAGGAGATAGTGATGAAATCAGAGAGCGAATTTGAGAGAAAACCGATCACTTTGAGAAATCAGAGAAAGAGACAGAGACAGAGACAGAGAGAAACAAAAAGTTGAGAGAGAACAGAGGGCGTGAAAACAAGAGATAGAGAGAAGTCAGAAATAGAATTTCAGAGAAAGATTTTCAAAGAGAGTTAGAAATAGTATTTTAGTAGAGAGAAAATGAGAGAGAGAGAGAGAGAGAGAAATCAGAGAGAGAAACTGCGACTAGATCAGGGAGAGAAAAAGAGAGAGAGAGAGAGATAACGATGAAATCAGAGATAGAATTTGAATTAAATTCTGAAACAGAATTAAGGAGAAAAACAAGTGGGAAAGAAATTTAGCAATAGAGAAATGAGAGCGAAAACAGAAAGAGAGAGAGTGAGAGAGAGAGAGAGAGAGAGAGAGAGAGAGAGAGAGAGAGAGAGAGAGAGAGAGAGAGAGAGAGAGAGGAAGATTAAAGGAGAGGAAATTCAGGGAGAAAACAGAGAGAGAGGGATCAGATTGCCAAACCAGAGAGATAGGGACAGAAAAGGAGTGAGAGAGAGAGAAAAAGATAAAAGACAGAGGGAGAGAAATTAAATTCTGAAACAGAATTTAGGAGAGAACCGAGTGAGATAGAAATTTAGCTATTGAGAAATGAGAGAGAAAACAGAAAGATAAGAGAGAAAGAGGGAGAGAAAATTAAGATTCGGAAACGTAAATTGGGAGAAAACCGAGGGAGAAAGAAATTTAACTAGAGAGAAATGAGATAGAAAAACAGAAAGATAAGAGAGATAGAGGGAGAGAATTAAATTCTGAAACAGAATTTAGGAGAAAATCGAGTGAGACAGAAATTTAGCTAGAGAGAAATGAGAGAGAAAACAGAAAGGGAGAAAGAGAGAGAGAGAGAGAGAGAGAGAGAGAGAGAGAGAGAGAGAGAAGATTTAAGGAGAGCGAATTCAGCGAGAAAACAAAGAGAGAAATCAGAGAAAAAGCCGAGAGAAAGGGAGAGAAAAGGAGGGAGAGAGAGAGAAAGAGAAAGAGAAAGATAAGAGAGATTGAGGGAGAGAAAATTAAGATTTGGAAACGTAATTTGAGAGAAAACCGAGGGAGAAAGAAATTTAACTAGAGAGAAATGAGAGAGAACAGAGAGACAGAGACAAAAGCAAAGAGAGAGAGAGAGAGAGAGAGAGAGAGAGAGAGAGAGAGAGAGAGAGAGAGAGAGAGAGAGAGAGAGAGAGAGAGAGAGAGAGAGAGAGAGAGAGAGAGAGAGAGAGAGGAAGATTTAGGAGAGGGAATTCAGGGAGAAAACAAAGAGACAGAAATCAAAAAGAAAACCAAGAGAGAGGGAGAGAAAAAGAGGGAGAGAGAGAAAGAGAAATATAAGAGAGATAGAGAGAGAAAATTAAATTTGGAAATGTAATTTGGGAGAAAACCGAGGGAGAAAGAAATTTAACTAGAGCGAAATGAGAGAGAAAACAGAAAGAGAGAGAGAGAGAGAGAGAGAGAGAGAGAGAGAGAGAGAGAGAGAGAGAGAGAGAGAGACAAATAGACAGACATAAGGAGAGGGAATTCATGGAGAAAATAGAGAGAAATAAATCAAAGAGAAACAGTAACTGAATTATAAACACGTCCACCATCGAATAGGATAAACAGTAACTGAATTATAAACACATCCACCATCGAATATCATTCGACACATAATTACACACCATCGATTTTGAGAGAAACACACCAGTACACATCCACCACCGAATATCATTCAACACATAATTACACACCATCTATTTTGAGAGAAACACACCAGTAACTGAATTATAAGAATCATTCAACACATAATTAAATACCATGGAAAAATCATTCATCAAAAACAAAACAACAACTATACAATCAACAACTATAAATCAAATAACAGAAGATAAAAACCTTAATGAAGAATTATTTCTAACAGAAGCTACTCAGTAATTAAATAAGGTACTCACTGTAATGGAGAAGGTGCTCGCTACTGTCTGTCAGTGGCTTCCGGGTCACGGTTGGTCTCCGATGGACCTAGACGGTCACCTTCTCTTGCTGGTGGTCAACAGAGGGTATGAGGAAGGAGAAACTGCAGCTTAGAGGGAGGCAAAGAGAAAAAATGCAGTGTTGTGAGAATAAGTAGAAAAGAGGAAGAAAAGGAAATAAATAGAAAGGAAAACAAAATTACCTGCGATGAAGGGGAAGAACCTCCCATCGACGGCGACGAAGTCGGAGGGGTTCGACTTCGGGAGGGCGGCCGGAACGCAGAGGACATCGCCAGAAATCGCCCCGAGAGGCTCCGAAAAAACTGGGTTTTCAAACCCAAGAGCGTCGTCGAAGATGGGTCTTCGACCGGGGGAATGCTGCAGGAATGCTGGAGGTACGGTTTTGCGCATTGCTTCTCTTTGACAAAATCGTCGAACGATTTCCAGGGAGAGAGAAGGAAGAGAGAAGGCTCGCACGCGTCATGTACACTCATGTTACGCGCCTCACACGTGCTCGCGATACGGGTGTAACAGTGTGAGGGAACTTAGGTTCCGATTCAAATCGGGACCTAATATTACATATGGGCCAATAGGGCCCATATGAACCTCATCCAAATCCGGCCCAACTACCGGATTTTCTTCCGCCGGCGGTTGGGTCGGATGCTTCGATATTCCACCGACGAGTCATACACGACCACCGACGGAATGGTCTTCTGCCAACAAAAAAGTTTCCTTCCGCAGGCAGAGACTATAATTCTAGTAGTGGCGGTTTTGGTTTTGGCTTGCTCTGAGTGGTTATGCTTTTCTTTGAGTTCAACAACATAAGCCTCACTTCACTTTTCCAACCATAGGTATTCTGTGAAAATACGATTTCTGTAAGCATTAAGATCCCACCAGCAAACGTGTTTTCATTAGTTAAGGCCCAAATATTTGCTTATTTTAGTGTTAACATTTCTCAGTCATGATTCATTGTGCTTCTGGTTTTTGGATTGCGACAACCCTGCACATATAAAGTTGGGAAAGATGTGAAAATATAAAAAAAACTAAAATTGCCTCGTCGATATATTAGAGGATTATTATATATATGCATCTTTCCAAATAATTAATTTGGAAGAACTGAGATGAGTGATGCTAATGATAGTTCTGATTGTACATCGTAGATCATCTTGTAGTCAGGTTCTTCAACGTTCATCACAGCAAGAAAAACGATTTTCACTGGTGGCTTAAAACCACCAGTAAAGCCCCAAAAATTGCCGGTACAAAATTTTACCTACGGTATATCGTCCGCCACTATTTGGAGTGTCGATAGACGCCCCACCGGCGGCACAGCGCACTGCTAAAAAAGCTCTTTCCGCCAACGGACGGCGTCAGCGGAATGAAAATCCTCCCCTAGGCCGTCCGCCGGCCAATTGAACGGGTTATAGAACCCCCGCTGGCAGACAATTGGGCCTGACTTTAAGCCCAATATGTAACGGCTCGTCAGGACCATTTGTTCCGAAGACGAATTCTAATTAAAAGACCGTTACATATATAACGTCAATATTTTCATCCCGCCCTACAATTAACCCAAAATTTCTACATTTCCCTGCGCGCGAACTCCTCTTCTGCTTCTGGTTCTCTGGCGAACTCTTCCGACAAAAATCCTTCCGAAATCATTCCCTATTGTACTCCGGCGTGCGTTCTCCTCTGATCGAAAGCACATTAGGTCTCCTCCGACCTCGTTCGGCGTTCTCTTCATACGTTACGGCGAACTTCGCCGCCGTTCACAGGGTCTACGGTGCAATTAACATCTGCAAGCTCTTCTTCCACAATCTTATATGTCGCAACAATCTTATAAGCCGTTTATGTGGCTCCCTTGATATAGTTTTTCAATTCTTCTCTTTTGAGATTCTGTTCTAGTTCTTTTTTCAGTTTTGAACTTGCTCCACAAGCTTTTCACTTATCATTAGCTTCTGAATCCCTCATCTAAGAATATTTGCATTAAATTAATAGGTTTAGTACATATTTTATCAATTTCTGTAGTTAATTTTCCAACAGATCTGTTTGTTTTATTTGATTATCTTTGATGAAAATCTTCTGCGACCTGCTTCTAGTTGAATCCTTGTATTTTTTTCTTGATTTTCCTAGCTCAATTCAAGATTATGTTCTTTCTCTGATGATAACTTAATTCAACATTGCTGCACTTTTTCCTTTTTACGAGTAGTGGTGTTTGCATTATTACGTTCATCAAGTTTATAATTCTTATCAAGTGTGGGTTACTTTGTTTGTGCTACGTTTAAAAGATAACGGAAGTTAAGGGGAGTCCAGTTTTAGCTTGCTGGAACCTCTAAAATATAAGTAGCAGCAGACTTCTCCTCTCTCAATTTTCTCTGTCATGCATAACTATATAAGTGTTCTGTCTTCCTCTTCCTTAATTCCTCAATTTTACATTTAGATAGTACAATGAAAAAAAAACCGTTACCATGATTAACAACTCCCTCAAAGATATCAAGCATAACTAGAGTCAACATCATAGGTTATGATGAGGGGGTGAACACCTGAGTGAACACTGAAGCAAGAAGTTAAAACAGACCCTTTTCTAATAAAATACTCAATGACCCTTTACATCATTAATACCGTTGGTATGACTCTCTTTGAAAATTCAAACCAGTAACACCCTTTAAGTCTTAAATTATATGACCTTAGCTTCAAATCTTCAACAGAAAATCTTTAGTTTAATGAATGTACGATGTATGGTTTCAGTTTTTTTATATGACCTCTTGATTGCAGTTGTCTACCTAGAATTGTTTTCATACCTTGAACTTCCAGTTAGCAAAAGTTACTCTTCTCAAACTATAGTTTCAGTAAGATTTTCTTGGTTGCATTCTTTGGGATCTTGAAAGAAGTATTAGAGTGTTTTTTTCTCATGAGATCATGTCTAACAGGTGAGTTACGTTATTCGGATGAGGCTCTGCGTGAAAATATTGGAGATTTTGTCAATGCTTTTTTACTTGAAAAGCCGGTTGGTCCGAAGAAGAGTTAGTTATAATGATCTTTATTATCTATTTAGTCATTCTATTGTTTGCAATTGCTACTGGCCATGAAGTTTTGGTGGTATTTAATCAAATTTCCCTATAAGTAGATTGATGTGTTTAGCTTATATCATTGATTTTATTATATTGATGCCAACTGTTTTGATTTTGACCCCATGAGAGAAATGTTGACCTCTGTTGTAAACTTAACATCAACCAGAAGAATTGGGAGGCATTCCAAAGTGTAATTGGTTAATCAATGGTTGGACATTGGCATGTGAAATCTATACTTTTGCATGCTATGTTTTTATTAAATTACTGTTTATTCAGAAAATCCCCATTTTTTCCAATTTAACTTTCTCCGTCTTACCTTGACCAAAATGATAGTGGCTTTTATGAATGGTTTTCTTAAACAGTAAAGTCATACATCGTCTATATTATTATTCTTTCTTTTGGCTTCTCATTCCTTGAGATAGGTTGCTTTATGTCCCTCTAACCTATTTATATGTCTACCATATGACTCTTATTTTGAAGCTGTTTCTACTATCTATATAGAACACAGTAATTAGTTTCCTAGTAGCCATTAGAGTAGCAGTTTCCATGAATTAGTTCCTATTTATTTTTAGACTAGTAGTGGCCATTAGAGTAGCTGTTTCTACTATCAGTAAAGGCATTTTATGTTCCAATTGTTGTATGTGCATATACTTTTTTTCTAGTATTCTTTTAGCTCATTTGATCTCATGTTCCGTAGATTCCCGAACAAGTGACTGTTTCTAGGAATTTTTACATCAAGAACCTTGCTGTTCATCATTAATTTTTCTGAGGTACTGTTTTCCTAAGTGTCACTCTCTCTCTCTCTCTCTCTCTCTCTCTCTCTCTCTCTCTCTCTCTCTCTCTCTCTCTCTCTCTCTCTCTCTCTCTCTCTCTCGGTAATGCACTCATGTTTTGTTTTGTTCTTTAAAGTTTCAGCTTGTCTCAACTTCTCTTCCATATCGTGCCTAGGCCAATTTAAAATGTCTATCTGATTTTTAATTATGTATTGAATGTTTCTAGTATTACTCATGCATTATGTTATAGCTCATAGCTTGTAGTTCAAGACAACTAAAGGTAAGAAGTAAATGTAATTTATTCAATGATTGAATCAAAGAAGTAGTTTGTCTATTGTATTTAGAGTTTCAAGTTTGATTTTGAAGTGTGAGAAGGACATACGTGAAAGGATTTACTTTAAGAGTAAGGGTTGGTTTTTGGAGAGTGGAAGTAAGAAGGAGATATTTGGAACGGTGAGTTACCCAATTGAGTATTAAACACCCATTCTTTTGTTTGTGTAGATTTTCTTTTATAATTACCGTGTATATTGACTATTTTAATGACAAGAGATGGATGTATGAGTATAAGACAAAGCCACCTCGGTGTCATCCTAGGTTTGTGGGTGGAATTAATTTATTTATAGATTATGCAAAACAATATTTGGAGGTGCAAGGAAACGGTCGTATGCGTTGTCTATGTCGGAAATGTGAAAATAGTCAGTATTTTGAGTGTGAGACGATCAAGACCCACATCGTCCTAGAGGAATTTTTCCCACTATACTAAAGGTAGTCATACCATGGAGAACAACCACAAAATCACTCATATGTTTATGAGCCCACTGGTCACAATGAAGAGATGGCAACGATGTTGAGCCATGCTTTTATGCAAAATGTAGAAAAAGACAACATAGCGCATGTGAAAAATACTCCAAATTATCTTTCATGGTGCATTTATTCCAATTGAAGTGTCTGAATAGATGTATCAACAAATCATTTTCAAATGTTGTCTCCCTTGTTAAAGATGTTTTTCCCCCAAATAATTTGATTCCACAAAGTTGGTATCAGTCAAAGAAAACAATGGCTGACTTGGAATTGAGTTACGAGAAGATTCATGCATGTCTGAACGACTGTGTATTCTACAAAAATGATTTCAGAGATCTGGATAAGTGTCCAAGATGTGGTTCCTTAAGATGGTTAGTAAAAGAAAAAGCGAGACATCGGACTGCTTCAAGACTTTCAAAGGACCTTAGACATTTTCCCTTGGTTCCAAGGTTGCAACGGTTGTTTATGCCCAGTAAAACATCCAGGCTGTTGACATGGCATAGTTCGGCTCCTACAACTAAAGAGGGAAAGATGATTCACCCTAAGGATTCAACTGTATGGAAACATTTTGACATGATGTATCTATCATTTTTTGGCTGGAGTGCCACTAATATGACGTCGGCAACTTTTTTGATAAATACGTATAATTTATTGGCGGAAATAAATATGCCGATAAGAATTTTTTTTAAGACAATTGTTACATTTATCGGAAGTTTTACAACCGCCTAAGATTACATCAGTGATGTACTCAATCATCGATAATTTATTTTAATTAAAAATATATTTTTTAAAATATTTTATTGTATTTTTTCACCTATTTGATAGTCAAATTAAGCATACACTTGTTCAATCATCATTTATTCAAATAATATTAAAATTTAGATAAGATAAAATAGAATGGATACTCAACAATCAAGTAAAACTAAATTAAACATACACCTATCGCATCATTATGCAATTGAACTTGATTACAATATAATGTATCATTACATCCTTACATATCAAGGAAGGAGGGAGGGAGGGAGGGACAAGTATCAGTCCATCCATGAATATCCAATCACTGTGAGATCAAAGGAAGGACTACATTAGAATACTGCATCTAATGCTGTATCAGTAAGAAAACCATTTGGAGATCAATTTTTATATAAAAGCACACATTGAAAGGAAACTACTAAATGAAGAGAAAGATCTAACACAATCATCTACTACAATTAAAACCAATTCGTGAAGAGAAAGCTTGCAGCCTTATTGTAATTCTATTTCATCTAGTGAGACCATCCTTATCAGACCATCCACGCAAGTTTGCAGCCTTATAGGTTGCAACACTTATTGGTAAATCATTGAACACTAATAAAGTATCTTGAAGGTGAAGCCCCTTACTCTTATTTATCTTTTCCTAGCTTTAAAATCTCAAAGAGAAACATGTGTGTGTATGTGTGTGTGTGTGTGTGTACTCCCAACTCAAGATTCACTGCCCCGTGAGATAATTAGAAGGAGGCACCAACTTATGATAAGTACTATTACAGTTCGGGAAAGTAAACTTGCAAAGAGTTAGACTCATATATCTGACCTTAACTAAGAAGGGCCGTTGTGGATTAATATTGCCATTTGAAGTAATAGGTATATATGGAAATTGAAGCATACGTCTAGCTACGTGATAAGTACTCTCTAGCTATATATGCTTCGAGAGAAAGCATCTTTCTAAGAATTGAACAGAATATTGCACAAAAGAAATACTAATACATATATACATATATATATATATATATATATATATATATATATATATATATATATATATATATATATATATATATATATATATTAAACAGGAATATGATGAGAAGCATGACGTGCACTACCAGATTTGATACTACACTTCCCCATTTATAAAAATAATTAATTTGCATCAATGGTAATTACATGCAAAAGAAATAAGCAAAAAGAGCTTATATCATAAATGTTGTTTAAATTAAAGTGTGATTATTGGGGAGGTTTGATGCATATGGGTTGAAAAAATGGTAGAACAAAGTGTTGTACATGCAACAGAATCTGAACAAGGGAAAGAATATTGAATGCAATTTTCTTAAAAAAAATGAGAGAGAGTAAAAAATTAATGATCAAATCAATCTGAAGTTTCAATATACCTATTAGTTCTGCTTGACTATACAAAAGAGTAATATATGGGATTGGGGTTGCCCTTCTGTTTTGGGCAGACAAACTTAGGCAACCTAGAATCAAAGAAAACCCTAACCATAAAGGGAAAATAACCTAGAATCAAAGAAAATAGATGAATAGAAAGACGCAAATACAAGAAATAACACATGAACCAAAACAACAAATCAAAACCCTAACCCGAAATACCTAATGAAGGGTCGATTTTGGAAATCGATTCGGTCCACCGAAGTGGTGCTATCGAGTCACTTTGTTGGAAATGGCTGCCATGTTCACTCATCACCGGAAATCGGGCCATCGTGAAGAACAGGAAGCGAAAGATCAGGAATGGGAAGCAAAAGAGGAATGGGAAGCAAAGGAGAAACGGAAAATCCAGAGAGAGGGAGTTCGTGCGAGGCATCACAAGTGAAGGGAATAGGGCCAGTTGGACCAAATTTTAGTGGCTCACCGGCGATTCAAAACACCTGGTGAGCCAACCCGGACCGGCACTTACAATTTATCGCCGATAAGATATACTTAACGTTGGTTGAAACCACCAGGATTTCTTACTAGGGGGTTTTATTTTGTTCGCAGGTAAGCTATTGTCTACCAGCAGTTATTTATAAATAACCTCAGTAAAAGCCGTGCTTTAGTGCTATCACGTTTGAAGGAATCTCCGTCCATGACAAATAGGATCACAGAATCTGAATCGACATCCTTTGCTTTTACTCCTCTTATGGGTGTATCGTGCAACCCTTGGCATCGATGCAATCAATTCCAAACACATTGATGTTACTGATAGTGTCTTCTAGAAGGTTCACAGAGATGGTAGTATCGCTCGTATGCGACTTCACAATTTAGGGTTTTGAGTGTTCATAATTGTGGTGAATAGTATTCTACTAGGAAATTATTTTTAGCTAGGCGCCTGCGGAGAGGATGGTGATTTAGAGCCCCTTTTGTGCGTGTGAAATTTGAATAACATGTAGTAGGGAGTTGTAACTGATGTAGAATGAAATAAGAGTCACATAAGCATTAAAGTGTTACCACACACTCATGTTTTGTTGTCAAAGGATCTCCTCTTATATTATAATTAGCAAATTGTTATTATATTTAGAAGACCAATGTTTTAGCAATCAAACGATTTGACCTTATGTGGCTTAATATATGAGGATAAGTAAACAAACATAAAAATATCTTAATTTTGAATCACTAAAATATAAAAATCTCCTTTTTTGTCTTAATAAATGAGGATTTGGCCTTCTGTGACTTAACATAATCATAGAATGTTGCCGCATGAGGGGAATTGGAGAGATTGCGCTTTTGCATCTTAGTTGGAAAAATTCTCTTTGTCCAGAAATGGAAAATGAACTATTTCTTATTTTAATTTGTAGTTATGTTCCATTATGGTTTTTGCTTTTTTTAATCATCGCTTTTGATTGTTTTTTTCCTTGGTATAAATGCTTTCCCCATGGCGGTTTTGGTTTTGGTTTGCTGCATGGGGTTTTGCTCGTATGTGGGTATAACAACATATACCTGACTTCAGTTTGCAAACGTTAGATAAGTTGTTAAAATCAGATTTCTTTTCACGGGAGATCCCAATAATGAACACGTCCATTAGTTACGACCAAGTTTTTGTTTCTATTGCTGTTACTTTTCTCGGTCATTGTTGATTGTTGTACTTGTTCTGAACTGCTACAACTCTACAAGTATAACAGTTGGAGAACAAATGAAAATGTAGAAAGATTAAAATTGGGCACATCTATATCTTAAAGGATTATTATATTTATGCATCTCTCTAAAGGAGTAATTTGGAATAACTGAGAAGAAGAACACAACAATCCATGACACTAATAAAGGATTTGATTGTAGATCATTGATCAGCTTGTAACTAGGTTCTTCGATCTTCATATTTTATTTCATGGGTAAAACTTGCTCCTCTTCGGTACTATCACGTTCAAAGCAACCTCCACCAACAGGCAATAGGTTCACAAAATCCAAATCAACATCCTCAGCTCTTCTTCCCTATTATGAGTGTACCGTGCAACTTTGGTGCCATCGTAGTCAATTGTGGCCATACCAATGTTACCGAGGATATCTTTCGGAAGGTCCACAGAGACTCTACAACTATCGTTCTTCTGTGACTTCGCAATCCAGGATTTTTTTAGAGTTCCTAGTCGTCTTCAGTTAGTTGTGTTCTACCCTATGAATAATGTGAGCTAGGCACCTGCGGAGAGAATGCTGATTTACCGGCCCCCTTTTTGTGTGTCTGAAACCTGAATAATATGTAGTAGGGAGTTGTGATTGTATTAAAATGAAATAAGAGTCACATAAGCATGCATGTATCACTGCAAAGGCTTTATGTTTTGTTGTCAAATGGCCATTTATTTTATATGTTGTCGATTTTTCTTTTTTTTAATAGAGGGTCCGAGCTTAAGCAATCAAAATGTTTGACCTTCTGTGACTTAAAATATGAGGATAAGGAAACTAATAGATTACTATTTATTTTCTAACTAATGGTAGCACACTATAATCTAAAAGAGTAATGCTAGCTGCACCTATGCACATTACCTATCTAACGTACACAATGTAACCAGCCAATCCGAAACATAGTTGCCAAGGGTTTATCCTTTAGAGATTAGTATTTTATAAAAAATAAAAATTATTATATTTTAAGTTTTCCTATTAACTGGTTACATTAGGTTCGCCAGATAGGTATTTCGGCCTAGGCTCAGCTAGCATTACTCAATCTAAAAGTTCCTTTTTATGACTTAATATGTGAGGATTTGACCTTCTGTGACTTGACATATTAAGGAACAACAATATCTACAACTCTCCACAAAATATCCAGAGCATGTAGCAGCAATAAAATCTTTCTATAAAACTATGACAGGGAATGACAAAAAGAACTAACTTCACAAAATAAAACATGCAGCAGAACGCAAACGGCTAATTGTCCTATACTAAGCAACTAGCAAGGCGCAAGAACAACTTAAGAGAAAATCTAATCCTTCATACTTTCTTATTTCTCTTATAGAAAGGCACTTCAGCTCAAAGCACTTTCAAATTCTCACCTCTGAAGAGTGGTGAAAATTTTATTTTTACCCCACATACATAAAAAAGCATTTCATGGTCTATATGATCACACCATCAAAGATGCTCAAATAAGTGTTTAGAAGCTTTAAATAGAACAACCTCATAGACCATGTCAAGAATGGCAAATATAACTTTGCTGTAATTTGGTCCAAGGTCATGAAATAAAAACACCATGTCCACTATCTGTGTCCAATGATTGCACATTCAACAGAAGTTGTTGAGTCAGTCTAGCTTCCACTGTGGCTAATTGCATATATTTTGAGCCTGTGGTTTCAGGCAACTCTGAATACAGCTATAGTTAGAGGCATGCCCTCAGTGCTCACAAAAATGTATTTTCACAGATTATTTTTCTCTAGGTCCATTATTATGCCATGAAGCTACATGCACTGCATTTTTGAGAGGGAAAGAGAGAAAGAGAGAAATCCGAGAGGGATTAAACAAGGAAAGAGCATACCTTTTTTCAGCGATTCACCAACAAACGAATATTTGGACGACGGCATGACGTTATAAACAACACCAGGCAAAGAAGGAGGGCTGTCGGCACAGATAATCAACTTCAGCACTATCGATTGAACACAAATTAGAGAGAGGGAAACGAAAAACGATGTCTTTAGAGCTAAAACCCTTACCTTGAAGTTCTGGGATGTTGTCCGTGAACTCGCGCGACTGGCCTGCGCCGGAATCATTTGTCGATTAGGAGAAGGAAACAGATTTGGAGATGGAATGAGGTTAGGGCGGAGAAGGAAAGAGGTAAAGCCCGCAGAGGAGAAAAGCGGTTTCGCGCGGAGGAGAAAACGTTGTCGGAGAACACCGGAAGCCTTTCGCGCTCGAGAACTCTTCAACGAAACCAGAGGAAATTTTCGAGGGCCGGAGAGGGAGAGAAGATGGTGCGCACACATTATACGAGTTACGCGCGCTCGCGTTATGCGCGTAACGATGCACGGGAACTTAGGTCCCGATTCAAATCGGGACCTAATAATTTCGTATGGGCCTTAATGGCCCATATGAATCTGATCGAAATCCGGCCCAACTGCCTGATTTCATTCACCCGACGGTTGGGTCGTATTCAGCGATATTCCGCCAACGAGTCATAAAAGACCGTCAGCGGAGAGGTATTCTACCGACGGAAAATTTTCCAACCGTCAGCGGAGTATACATTTCTAGCAGTGCATGGAATGTTGTTGCATGAAGGAACTAGAGGTACTATGCCGTTGCATCTTTTCAGTTGTGAATAATTCTCTCTAATCCATAAATGAGCCATGAAGTCTTTTTTTGTAACTAATGGTTTTTACTCTTTCAATCGTTACATTTTATTATTCTTTCCTAAGTTCGGATGCTTTCCCCATGACGGTTTTGGTTTTGGCTTGCAGTGCATGGTTATGCTTTTCCGTGGGCTCAACAACATACGTCTATATCTTCACTTTCCCAACATTAGATATTCTGTTAAAATCAGATTTCTGTAAATGGGTCAATATCGCTCCTCTTCAGTGCAGTCACGTTCATAACAGCCTCCGCCGACGGCCAATAGGTTCACAGAATCAGAATCGACATCCTCAACTTTTCCTGCCTCTTATGGGAGTATCGTGCAACCTTTGGCGCCGTTGCAGTAGATTCCGGCCATATCTATGTTGCCAGAGATGTGTTCTGAAAGGTTCACGGAGACGGTACGACGATCACACTTTTGTAAATTCACAGTCAAGGGTTATTGATTAGTCGTAGTTGTCACCGTCTAATTGTGTTTTACCCTGAAATTAATGTGCGCTAGATACCTTCGGAAAGGATGTTAATTTACAGGCCCCCCCTTGTGGTTCTGAAATTTGTTTAATATGCAGTATGGAGTTTTGATTGTAGTCGAATGAAATAAGAGTCACATAAGCATGCATTTGTTATTGCTCATGCTTTATATTTTGTTATCAAAGGGATGTCTGTTGTGTACGTGTGTGATTGTTGTTATATTTAATGGAGAATCCAAACTTCAACAATCAAATGATTTGACTTCTGTGACTATTATATGAGGATATGGAAAATAATTGAAAACTATAAAAGTGTGGACTAAAGGTGGCTCACTATAATCTAAAAGGTTTCGTTCTGTGACTTAAAAGATGAGATTTGACCTTCGGTGGCTTAATATATTTATGGAAAGTTGCCGCATGAGGGAAGTGGACGGGCAATATTCTTGCATTTTAATTAGCATGAAAAAATTCTTTTTGAAATGAAACATGAAATCTTTCTTATTTTTGTAAAAGTAACTGCACCTTGGCCACAGTACCTATCTAACGTATCAGCCAATAGAAAAAATTTTAAAAATATTTTATAAAATCGTAAATTGTAAAGGAAAACCCTATGCAACTATGTTTTGGATTGGCTAGTATTACATCAGATAGATACTGTGCATAGGTGTAGCTATCTTTTTCCCTCTCTAATGACATTTACTCTTTTAATCATTACATTTGATTATTGTTACCTAGGTATGGATGCTTCCCCCATTGCCGTTTTTAATCGTCACAGTTTGACTTACCACTGATGAAAGAATTTCTCCGTTTTTCAACTAGCTCTTGTTGATTGATTCTTTCAAATAGTACTTATGCAATAGAGGTATCATTTTGTACCTATACATATAATTGAATAATCGAGTAAAACGAGTGAACATAAGATAAGAAGAACTCAAATCTTTCTTTGTTACTTCATTCGATTTTTGAGAACTTCTAACAGTATTAAATGTTAGCAGAAAATTGTTAAAAATAAGAGTTCTTGCCCCATTAATTTAAAGTAGTAAATTTTATAGAGATGAAGCATCATAATTATCATTCATGGTGTTAATCATTAATTCAGATGAGTATACGTTCACCTATTTTAAAAAGAGTAACTTGCCATGTGTCAGATGTAATAATAATAAGATGCTCATGAATCCATCCATCAAATCAGTTAGGCAGAGGAGATGTCCTCTTCAAATGCTTAATGTGTAAGTACCTGAGAACCCCTTCGTGACTTTGTTTAGGGATGAAGAGCCAGTGGGATGCAGGTAATTAACGTTTCCGACATCAAATTGGATTGCCCCAGCTTCGAAATGTATCAGATATCCATAATTATTTCATATAGATGTTACACATTAAAGAGGTAAAGACTCCAAATATATGAGCATGGGGAGGGTGTTCGGCCATGCACATTGTCTATATGATTTATTAAGCCCAGAGAGTACTCGACCCATGTATTGTTGGACAATGGGTATCATGTAGGCATTAGAATTCAGTTAGAGTCAATGTTTTAAAAACCGAACCGGTGATCAAACCGGTTGGACATCCGATTCCGGTTTAACCGGTTCAACCAGGTTGAACCAGTGGTTGAACCGGTAGTTGAACCGGATCTGAGTTATAAGTCATAAAAAAATTCATAACATAACTCCTATTACCTATAAGCCTATTACATATATTCAAAAAATAAGTTTAAAGATACAAAAACCATTAAAAATTTTAAAATCATAAAAAAACTTTTAAATCAAATATAATTAAATTATAGAAATAAAATACCCTTTCAAAATACAAAATTATTCTAAAAATTTTTTTTATTGAGAATCCAATTATATATTTTTCCACATCTTCACCAATATTAAAAATATTTTTATCCTTCTTTTCATCCATAATAGCTGCAAATATAAAAATAATCAATTTAGTTTAATGGTTAGAGTTTTATTTTAATTGGTTTGGGTCAACAGTAACTAGACCGGTTCAACCGGGTTCGGCGGTTCACCGGTTCACCGGTCGAACCAGTAAAACCGGCCGGGTCATCCGGTTTTCAGCTTCTTCCCGGTTTGAGAGCAAACAGAACCGCAAAAGGCACCGGTTCCGGTTGAACCCGGTCGAACCGGCCGGTTCGGTCTGGTTTTTAAAACATTGGTTAGAGTCTCTATGATGGGTAATTGGTAGGTAGTGTACCGCACCAATATAACTTACTAAACTAGAAAACAAAATAGCTCACAAATTTATGTCTCGATCAACATATCAATGCACTCACATGAGATGGTTGAAGAAAAATGAAATATTAAAAATTAAAAAACACATTGGTTGATGCACTTATTTATAATTTCCTAGCCAGTTGTTGCGTATAACTTTGGATAAAATGGATGAGTTAACTCAATCAAATGATGCACTAATGCACATAGGTTTTCCACCACCCGACTTGTAGTTATTCGTCGTATTTAGTGAAAAATCACTTTTGGGTTATTTCTTAACACAGTTATTACTCATCCGAAGTTCATGTATATTTATAAAGAAAAATGATATCAATACTTTAACATTTTACAATTAGGTTTTACTTCCTGATGTGGTTGTCTTCCTGGCAGCCTAATTGGCATTCCAGATACGGTTTAGGGTTTAGGCTTCTCTATAGAATAGGAAGATAATTCTTATTTTATCTCTTACTTGGACTACCAACAAGGACACCACGTCACACTGTAAAAACTAACAGTAAAAAATCACTGTACACATATCACCACTCATTTGGACATAGATAAATAGATGGATAGATAGATGGATCGAAAGATGGATGGATGGAGAGAGAGAGAGGGGGAGAGAGAAGGGAGAGAGAGAGAGAGAGAGAGGGGAGAGAGAAGGAGAGAGAGAGGGGGGAGAGAGAGAGAGAGAGAGAGGGGAGAGAGAGAGGGAGAGAGAGAGAGAGAGAGAGAGAGAGAGAGAGAGAGAGAGAGAGAGAGAGAGAGAGAGAGAGAGAGAGAGAGAGAGGGAGAGAGAGAGAAGAGAGAGAGAGAGAGAGGGGAGAGAGAGAGAGAGAGAGAGAGAGAGAGAGAGAGAGAGAACTTCTACATTCACAATCTTAATTACTAAAACTTTTCAGTACTTTGTATCTAGAAATTCAATAATAAGTCGCATGCATAGCACCAGTTATATATGTACTATCCCAGAAATAATCTGAAAAGGTGAAACAAAAAGAACTTGATAGTTCAAGCCAAAAACTGTGACTAGTGTTGAAACTGCATAGCTTTCTTTAGTCCAAACACAAGAGAATTTTTATTAAAAAAAAAATTGACTTATAGCACTTGGAAGTGCATCTGATTTCCTGAAATTTTGATATTTTAATCAACTGAAGTCATTTTGTGAGGTTCTTATCCAAATGTAAATAAACCCTAATTATGAAGTCCCTACTTTCTTGAGGTAGATTTTTGCAAATACAAATAGTTAATAATTCTGTTAATTCTTTCACTAAGACATTAAAGTCGTAATGTGGGTACCACTGACATCTACCTAACTCATTGCTCTCGATCATTTACATTTGACTGGAGGTGACTATCCTACGATATGTTTCGTCAATTGCACGCATGGAACAAGCAAAAGGATACAAACCGTTAATTCCTCTATATGTAGACATTCATCAATTCACTTACTATTTTGATCAGTTCGATCAATATGAGTGGAAGTAGTCAGCATTCACTACCATTTGCCTGTTAATCATATTGCTTGCTTGCGTAATTTCTAAGACAACAAAGTAGTATGCTTTCTTAATTATACTCTCTCAAAGAAAACATTTTTGACTTGCTAAGGGCACACACTTAAGTGGTCAATTTTGATCATGACATATCTGTAATTCGCATTGTGGTTTGTATATTCTGCCGTTTTCATCAATACTTTTTGCCGAAAGAGGCGACATATTGGAACAAAGTGAGCTTATATGACATACTTGTCTTATGCACAATTCTTCAAATGAACGTTGATGGGATCCAATAACTGAACCCCAACATTGAGCCGATATTTTGGAGATAATTTTTGAATCTTGACAAGAATATGTATACCAAGAGATTTCACTCTTAGGCTCTACCAAACATAGTCTATATCAACTCTAATTTGATGACTTTGTGATGTGTATATACTACCAATGCCACCATTTTTTCTATTAAATAATTAGTCAAGAGTTTCACTTCTTAAGCATTTACTGTTGTACAAAATACCACCTAAATGAAAATGATATTTCCCCCCAACCCTGTCACACAAGTTGCAAACAAAGCGCCAGATTCCATCAGGGTTAGTATAATATCCATTCTCTAGAGCATGTATCCCTGTCAAGGAAATATATACCTTTTAATATCCCCGTCATGTACCTAATTATACCCAAAACGCCTGTCTAGCTGTGTTATATCCAAGGTAACATTTTCCCTAGGCTTCTCTCGATTTCCACAACCCCATCAACATATGCAATGAACTGGGTCTATTAAATATCTTTGGAAGGTATTGAGCCGTTGGGCATTTGTTAAACAGTGCAGTGAAGATTTATTGTAAAGAAATTCAAAGTCCTGATGTGAACGGAGACAACATGAGAAGGTGACAAGGTTACAGTGGTTAGGGTACGGTAGGTCTACTGATGGAATTATAAGGTGGAGACGGAGATGATATTCGTTTTCAACGGTTCCAATGTTTGTTTTCCCGGCCGTTTTTCAGTTGGGAAGCTGAGATAACTTCCCCGCGCAGAAACCCCTTGAAGCAGCCCAGTTCATGGGGGATTGTGCATGAAGCAAGACGATGAACAGACGAAAACTTCTTACTAATTAATTTGTTGATCAAGTAAATCTGAAGTCGGGGTTCGTGCAGTTTATATAATCGTCTGAATTTCTGGTTATATCGACTTGATGAAACATTAATGCGTACACCTCTTTGTAAAACAAGGTTGACCAAGATACAAAGCCGTGATTTACATTACAAACAGAGATGAGATTGTCTCTTCCGTTAGCTGAGTGGATGATGATCAGAGTGGATTCCTGATTGAGGTCATTTAGGAGTCTTGTGACAGAGAGTTTCTTGTTCGATCAGATTAATTATGCCGTGAGCGGGTTGAAATTCTAATCGGTCGTAATGCTGCCGTGAGCTGGTTGATAATTTCTTGAGCGATCGTAATGCGCTGGAGAAGATTGCACCGGGAGCTGTTCTTGGGAGTCTGATTTTAACTGGTGATTTTACAGTTTATGAATTTCGGATGGCTATCCGGATCAATATTCAAGATTTTTGAGTTCTTCAAATCTCTTAATTATCGATCTGTTAATCATGAGATCTCTTTTGCAATGAAGAAATTTTAGAGACTTAATTCTTACCCACCTAAGTCCTAACCATCTTCGTATAATAATCTATTCGATCCCTTGGTGTTATTTTTAAAGATAAAGCATCAACGCAAGTATGTTAATTTTATCTGGTAGAGTATGATATGAGATGGGAAAGAAGGTAGCAGAAATTAAGAAGAGATAACTGACGTCGTACGCGAACAGAGAAAGAGATAGGTGACCCACAGAGATCTGTCTCATAATTGTTTTATTCGAAACATCTAAATAAAAAGTCATGGAGATGGATCGAGAGGGACAGATCTCCCTTTGCAACTCTAGTTTTTGTAAATAATTAGTCTGGATTGATATATCGATCTTTGTTTCTGAAAAATTGACGCCTTATTCGTCCTTTTCTGTTGCTGATATTCTTTTAATAGTCTTTCTTTTATAGGGAAGTCTATGAGCTGATGCAATCTCGGGAAAGAGTCCCTTACGATTATGCACAATATTGATTTGATAGAGAGAACTGCAACGGGTCTCACCTAAATATTGTTCTTTCTTGTTCTCCAATTAAACATGGCGGAAATTAAACCCTGCAGGTTAGATGAACGAGTGCCGGACATTGTAAACTTTTCGAGCTAGTTAGCTAGAGTACTGCCCTTTTGAAGATAAGCTTTAAAAATTAATTATGAAGAAGAAGAAGAGAATTACAATGGCGCATGCCTCAAATAGAAAAGAAAGAAAAACGAAGAGGGAGATTGGCACGAAAGAGACCGGTACCCATCCTTCTACCGGGAGACAACGGCCAAATGGTGACACTTACCTATCTAAGCGTTCCCTTCTCTTCTCCTTCGAGCATGTGGAAGATGGCCATTGCTTTCTCTTCAAGTAAATTCCTCTCCAAGTCGTGAAATTAAGGGTAGGCCAACGGTTATAATAAGCAGGGTTGGCTTTCTTACTGCACTTGACAAAAACATTGGCAACTTCTCTGCTACTGCAGAATCCGTTTCAATCTTCTCCAGTGAGATGACAAGTAGCTTGCAGAAACAGTACTAGTGGGACACGTACCGGACAAAGAAAATTGAATAAAAAAACGGCGGGTTCCATTTCCGGGTTTGATCAGTTTTCTTGTTTGCAGATAAAAACGAACATAGTTGTACATTCATGGCCGGTAACCAGCCTGATTGATCTCTCTCTGAGGGGTACGTCGCAGATGATGAAGAACAACTTGACTTTAAGCCCGAGCGTGCTGTGCTCTCCAGGGGCAGGTCTCAGCTCTCAACCTCCACCAGGAAACTGTTAAATAAATAGGTCAAGGGTAACAAAACCAAAGCCTTCGTACGTGTGTGTATGATACATAAATTAACACGTTGATGAATAAGTTCCCTAATTAATTGAAGGGGAAGACAAACTAAACCTTTTTGTAGGTACACGGGCAGAGAAATCGAGGAGCTTTTACTTGGTTGCGATTCAGGGATTTTCACCTTTGCCAACGAAAATTCGAGGTTAAAAACTTTCGGGAATGGGACCAGCAGGAGATTGGACTAGATACTGTACGACATGGACAGATGATACTCAACAGTTAGGACTTATAACTGCCCTAGCCAGCTGCTAGGCTAGTGGGGTCGAACAGGGACCCCTGTGATCCTTGACCTCAAATGGTACTGGCCCCCAGCGCTATCAAGGGTATCAGGGAGCCACGTAACAGATGTGTGGTGTTCAAAGTATATGGATGATGTTGCTATTAATTAGTTAGGGTTATGCTGATAAGAGAGAAAAAGCAGGTTCTGGAAGGCATAACAACGGGTGGCTGTTGACCGATTTGTATCATAAAATAACCAGAGAGAAATAGAACAATTATGACAGAGCACTGGGAGAGAGCAATGGAGGAGAGCAATGAGAGAGTGACAAAAAGCAAATGAGAGAGCGAGGGGAGAGCAAATGAGCTGAGAGCAAATGAGCTGAGATCAAATGAGCTGAGATCAAATGAGACAGAGAGAGAGAGAGAGAGAGAGAGAGAGAGAGATGAGAGGCCAGAGAGACGAAAGAGAGAGAGACCAGAGAGACCAAAGAGAGAGACCAGAGAGAGACCAGAGAGACCAGAGAGAGACCAGAGAGACCAGAGAGAGAGAGACCAGAGAGAGACCAGAGAGACCAGAGAGAGACCAGAGAGAGAGAGAGATCTAGAGAGAGAGAGGAAAGAACAAAAAATAAAGCCAAGGTGGGTTATAAGTAGACGTTGTAGGTTAGAAACTTGAGAGATAGATGTTGAAAGCAGAACGAAATTCACCCCACCAAGCAACCTATCTCATTTCTTCCACTCTCTTTAACTTCCTATTCAATATTCTTTTTGTGTGAAAAGTAGCCTTTGTTAGCCTGGACGTTGCATCAATCGCTTCCCTCTTCCTCTCTCTCTCCAAACCTTCTCTAACGGAAAATGCTCTATTCTTCTCTTTAAATGATACGGTCTCTTCTGCTTTCCCCCTTTGTCCTCTCTAGACGATCTGAAGCGGCCTGTAATTACCCAACCAGAAGAAAACTCGATGAACGCCCACTAATCGTTGTGTTTCCTCTTATTGATTTTCTGGAGCTGGGAATTTCTGCTTCTGTTTAATCCATGGTGCTATCTGTATGTTTTAGCCAAGATCAGAAGATAACAGCGGAAGATATATAATTCAAGAAAGCTGAATCCGTCTTTCATTTACATTATTCCTGCAGCCACCTACTCGATCGATACATCCTGTTATTTGTTTCCCTTGTGTTTTTGTTGGGGATCAAATGTGTACCAGAGGCCATTGGAGACCCGCAGAAGACGAGAAGCTTAAGGAATTAGTTGAACGATACGGCCCTCATAACTGGAACGCCATAGCCGAGAAGCTCCAAGGAAGATCAGGTTCAATATCCACATATCATGTAGCACATGAAGTTTCTTTCCTCCCACTTTCATGAATTTTATTAATTTCTCTCCCAGACTGTTTGATATATCCAGAATTTCTAATTATACCGTAGGTAGCACCAGAGAGAGATAGAGGAGAGAGAGAGAGAGAGAGAGAGAGAGAGAGAGAGAGAGAGAGAGAGAGAGAGAGAGAGAGAGAGATTTAGAGAGAGAGAGAGAGATCACACGGATCAAGTCTTCGATGCCTGACATGCCATTGAAAATTGAATTGATGCAGGAAAAAGCTGTAGGTTGAGATGGTTTAATCAGTTGGATCCGAGAATCAACCGGAGTCCGTTCACGGAAGAGGAAGAGGAAAGGCTGCTTGCTTCTCATCGAATCCATGGCAACAGATGGGCAGTAATAGCTCGTCTCTTTCCCGGTAGAACAGATAACGCTGTGAAGAATCACTGGCACGTGATCATGGCTCGTAGGTGTCGCGAGAGATCAAGATTTTTTGCGAAGAAAGCTGCTCAGTCCTTGATCAAAGAAGGGAGGCTCCTGCCTGGGCAGACAACAACCTCCACCTCCGAATTCATGAATCTCAATCAACTGATGCACAAATACTACGGAAGAGTAGAGAACACAGAAGCACAGAGCCATCACTACAATTTCAAAGAGCTGCACCCATCTGGGATCAATACCTATTATCCCACCAAGACCAAAGGTAAGAAATCTTCTGTAATATATCAATTCATTCATCTGGGTTTCAATTCATTAATTAAAAAGGTTACATGCATCTTACACTTCCATGATCTTCTTTGTATATATTACAGATAGGGAGGGCAATCCAATCGAATTTTACGATTTTCTTAACGTAAATACTGACTCGAAGAAGGATGATCAGACGCCAAACACGATAATCAAAGAGAAAAAGCCGGAAGAGGAAGACGGAACACAACAAAACGAGGCCAGTGTTCCATTCATAGACTTCTTAGCTGTTGGGAAAACTTGATTAGCGGGTATATATCCGCATCAGTTTCGACTTAACATCTCAAAGTTCAAACACAATTAAACCCTAACCCCATAGCATGCAGAGGATTCCCACTTGTAATACGGGTAACATATTGCACTTTGTAGGAGTATGCTACATTGTCAAAACTGTAGAATTTCAGTCACCCACTGATCGTGTACTTTCTGAACCATGAAAAGAAAATCGTAAAAAGTCTTAGCCTTATTTATGTTGAAAATATATATATACATATGTGTGTGTGTGTGTGTGTGTGTGTGTGTGTGTTCGTGTGTGTGTGTATGTGTGTGTGTGTGTGTGTGTTGTGTGTGTGTGTGTGTGTGTGTGTGTGTGTGTGTGTGTGTGTGTGTTGGTGTGTGTGTTTGTTAAATGTTTATGAACATATGCTTACAAGATATGCACCCAATACATCAAATCTCTACATACCCTGGTGTTTTTTCTCAACATTCTTTCTAATTTTATCAAAGAATAATGCTAGTTGTACTTAGCCCTATCCTACACATTTGTTAATCTAAACCATTGATGCCTAGGGTTTATCCTCTAGAAAATAGGATTTTATAAAAAAATTATTTTTTCAAATGTTTAAGGGCTTAGATGAATATGTACGTCAGATAGGTGCATCCACTAAGTATGTCTAACATTACTCTTTTATCAAACTGCTCAAATATAATGGGTTACCTCTATATTTTACCACACTTTTGTTATGTTGGTATATTGGTCGTGAAGAGTTTCAATGCTTTTGTTGAAAAAAGCTCTTGGTTCATCACTATTAAGATGACAATTTATGTTAGTTACTGTTTAATTTTAGGTGAGTTGGTTTTCATTTACTGTAAATGGTACCTTCGTCAATATCATATTTTTATGATAGTAGTGAGTTATATCTTCATTGGATCTAATTTCCTACAAAACTAGGCTTATTCACTTGTTTAGTTACCATTCACAACATGAATTTATCAAATATATTGGTTTGATTAAGGACCAATACTCAAGCTTAATTGTCCTTCATATACCCCTAATTGATTAATGAGGTTGCTATAAATACTTCCCTATTCTTCAAAAATCCTCTACACTAACTTTATTTAGACATAAAATATAGAGGCAACAAAGCCGTGTCCACCATAAATTGGTTAATTCTCATGCGTCTTTTATTCCTGATACCAATTATTTGTCGATATATATTTTCAAAAAAATTAATTAGAATAATACTTCTACGTCAATCCAATATTAATAAAAATATCTTGTATTTATCAATAGGAATGCAATCTTCTTAAGAACTTAATTTCCACTAAAATATTTTGGGATAAGTCAGATTTAAATTATTTTCCAATATTAATTTTGATTTTGATAATAAGGACTAATTGCATCTAAGATGCTGTTGAGGTTGTAAGTATTTTTCTTTAACTGTAAAATTACTACCCAGCCTCCATCTCCATCAATTGTTCATGTCTCGCCATCGTAGTGACACCAACTGTCAGGCCTAATCTCTTGTATTTTTATAGTTAAAATTAAACAATGGCTGCCACCCGTTAGTGGTAACTACGACCTCATCAGATAGATTACTTAACAGCCTCTCAAAACATAGACTCTATTTAATATATCCTACCAATTGGGCAGCTAAAGATATATCACAATTTTAAGTCCCAGCTGGTTTCAGTTTCGAAAGAACATACCAAGATCAGAATATCCAGTACCACCTAAAATTATATATACGAACCAACCCAGTTTAATCACTAATATTGACCTGCAATTTATAACTCTCAGCAATATTATTGAACTCTTACCAGGCAGATGCAAAATATTCATGAATTAGTAGCTCGATCGATCTCCTAACCGGTCGACCTTGCAAGGACAGTTCTGGGGTGGTTAACAAACAGACGGAGACATGCACTCTTCACTAAAAGACTTACATTCCTCCTCAAGACATGCAAGGCTGACAGATATATTTTTCCTAACTGCCATATATATGTACGTCACAAATTAATCCGCAAGAAGCAGCCGTAAAGAGAAGCGAATGATTTGATCAAAAGTTTCATTAATTAGTATGTCGGTAGGGCTGTCACAGCAGTAGGAGCCGGGAAAGCTTGTAAGGTACTTAGAAAGCATGATCAGGAAAGAATAATAAAGAATCTCGTCCCGTGCGGGGAGATGTGTGGGGCGTGGTTGTTACCTGTCTCTGTAGTGATCCATCGATCCTAGAAAGAATAACATTACCTTTTTGCTCTTTAGTCAATCACTTCACCCCACTTCAACCCGGACCGTCAACAAGTAATAATTTCTTTGAAATGAGAGAATGTTATGGGTAGTTTTAGTTAATGGAATGATCATATCCCTTCTCGAACAGAGATTGACAATGATGAAAGTATAGCTGGGGAGTCTAGAGGTTAGGCTTGCTGGTAAGTGCCGATCTTCGCGGGTACCTATTGTTGGAAGAATAATGCTAACGGTACGTTACTGTAGCGTACCGTTTGCGTACAATCTGACTTGGATGCCTTATGTGGTATCCACGTCAGCTGCCTATTTGGCAATGAGAAACCGGAACCTTCCGTTTCCGGTTTTCTCAGAGGGAGAGAGCCCGGAGCGGGAGGGAGAGGGAGGGAGCTGGGCGGGAGGGAGAGGGAGGGGCCGGGCGGGAGGAGAGGAGGGGCCGGGCGGGAGGGAGAGGAGGGGCCGGGCGGGAGGGAGAGGGAGGGCCAGGGGCGGGAGGGAGAGGGAGTGGGCAGGGCGGGAGGGAGAGGGAGGGGCCGGGACGGGAGGGAGAGGGTGGGGCAGGCGGGAGGGAAAGGGGTGGGGCCGAGGCGGGAGGAAGAGGAGGGGAGGGGGCAGGAGGAGGCCGGAGCGGGAGTGGGAGCTCCGCCTCCCTCCCGCTTCAGTGGGGCAGGCCGGCCGAGCTCCCGCCACCCTCCCGCTCGGTGGGCCGAGCCGCGGGAGCTCCGCCTCCCTCCCGCCTCGGCCTCCCCTCTCCTCCTCCCTCGCCTCCTCCCCCCCCAGGCGTGTCTCCCCGGCCTCCCTCCCGCGCGTCTCCCCACGGCCTCCCTCCGGTGGCGTCTCTCCCGCGGCCTCCCTCCCGCGCGTCTCCCACAGCCTCCCTCCCGCGGCGTCTCTCCGGTGGCGTCTCTCCTGCGGCCTCCCTTCCATTGAGAAAACCGGAAACGGAAGGTTCCGGTTTCTCTTTGCCAAAGAGGCAGCTGACGTGGATGCCACATAAAGCATCCACGTCAGACTGTACGCTAACGGTACGCTACAGTAACGTACCGTTAGCATTACTCTTGTTGGAAAGGGTCTCTAGCTAAGCGATCACCCAGTGCCGATTGAGTCGTGCTATGGGCATGGGAGCCGTGCTAGTATGTATGCACGGCTCCACGTGGATGGCTTAGGTGGCCATCCACGTTATGCCCTAGTCGGCAAAAAAAAATAAACCATTAACCTGACCCTCCCTCTCCTTCCTCGCACGGCCCAACCCTCCCTCTCTTTCCTTGCACAGCCCGACCCTCCCTCTCTTTCCTTGCACAGCCCGATCCTCCTTCCCTTCCTTCCGAGTTGCCTCTACTCTCCCTCTCCTTTCATGCATGTGTTGCTTCCTCAAAATCGGGTCGGCACCCATCTCGCTCTGCTCATCTACCCCTTCCGCCCTTCCCGGCCCGGCCGCCCGACTACGCCCCTTCCGGCGGCCGCCCGACTCGCCCTTCCAAGGCCGGCGGCCGCCCGACTACGCCCCTCCGGCGGCCGCCCGACTCGCCCCTTCCGCGCCCGCCCGACTAGCCCCTTCCGCGGCCGCCGCCCTAGCCCCTTCCGGCGGCCGCCAGTTCCTCTGCAACTTCCTTCCGCCCGTCTCCTCCCTTCCCACGGCCTCCTCCTTCTGCTTCCTCCTGCAACCTCCTTCTCGCTTCCTCCAGCGACCTCCCTTCTCACTCATCCGCGACCTCCCTTCTCACTCATCCGCGACCTCCTTCTCACTCATCCAGCGACCTCCTTCTCACTCATCCGGCGACCTCCTTCTCACTCATCCGGCGACCTCCCTTCTCACTCATCCGGCGACCTCCCGTCTCACTCATCCGCGACCTCCTTCTCACTCATCCGGCGACCTCCGCCTCACTCGTCCGGCGACCTCCCGCCTCGCTTCCTAAGCCATCCACGCGAGGAAGGAGAGGGACTGTTTTGGTTTTTTTTTTTTGACTACTAGGCATCACGTGGATGGCCACCTGAGCCATCCACGTGGAGCCGTGCACAAATACTAGCACGGCTCCCTTGCCCATAGCATTTTCCGTGCCGATTTGATAAGTCTGTGGACTAACCCCATCGCTGCTAGCTTGTCACTGTTTGTGGAGCACTATCCAATTTTGCTAAGATTGAGTCCGATTCAATCCTAAAATCCCTAGACTACTAGGAGGTCTATTGCCCAACTTTATATTCTGATATTTTTATTAATTTTAATTTATCAATGTGATATTTTTTCTCTTAACGCCGCCATCGAGCTCCTCCCCACCATGGCGGGGGTGGTTGATGAAGGCTCCAAGAGTAGATAGAGTTGTAAGTTTTACCCTATTACGGGTTGTACTGTCAACCAAGTGATTATTATATAGAATAAAATGTAAATAAAATATAAATTTCCAATAATTGTTTATCAGTTTACCATTTAATAAATGGAGCGAAATCAAAAATAGTTTTTCCAAACCTATTTTAATTCATTATTGTTTAATTAGGATCATATGGTAGATTAATTATCAATCCACACAGCTTATACCCTTAACATTTCCAACTTTCCATATATACCAAAATGTTGAGAAAAAATGTTGTATTGTACTTTTTTATTGTATAAAGAAATGTTATTATGAATTTTTTAATGAGATACAACTCAAACCGGTTGAACCGGCTGAACTAGAATCGGAAGCTCCACCAGTTTGGTTTTTAAAACACTTGTATTTTTGTTTGATTCAATTTTAAGAATATTTTCCCTAATTTTGAATTTTTAAATTTTTGACAATTTTTATTATTTTCCATTTTTAACCGTTTCGTATCCAATTGTTCATCACAAAATCGGGTAACATATAATTGGAAACATATGACCTGAAAAATAAACTGACGAAATTAAAATGGAATAAATTCCAATTGTCTGATTAATCAAAATAATATTCTGTTTCTTTTATTTAACGTTTACACCCCTACTCAAGAGTGGTAACTTATTCTCTAACCTCATGTGTACATAATTAACGCTGTCAACTCGATCGGCTGGTTTTACATAGCTAGCTTTGTCGTGGACTAATAGGAAAACTGAAACATGAATAATTATATTCTGGTAAAAAAAATATTGATTTATTTCCGGTGATGAGTTCCAAGTTCCAACAAGGTTTAGACGAACTAGTGCCAGTCCCAGGAAAATGATACTTCGACCAATCACAGAAATTTTTCCAGCGTGTGAAGTGGCAACGTGAGGGCTGCCCTTCGCACGCGGGAAATCTGTTTCGATTGGGCGACGGTGCACTTTGCAGCGTCGCCGTACGCAGCAGATAAGAACCCAATTCAACCGGCTCAGCACCGAGCGTGACCGGCTTTCAAACGATTGAAAACTGATAACACTTATTCGAATAAAACTGCGCGCCACATCCACAAGAGAAGGTAATGGAGCCGAGAAGAACAACGAAAGCGAGGACTTCTCTTCCATCGTCGTTCGCATAAGGCCGCCAAGGACCATGTGTACAGGTGATGCTTCTCCACACACAGATCAGCCGGGGCACATGCCGGCTGCCGTTCATCGTTTCTCGTTACTCTGCTCTTCCCCAGGAAGACCCAACTCGATGGCTTCTTGCGCAACTCCGGAGTTGCGTCTCAAACCGAAACCTCCGCCAAGGTCAATGCGTTCATGCGTGTATAGTCGCCTCTGGCCTAGCTCACGACACTTCTCTTATCAACAATCTTATAAACTTGTACGCCAAATGCGGTTCTCCCTCTCTTTCACGTCAACTCTTCTACCGGATTACCAGCCCAGATGTTGTAGCATACAATTCTGTCCTTTCCTCGTATGCGCTATGTCCCCATGAGAACCATATTCAAGAAGCCTTTTTGCTTTTACGTAGAATGCTTTCCAATGCTGTAAATCCCACCCGGTTCACCTTGGCGCCGGTTCTCAAATTATGCTTGAACTTCCATGATGTTGCTGATTCAGAGTGTGTACATTGTGTTTCTGTGAAGTTTGGACTCGATTCGGACTTATTTGTCTCTGGCCCGCTTATTAGTTTATACTGTAAAGGAGGAAAAGTCCAAACTGCACGCCAGTTGTTCGAAGAAACTCCTGTGAGAGATGTTGTGCTGTGGAATATGCTGATGAAGGCTTATAAAGATGCAGGTGCTGAAAAAGAAGTATTATTATTGTTCTCGGAACTGCATAGGTCGGGGCTTCATCCGGATGATACTACAATGACGCTCGTTCTCGAAGGGTGTAGGAAGGATGTTGCGGAAATAGTGCGTGCCTTTGCAGTTAAATCTTATCTATTGCACGATGATTTTGATGTCTCTAAGTGGAACAAAACCATGTCTGCTTATCTGCGAGAAGGTAGTTTTGACAAAGTGTTGGAATGCTTTGCCGCAATGAAGAGTTCTCACACTGGTAGTGATAGTATAACATTTGCCGTGGTTCTTTCTGCGGTTGCAGCGGCAAGAAATTATGATACGGGGAGTCAAATCCACTGTTTGATTGTAAAACTAGGATTAGATTTTTGCATATTGGTTGGGAATAATTTGATCAATATGTATGCAAAAGCAGGTCATTTGGATGGTAGTAGCAGAGTATTCTATGAAATGGGAGATCTGGATTTGATTTCGTGGAATACTATGATTTCGAGCTATGCACAAGGTGGTTTTGGGGAAGAGGCTATTTTACTTTTCCTGGATATGATTCACAATGCTGCAATGCCCGATCATGTTACATTGTCTAGCGTCCTTCGGGCCTGTGGTGCTGTCACAAGTCTGAATTTTTTTGGTAAACAAGTTCATGTTATTTCTCTAAAAAGTGGTAATCTGATGGATGTTTTTGTTCTGACATCATTAATCGATTATTATGCTAAGAATCAAAGTATGGAAGAGGCAGATGATCTGTTTAATATTCTTAATCAAAACATGTTTGATTTGGGATCCTTGAATGCATTGATGGCAGGATATGTAGCGAACGGAAATTATTTGAAGGCACTGGAACTCTTCTCTTCCGTTCAAAATTATGGTGAAAGATTTGACAATTTCACACTAGCTACTTCTTTCAAGGCCTGTAGTTCATTGGTGGCTCTTGAACAAGGCAAGCAAATCCATGCGTATTCAGTAAAGGTTGGTTTTGAGTCAGATATTTGTGTTAGTAGTGGCATTCTGGATGTACCTCAAGTGTGGAAACAGTAAAGATGCATCTATTGTCTTTGACAACATCTCTGAGCCTGATGATGTTGCTTGGACAGCCATGATTTCAGGATGTGTTGAGACAGGAGACCAAGAACATGCTCTTCAACTTTACCATTGGATGAGGAGCACAGGCCTTCAGCCAGATGAATACACATTTTCGACCCTTATCAAAGCTTGTTCGTGCCTAACAGCATTAGAGCAAGGTAGGCAAATTCAGGCAAATGCAATTAAATTGGATCAGTTATCAGATACTTTTGTAGGAACTTCACTTATAGACATGTATGCAAAATGTGGATGCATAGAGGATTCATACAAATTGTTTAAGCGGATGGGTATGAGGAACATTACTTCATGGAATGCTATGATTGTGGGTCTTGCCCAACAGGGAAATGGTGAAGAAGCCCTTAATCTCTTCAGAGAAATGACATCTTTAGGCATTAAACCTGATGGGATCACCTTCATTGGGGTACTTTCTTCCTGTAGCCATTCTGGTCTGGTATCAGAATCATATAAATACTTTGATGTAATGTGTAAGGACTACAATATTGAGCCAAAAATTGAGCACTATGCCTGTCTAATCGATGTGCTTGCGCGAGCAGGTCTTGTCAGTGAGGCAGAAAAGCTGATTGAAAAGATGCCTTTTAAGGGGTCAGCATCTATGTATAGAGCACTTCTTGGAGCTTGTAGAGTTAAAGGTGATCTTGAAATTGGAGAGAGAGTGGCCGATAGACTTATACAATTGGAGCCAACTGATCCTTCTGTCTATGTTCTCTTGTCAAATATATATGCCAGGGCCCAAGAATGGGATGAAGTTACTAGAGCTAGGGAGATGATGAGGAAGAGAAGTGTAAAGAAAGATCCTGGGTATAGTTGGATCCAAGTCTAAAATAAGGTGCATGTTTTTCTGGTAGATGATAAATCTCATCCAGAGTCTGATGCAATATATGATAAGGTGGAGGACTTGATGAAAAGGATTCAGCTGGAGGGTTATGTCCCTGATACTAGCCATATATTGCATGATTTGGAGGAAGAGGAAAAAGAAAGGGCCCTCTATTATCATAGCGAGAAACTGGCTGTGGCATATGGACTTCTTTCGACTCCCTATCCTTCCAGGATTCGAGTGATAAAAAGTCTTCGGGTTTGTGGGGATTGTCATAATGCAATCAAATATATATCAAAGGTAGTTGGACGTGATATTGTTTTGAGAGATACCAATCGCTTTCACCATTTTAGTGATGGGAAGTGCTCATGTAGAGATTACTGGTAGTCCTCGGATGAGTGGGTACAAGAAAAAAGACTGATAGGTGATAATTCTGGAGGATAATAAGCCCATTGTAAATTAACGTAAGGAGCATACTTGCTAGGAAGACAGAAGAGGTGGTTCTTAGTCCGGAAACAGTTTCACACAGGATAAACTGTTGGAAATAAATGTGCAAACACGTGGTTCACTTCCATCGAATAAGTTTGTGAGAGTAGAAAGCTACTCGCAATATTTATTCATTATGCAAGTGTTCCAACGGATTATTTGATCTCTGTAATCTGGATGTGAACAGGGCAGAATCGTATTCTTTGTTCATGTCCCCTTTCTGAATGGGAGAAATTTTGTTTTATTTTCAAACCGTTTTCAGGTTACTACTTGGGTTATATTACTGCCTCAATGAGTCATCTGCTAGTTTTATATCTCGCTCTTTGGGCAACTATTGCTTGCACTTGCAGGGAGTTGCAAGTGTTTCGTTTCCACTATAGTTCTCCCGTTTTTTCCTCTTGACTGCTACTTGTCTATAGAGCAAAGCTATACTTCCGAAACTTACAGCCAGTGGTGACAATTTGACGCCCCATTAAGTTGGCAAACTCAACGAAAACCTCTGGACAATCCGAAAATTCATAAACAGAGCAATAAAAAATGGCATCTGTGTTGGAATTCGCGGAAACATATGAATCCCTGTGGGATTTGTTGTTTCAGCAAAGCTTGACACAGTATCCACACTTGATGGATACAGACTTTGAAATTAATGTTGCTGCGAGCCTCAAAAGTTTCAAAGTCAGCCCGTGCTTTTTGCAGTGCAAAGGGTAGCTTGACCCCATCTCCCGTATTTGTCTAAAGAGCTTGCAGAAGAAAAGAATTCGTCATTTTGCCTAATTTGCTGCCTGTAGAGCCAGAACCAGTCGTTGCCGATGCTTGAAATGGTTTTTCTCTCTGCACTGATCCCATCTCAGAAATAAGTGAAGAGAATCGAAATTACGAGCTTAAAGGCGCAGAGCACTCTTTTTGGTTTAAAAGAAGATTCAACACCGATAGTCTTAAGGTATGGCTTCCGTATATATATTGTGTTCTTCACTCTTTTCATATCAGATGAACATGTTGACGAAATTAAATAAGTTTCTCCTGGGAATTGAACTGTCTGCCATTTCTGTCTGCTAGACGAGCTCCAAGTTTTGCTGCCAGCATCTGCATACATATTAGACGGCAATGTCCGACCCCGAGGCACTCATCGCCGCCTGACATTTTGCCATGATCAGGAAGCACACAAGCAAAAAGGATCCTCGCTGTTACGTGCAGAAACCCGAGCCTGAACATGTCGCAGGCTAAAGGAGACCCAGATAAGGCCGTTCAGTCGAGGCCTTTTTAGTCTAATTCCCTGTCCAGACTGAGCGTGTCCCGCCGCAGAACGCCATTGCAGAGGCGATAAAGACAAAACGGACCTATAATTCGCCTCTGCTCGAAGACGACGACCCTGCTTGCTGCGTCCTCGTCAGCCACATTTAGGATTAATGATTCGATTCCGTAAGAACCACACTTACCCTCCCTGCTCATCATCGTCATCACTCACGGCGACTGCTTTTCCAAATCAAAATCAGCTTTCTGCCTTTAAACCCACCACCAAAGCCCAGTGACTGATTTTCCGTTTTGGAATTGGATTTCTTGATTTCTGACTCTGTGCTAGTGGATGAATAAAGCAGCGGTCGGCCGATCCTCGTTTCCCGTGCATGGCCGGGCAAAAAATCAAAGCCAGGTCGGAAGATGATTACGTTCCTTATGTAGTTTTGTACATATCCGGCAGCATGCCCCCTGATCTAAGCGTGATGATGCCTCGACGTCATCGAATGGGAAAATGTATCTATTCTCAGTCAGCATCTTGCCGTCCGGCGAGACACTCGGAGTTACTTGCTCGCCGGGGTTTCACGTTAGGAGTAATTAATAACATTGTCCTCTAAAGCATAAGTTTGTTTTGTTCACTTAATGCAACAATTAATGTTCGAAATGAATATTTAGATTCGACTCAACCAAGTGAGTTAATTGAATTGAAACCTCTTTCTATTCTCAACCCTCCAAATATTAAATGTGGCTTCATCTACTCACTTAATAAACCATTTAATCAACCCCGAGTGCCCCCTTCCTGTCTTTAATTAATCAATCAACTAATTTGCCATTCTCGGCTCAACACACCTGCGCTTTAAATTGTAAGAATTTAAGAGCTACGGCCTGCTTCTCCATGGTCACTTAATTACAGGGGCCCCGAGCTTAGTTGTTTCTGGTAGTAATAATAGTTGCCCTCCTGGTACCTTAATTTAAATTAAAGCCGAGGCCCACTTTTAGAACTTACCTATTAGAAAGTGATTTGGAAATAAGTAAAACACTTTTAGATGGGATACCAGTCTATTGAATCTCATATTTATTAAACAGTCAAAATTTAAAGACATATTATTATAAATTATAAATTTAAAAAATTAAAACACTATTAAATCCTTATGAAGTGCACCGTGTTAGTTTTATGCTAAAAATAAAAAAAGGTGATTGAGTTACTTGTTAACTTCTAAGTTCTAAGAAATTTTCTTTTTAAAAAAAAAAGCACATAAAGGTAAAAGAACTTGTATTTAAATTTTAAAAGAAAACCACAATCAAAGGGAGAGAACCGGAGAAAGAAGAGGAATAAAGAAAAGGAAAAAAAAAAAAAGAAAAAGCCCGAGAGAATTTTAAAAAGCCATAAAACTCGTATAAAGAGCTTAATCCGTGAGGGCCCACGCCATGTGCCGTGCCACGCCGTCGGCCAGATGGCAGATTGCCCGGCGGTCCCACCGGCAAAACAACATTAAACTCGCAATGAAAATAATACTCAAATTCGGCCAACATGTGGGCCCCTTCGAGAATAGCCGGGCTAGAAAAGCGGCCACATGCGGGTAAGTGAAAAGCGAGTTGGTTATCACTGCTACGGCCACCACAGTAAAGATAAAGCTGAATTTTGAATTTCTCGTCGGCCGTCTTCCCAGTCGATTAATTTTCTAGTCCCCACTTCATACACGAAATCAACGGTCCAGAATAACATACAAATGCTGTGGGTCTTATCGGGGACCGATTGTGGACCCATCTGTGGTACTACACCGATTTTATTCAAAGTGTTGGCGAATGAGTTTACGGAGTGGAAAAAGACGGAGGAAACCGAATCCCTAGAAAGAGACGAAATCGCCATCTTTTTTCTCTCTTTTTTTTTTGCTAATTATTATTACTATTATTTTCATTTAACTTTTCTATCTCGCTGCCGTTGACTGACCGGGAACAATCATCTTAACTTTTCTCAAAGCTGTATAAATGGGAGGCTTCCATCGAAGCGAGCTCCACAACACAGTGAAGAAAGCTCACTCTTTCTTTTAACATTTTTACGTTCTTCCGAGTTTCGATGATGGATTTCCATTATAGTCTACAGAGTTACCCTTCCCTCGATTGGGATCTTCACTCCTTGGGACTTCTCAATGCCGACAATATGGCTGCCCGTAAGTCAAAAGAAACTCTCTTTCCCTCCCTCCTGTCGTCTCTGGTACTAGAACTGTTATCGTCTCTTCTAATTTGGATTTGTTTAACTGGGAGAGTACTTTCTGTTTGTCTTTTAATCAGTGATCCAGCAGAGTTCGAGCTTCTTGACACCTGATTCTTCGTCTGGGTATCTTGAAGACGCGGTTTTTCAGTGGGAAGATCATCGCAAGAGGCGAAGAGTGATGCTAATTTCTCACGAACAGATGTCGTCGTCACCCTGCTCGGAGAATACTGATCATCTACAGGTGAGAATTATAAGATCGCTTTGGACAATGCCCGCAAATTTGGTTTTTTCTGATCATGGCCGCTACTTCAATTCGGGTGCAGGACTGTTGGAGATCAGCTTGTGAAGAAGATCAATATATCATGAATTTTAGCTGGTCGGGTGGGGAGGATGAATTAATTAACGCTTTTTCAGGTGAATTTAATTAATGGCTTTTCTAATTCTAACCGCGTCGGAAGAAATTATATATTTATTGCAGCTGATTGATGGAGTGGGATGATCAGTTGTATATCATGAGCGAGTGTGAATCATCTACATTTTCTCCATTATATATATGGCAGGTGAACCTTTCAGCTTCAGCGCCTCAATTAACACCGATCAGAGTCAGAATTCTGATGCAACACCGTCAACGGAGACGAGAACAAAAACCACCCAGGAACATCTCTCTTCTCCATCTTCCTCATCTGACGACGTTAAAGAACCTCGCGTCGTCGAGATCAATATCCCACCTGAGAGTGACCGGTGCCGCCGCCGGAATAGATCCGGGGGACCCAAAGTGGCGTACCCATTTGCGATGGTGAAGCCGGGAGGGATGGAAGGGGACGTTACCCTGGGCGACATAAACGAGCGCATCCTCATGCGCCCCACCCGACCCGTTCGTCACCCCGTCGGAGAATTCGCCTGCCTCCCCTGCGTCTCCGCCGGAGGCCCGGGCCTCTCCGGCAAAGACGTCGTCGCCCTCACCCGAGTCCACACACAAGGCAACGGCACCATCACCATCATCCGCACCAGAGGTTGATTAGTACTGCTTCCGAATTAATCAGCCCAATGAATATCCTTCCCTTAATTGTATATACAGAGTTTCTGTACTCCTGCATGCGAAACATAATCAATACTCAAGCAAATTATAATGTGCTCATCGTCAGCCCTTTCAAAAAAAAAAAAGAATATCATTTGAGACAACCAGTGCACGAGTCGGGCACTGGTTAAGTGCACGAATAATTATTCTTTTCATATATGTTGATGATTAGAAGATAATTCGATCGGATTCGGCTGTGATTTGACCCATGACGTGTAATTAACAACGAAAGCCATATTATGGGTGCATGCAAGCTAGCAGTTTCATTAAGAAGGGAGTGGGCCATCAAGTAGGTGGAATGTTGGCATCATGAATGCATGGTGCAGCAGATGAGAAAGAAACAGAAGCATCAACCCAACCAACCCATTATGTTTCTTGTTTCATCTTCTTGTTCGTCTGTAGAAAAGTCGAAAGGCTGATCGTCTCTGTTTTCAGTAAGACAGTCTTGGCAGTTATAGGAGAGTCCTCCTACAGTGGGGACACTAGCTCACACACATGCACTGCAATCACTGAGGGGCGACCACCATCATCATTTTTAGCCTGCTTTAACATTTGAAATTTCGCTACAGTGAGGGAATGAATGGATTATTCTGTGATGTACAGGGGATAGAGATCCTCGTCTCGTTTGGGGAACAGAGAAAAAACAAAAAAAAAAAAAAAACGAAAGAAATGGTGACTTAGTGGGGGGAATTAATTAACTGGGAGGCTTTCTTTTGAAATTTGTTTCATCGAAGGGTGTGAGAGTGGGAGTTGCGGTCATCGTCTTCTTACGAGTAAGCTTCGGATAGGGCCGCCGGAGAGGTGTCTCTTTTGTCTATTAATTTGCGTCGGTCGTCGTAAGGTGGTACGAGCATGTGCCAAGCATGATTTGCGTAAAAGAAGCCTGTCATGTATTATCATAATGAATATCGCCGGCTGGAATTTGGTTGCCCAGAAATAAAGAATTTTGCCTCTTTTGTAACTCAATGGTGAGTTTCTGTTCTTGAGGCTTTCTCCGGGTTCTTTCCGGCGAATTGTCCCTGGCCTCTCTACTCACGGCACCCTCCTCGATCGCCCCTTTTCATGTTTTTTCAGTGTTTTTTTAAAATACTGTTCATGGGCTTTGGATTGACGATAACTAGACCTCTCTCTGCTTCGCTTTTAGTTGATGTTCCGCCGTCAGCTCTGATCTGTAGTCGTTTCTACTTTACTTCCGCCCTCCTTTACTATTTCAGATTCTAACAGTGTTCTGTTTTCTTTTGATCTTCTTGTCCTTTCTATTTCGAAAACACTGACTGGCTTTGCTTCTTCCTGTCCAATTTACGACATTCATGTCTTTTGGAGATTTATATTTTCTGTCTGATTCTGCTGCAGTTGTCTTGGTTGTTGGGTGATCTTACGATTACGGACTTGCAAATAGAAGTAAGACGAAGTGACACGGTGAGGACTCCTGTAAATTGCTTCGTATTTCTTGCGGATCAACACTCACTTTTACATTCTATAGAAATTTTTAAAATCGTAACTGGAATGTAGATGTGTAACCTTTGATTGATTACTTATTGAGGAAGAGTATGCTATATCCACTCTGCCAGTGGATGCCTTCAGCCTCATTCTGACTAGCCCATCCACGTGAGAAGCCCACGCAACATCCAAAAACTGACTGAGTCGGTCTCCCCCGCCCGCCTCTCTCCCCGCCAGCCTCTCTCTCGCCCGCTTCTCTCTCGCACGCTTCTCTCTCGCACGCTTCTCTCTCGCCCGCTTCTCTCTCGCCCGCTTCTCTCCCGCCCGCTTCTCTCTCGCCCGCTTCTCTCCCGCAGCCTCTCTCCCGCCCGCCTCTCTCCCGCCCGCCTCTCTCCTGCCTGCCTCTCTCCCGTAGCCTCTCTCCCGCACCCTCTCTCCCGCACCCTCTCTCCCGCACCCTCTATCCCGCCCGTCTCTCTCTCCTGCCGCCTCTCTCCTGCCCGCCTCTCTCTCGCTCCCGTCTCTCTTGCCCGCCTCTCTCTCCCGCTCCCGTCTCTCTTGCCCGCCTCTCTCTCCCGCTCCCGTCTCTCTTGCCCGCCTCTCTCTCTCTCGCCCGCCTCTCTCCACCTGCCTCTCTCTTTCGCTCCCCTCTCTCCCGCTCCTATCTCTCCCGCCCGCCTCTCTCTTTTGCTCCCCTCTCTCCCGCTCCCGTCTCTCACGCCCGCCTCTCTCTCCCGCCCGCCTCTCTCTCCCGCCGGCCTCTCTCCCCCGCTGGCCTCTCTCTCCCGCCCACCTCTCTCTCCCGCCTCTCTCCCGCCTGCCTCTCTCTCCCGCCTGCCTCTCTCTCCCGCCTGCCTCTCTCTCCCACCTGCCTCTCTCTCCCGCCTGCCTCTCTCTCCCGCCTGCCTCTCTCTCTGCCCGCCTCTCTCTTTCACTTCCGTCTCTCCCACCCACCTCTCTCTTCGGCCGCCTCTCTTTCGCTCCCGTCTCTCCTGATAGAGTTGATGAAAACCGGATTGATGTATTAATGAGAGTGTGTGTAGTTATATACACCTAAGTTACATGAAAAAGACAAAGATACCCTTAATAGGTAGAAAGACTAAACTACCCCTATATACATATATTAACATCCCCCCTCAAACTCAAGATGGGGTGAAAGAGCCCAACTGGAGTTTGGAACACAAATACCGAAATCGCGATGAAGTAAGCGATTTGGTAAATAGATCTGCAGTCTGATGTTCAGAAGGAAGATACAATAAGGTGAGAGTGCCGGTGCCATAGTGATGTCGCACAAAGTGACAATCCACTTCAATATGTTTGGTCCGCTCATGAAACACATCATTGTGAGCAATCTGAAGAGCACTTTTATTATCACAATGAAGAGGAGTAGCAGAATCCAGAGAAACACCCATATCCTGTAGTAACCAAACGAAGCGGACAAGCTCGTAAGTAGTGTCAGCAAGAGCGCGATATTCAGCCTCGCAGTACTAGAACGCTAAACAAGAGATTGCTTCTTGCTACGCCAGGATATTAAAGAGTCACCTAAGAACACAGTATAGCCTGTGGTAGACCGACGATCTGTAACATCCCCAGCCCAATCAGCATCAGAATAGGCAGATAAAGTAAGACTGGAAGCAGAGGAAAAGATCAAACCCCGATACAAGCTGCCACGAACATAACGCAGTATGCATAACACGACGGCATAATGAATGAGGCGAGGAGCAGACATGAACCGACTCACGACATGAACGGCATAACTGATGTCAGGACGTGTAATAGTTAAATAGATCAATCCACCAACGAGCTGACGATAGAGAGTAGGATCAGAAAGTAATTCTCCATCGGTGCCTCGAAGTTTAACATTAAGTTCTAAAGGAGTATCACAAGTCTTATGATCAGTGAGACCAGCACGGTTGAGCAAATCAGCGGCATACTTGGACTGAGAAAGGCCATAACCACCAGAGAGGGAGAGAACCTCAAGACCAAGAAAATAGCGGAGGCGACCAAGATCCTTCATTTCAAAACATGTACACAAGTAGGCCTTAAGATCAGAGATACCTTGCATATCATCACCAGTGATAACCATATCGTCCACATATAACAACAAGAGCACAATACCACGAGAGGTCTGGCGAGTAAACAAGGCAGAATCATAAGAACTCTGACGATAACCAAACTGAACAATCTTCAAGCGTAAGGTGGAGAACCAGGCACGGGCGCTTGCTTAAGACCATATAAAGCACGACGAAGCTTAAGCTTACAAACTTGCCCCGAGTGAGGAGGAACGCCTGGTGGGGTAACATATAAACGTCCTCGGCTTGGTCACCATGTAGAAACGCATTTTTCACATCCATCTGAAATAAAGCCCAACGCCGAACAGAAGCAAGGGCAAGTAATAAACGAACAGAAGTCAAGCGAGCAACGGGAGCAAAAGTCTCCTCATAATCAATACCATACTCCTGTGAATAACCCTTAGCCACAAGACGGGCTTTATACCGATCAACAAAGCCGCCTTAGTCTTGATTTTATAAATCCACTTGCAGCCAATCGGAGACTTACCAGAGGAAGATTAACAAGGTCCCAAGTATGAAAAAGCAACTCCTCGACTAGCTTGCTGCCAAAGAGGGTTAGAGGAAGCCTCGCGATAGGAAGAGGGTTCATGATCGGAGGAAAGAATAGAAGAATAACAATGATAATCAAGTAAACGTTCTTCAACAGGATCCTCGGAGATGAATCCGAGGATGATTCAGGGCACTGTTCCAAGAGAGGTAATTTACGAACATTCATGTCTTTTGGGCGACACATCACAATGCGATTTATATTTCTTTTCTGTCTGATTCTGCTGCAGTTGTCTTACAACCAAAGTTGTTGGGTGATCTTACGATTTCACCCCGAAGACTTGTTTCGACAAATATGCTTGCGCTCAAGTAAGAAGAAGTGAATAATCATCAATGAAGACAGTGAGGACTGAACCAAAGGGAGCTAAAGTAATATTGCTCACACAATGCAATAATTTATTTCTTAATTTATTCAAGTAGAAGTTGATACATGACCCAAACGACTATGCCACAATGGAACTCTATCAAACCTGCAGACTAGTATGCACAAAGTGTTTTTACGCCCGGTCCCAAGTACCTTCCCTGTCGATGGATCCTGTGCCTGACAGCCAAGAAGAAAATCATAAGACCAAGATAAAAAATGTCCAAAAATCATAGTAATTCCAGCAGATGTACGTATAGAACCAGAGTATGCAACAGGTAGTGGAGAGCCATCAGCAGAAAAGACAAAGGAGGGACGAGGACGTGAAGAATCAAAGGACATGTGATGAGATGCACCAGAATCAATAATCCTTACCTAAATTGGCGGACAATTGATTACTCCTATTTGTACACTCATGTGGAGGAACATAGAGATGACACCAGAGCTATATTTTGTATGACTAGAGAGTCATATCACGAGGAGGGCCAGGTTAACTATACCCCGAAAAGTGTCTGTCTATGAAGCATGGAAGATCGAATAAACTTAATCATCATTAAGGGCCATCAGAAAAAAAATCCAAATATACTACAATAAACTTCGGATTACACCTAACTGATCCCAAACATGGACAATTCTGAAATGGACTGATCTCTGTCAAGAGATCGAATGTCCATCTCTAACTTGTACTTCTGAGCAAAGTTCGTGGCCTTATGTCGGTGTTCTAAGAATAACCATGCATCTCTGGCGGTTTCATATTTCCCAAGCTGTAGGCTAAGAGAAGGAGATACGACGCTAGCTAACCATGAAATCACGCTGGAATTATTAACTTCCCATTCTTCTATAGCTTTAAATTGGAACCATCTGCAGTACTGACGGGCATTTTACAATCACCGTATGGAGCATTCTTAAAAAAAATAATAGTCACACAAGCAAGAATTAAAGGATCAAAAGATCTGGGGTAACGCAAGACGCTGTCAATCGCCAAAGAATAGTAGCTCCAATAAGGTGGTATGGTCCAAAGGATCTGAGCTGGTTCAGTAATGATATAAATGATGTTGGTTCGGCTCGGTTCAGCCCGGTCCGGCCCGGTCCGGTCTGGATATATAGTGGTCCTGACCAACAAGCTGAAACCCCTTCACGGCGAGGGCTCCCGTCCGGCGGCGCCCGCAAGCTTCACGGCGATGGCCGTCGAATCGCGCGACGACGCCAATGGCGGCGAGCAGGGAGAACGGCGACGGCGGCGACAACCCGAACAGAGACGCGTCGAGCAGGGAGAACGCGGCGGCGGCGGCAACGAGAGCTTGGTTTTCGACGACGGCTGGCGAGGGCGAGGGCGACCAGAATAGTTGCAACAGCAACGAAGATGAGCAGAAAAGCGGAAGGCAATGGCGACGGAGAAGAGGCGATTCCAGCGGCAAAAATCGGTGAGTTCCGTACAAATTGGGTCTCCGAAATCGAAATTGGAGCTTGAATCGATGATGTGAAGAGTGTTGCAAGAGATTGAGAGCGAAAACAAGGGAAATTGAAGATTTTCGGCTGGAATTGGGTCGCCAATCAGATCTGAGAAAGGGGGAAAACGAGGGAAGAAGAAGACGAGTCACGATTTGACTCGTTTCGTGACTCGTCCTGACTCGTTCTTCTAAAGTCAGATCCGGTGAGGCCGAGTTACAGAGATAATAATACCAACTGTAAACCGAGTCGGCTTGATGTATTAATGAATGTGTGTAGTTATATACACCTAAGTTACATGAAAAAGACAAAGATACCCTTAATAGGTAGAAAGACTAAACTACCCTATATACATATATTAACATCTCCCACCTGCCTCTCTCCCGCCCGCCTGCCTCTCTCTTGCCCGCCCGCCTGCCTCTCTCTCTTGCCCGCCCGCCTTCTCGCCTGATTCTCTCCCGCCCGGACACACCTCCCGCCCTCTCCCTCCCTCCAGCCCGACTCTCCATCCCTCCGCCCGACCTCTCCATCCCTCCCGCCCGACCTCTCCATCCCTCCCGCCCGACCTCTCCATCCCTCCCGCCGGAAGACGCCCGATTTCGCGGCCGAAAATCCAGGGACCAACGTCCCGGGCGCCTGATATATTGTCGAGCTTTACCTCCGAAAACGTGGATGGTTGGATAGATGCTTCTTCGGTTGATGGAGGGTGCAGGAGTTGCCGTCACAGACCACGCACCTCGAATCGGAGAAACAGCTGAACAAGTCGGAGAAGAAAGCCGTGAGGGTCGAGAATCGAGAGAATCGCCGGGCGGGAGAGGAGGCGGAGGAGCTAGACACGACTCACGTGGATGGCCACATAAGCTATCAGCGAGTTATGGCTTGCTTATGTGGCCATCCACGTGAGAAGCTAATGCAGCATCCAAAACCGACCTGTCGGTCACCCCAAAATTCGCTCTTTCCTTCTGCCCGCCTCTCTCTCGACCTCCTCTCTCCCCCTCCTCTCTCTCCCGCCTCCTCTCTCTCCGCCCCTCCTCTCTCCCGCCCTCCTCTCTTAACGGTGATCTCACTCCCACTGTCTCTCTCCACCGTCTCCCATCGGCGATCTCTCTCCCACTGGCGATCTCTCTCCCACCGGCAATCTCTCTCCCACCGGCGATCTTACGATTTCGGACTTGCAAATAGAAGTAAGAAGAAGTGACACAGTGAGGACCCCTGTAAATTGCTAAGTATTTCTTGCGGATCAACAGACTCACTTTTACATTCTATAAAAAATTTTAAAATCGTAATTGTAATGTAGATGTGTAACCTTTGATTGATTACTTATTTGTACACTTGTAAACATAGAGTGACACCAGAGCTAGACTAGAGTCAGTTAACTATACAAAAGTGTCTCGGAAACTTAAGCAAAAAAAAAAATACAAAGATTACAGAAATCAATTAAAACTAATTTGGTAACAAAACAAAAACAGAAGTTGACTAAAATCCAAAGATTACATCGTGTGTAGAGTATGAGAAGAATCTAAAGATAGAATCTATTTCTCTAACATTTACCCGCATAGTTGAGTGTCCTACGTATGAACATGAATCTTGAAAAAAACAAGAGAATTGTACCCTAGAGGGTACAATTAGTGAAAGAGTAATGCTAGATGCACCTAACGGACGCACCTATCCGACGTACATGTTAATCTAAGCCCTTAAAAATATAAAAAATATATAATATTTTATAAAATCCTATTTTCTAGAGGATAAACCCTAGGCATCAATGATTTAGATAAACAAGTGTGTGGGATAGGTGCGTGGAGTAAGTGCAACTAGCATTATTCTTAGTGAAAACATGAGTACTTTATTGAAAACGTCAATGACTTTATCAACTATGGAGGCATACTTGACCTGTAGAAACCCAGTTCTAACTCGTTGACTTATGAAGTGATATCAAGCTCAACATGCTTAACACGTATTAGAACTTATTAGTGTAAAATTATAACTGGTTATTACTTGTACAATTGGCATATAGCTGGCATCTTTTCATTTATTTATGTTTTACACTTTTATTATTGTAAAGAGTGTAATGAAAGATTTTCTTCTTGATAATCACAAACGTATGAGGTGTACATATAGTTACAATTGTGTAAGAGTTTGAGTCGATTAACTCCAAATCTTAACGAAGAAGAAAAACCGATTTAAAGTAATTACAATATATTTAGGAACTATCTAAAGATAGACTTAGATCATGACTTGGATTGCTGAGCACGTGAAGAATCTGTGCAAGGAAGGTCTATGTGTGTAGAGTCTTCTAGAGAATATACTTCTCTAACATTCCCCCTGCAAGGTTGGCGATTTGGCAACAACGCAGAGCTTTAGTAAAAACAGAGTGAACTGCCCTAGAGACCATCCTTTTGTAAAAATGTCTGCCACATGATCCTAAGTGGAAATAAACCAAACTAATAATTGTCGATTGCATACTCGTTCACAGAGAAAATGATAAACAAGCTCTACATGCTTGATGTAGCCATGGAAAATTGGATTGGCAGCAATGTAGGTTGCAGATAAATTGTCGCACCATAGAACTAAGGGATTTCGGAGAAAAACTCAAAGTTCATGAAAGAGGTGAAGTACCCAAGAGATTTCAGAGACTGAATAGACAATGCTCTGTATTCGGCCTCAGCACTAGAACGAGCAACAGTCGGTTGCTTCTTGGAAGACCTTGAAATAAGTGAACCTCCAATGTACATACAAAATATGGTGACTGACCTTCGATCATTAGGACAGCCACCCAAGTCAGCATCTGAGAATACATCAATACCAAATTGACGAGCTGGTTGAATAAGAAAACCATTCGTAGAGTACCTTTTAATTAATGCCAGATTCGTTTAACGATAGACTATTTGACATTGGTTGTTGCTTGCTGAAACTGACACGACTATTTAACCGCATATTGAATGTCAGGTCTGGTGAGTGTCAGATATTGAAGAGCACCAACAATAGATCTGTATTCAGAAGCCTCGCTGAGTGGAGTCCCTTCATACTTCAACAGTTTGGAGCCCCTAGCAACCGAAGTCGAAATAGGCTTGACATATGCGAGACCGATTCGATGCAACAAATCATTAGAATGCTTGGATTGGGAAAGATGGATACCGGCCTTTGTGTGAACCCCTCATTGCCAAGAAAATAATGAATGGAGCCCAAATCTTTGACAGAGAATTTTGTCTGCAAGCCACAAATAAGAGCATTAATAGCAGAAGGAGAAGAGCCAATAACAATTATGTCGTTGGCATAGAACAAGACATAAATCACTGAATCTGCACTATATCTATAAAGAAGAGAAGAATTTGCTTTGGATAAAACAAACCCGAGCTGAATGAGAAAAGAGGTCAACAGAAAGTACCATGCTCAAGGACTTTGCTTGAGACCATACAAAGACTTCTGAATAAGACACACTGCGTTCAGTCTAGTATCATGAACAAAATCAGGGGGTGGGGTTGTGCCATGTACACCTCTTCTACCAACGTGCCATTGAGAAATGCAATTGACGTCCAACTGCTTAATAGGGCAATTTTTGTTAAATGCTGGAGTAAGAACTACCCAAATTGACACAACTTTAACAACCGGACATAACGTTTCAAATTAACCATGCTCTTCATGTTGATTGAACCCTTTTGCCACTAGGCGAGTTTTGTATCTGTCAATACTAGCATCAAGTTTGGTCTTAATGAGAAAAACCCATTTACAACTAATAGCTCGTCGCCCATGTGGCAAAGAAATAAGTCTCCAAGTACGGTTAGATTATAAAGCATTAAATTCGGCCTACATAGCCGCACGCTATTCTAGATGCTTCACAACCTGAGACTAACAAGTAGAACCATTGGTGAAGAAGAAAAAACAGAGGGATGGCGTGTGGAGACATTTATTTTGGGATTAAGAGACCCAGTCATAGAGTGAGTAGTCAAACAATGAGTTGCTAAGGGAGCAATGGGTAGAGCAGTTTGTGAAGGATTTGCAGAAGAGGGCAATGGAGAAAGTGGTGCAAGTGAGGAAGAAGAACTAAACTCTGGTTTAGTATCCATATTAAAAAAGAGGGAATGGAGATGGACTTATTGAGGGAGACAATGAAGACAGTTGAGCGGAAGAGATGAGTATAGGTGAGTCAACCTAGTAGTGGGTAGGCAAAGACAAAAGTTGAATCGGTTGACTTGGAGGTGATGCAGCTGATGATGTTGGAAGTTGGGCCGCCTTTGAGTATGGAAAGGACATCTCGTCGAAGGCCACACTGTGATTGATGTACACCTGAACGGTAGAGTTATCAAAACACCCGTAGCCTTAATAATCAAGATGATACCCCATAAAAATGCATGGAACAAAACGATCCTCCAATTTGTGAGAAGTGCAAGGGCGTAAGTGAGGATAACAATGGCAGCCAAAAATATACAAAGAAGAATAATCTGGTGTTTGTCCATACAAGAGTTCAAACGGGATTTTTGAAGACAACCGAGGAAGGGAGTCATTTTTATAAGAAAAGTAGTAGTAGAGAAGAGTAGAGTCCCAATGCTCTTTTAGCATGGAAGCTTGCGCAATAAAAGTCATTCCCATTGTAACAATATGGTGGTGCTTGTGCTCGACAATGCCAATTTGTTGTGGAGTATAGGGGCATGAATGTGATGATGAATCCCACATGAAGTAAACCAACTGTTTAAATCGACTATTGACAAATTTAGATCCCCCATCAGATTGAATATATTTTATTTTGGTGGAAAATAAATTTTTGACAGAGGATTGAATATGTACAAACGAAGAGTAAACTTTAGACTTAGATTGTTTTGGAAAAGTTGCTTGCAAAACTGTAATTTAAGACTGCATATAGTACATATATTTCAATCAATCAACTTGATCTTTTTTCCCATCAATGTGCAATTAAATGGGTATGCAAACCAATCAAAAACAATCTAAATCAACAAACAAATATCAAGAAAGATCCACACACAGATTTACGTGGAAACCCTCCAGTGTAGAGGGAAAAAACCACGAGCCAGGCTGAAATCTCTACTATGAAAAAAAATGGGATACGCATGTTCTTCTGTAGAAAATGTAGATGATCAACAATACATCAAGAACAAACCTCTTGGTTCAACAACAGTGTATTCATCAATTTTATCAAATATAACAGAAAAGGAAGGATTAGTAGAGCAAAGAGAAAGAAAAGAAAAAAGAAAATTCTCTGAATTGCTGGCTACTCTTCCTCTATCTCAGCTTCTCTTCTTCTTATTCTCTTATCTTTCTCCTTCTTTCTTCCTCTTTCTCTTTTTTCTTCTATTCTCTCCCCTCTTTCTTTCTTCTCCTTTTTCTCTCTCCTGCTCTCGCGAGGCTCACGCACGCGCCCTAAAACTCTAGGGTGCCCCTTTCTTTTTTCTTCCCCTTATGTTTTCCTCTCAGGCATGCTTCTCTCTCGCACGCTCTCTTCTTCTCTCTCGTTTTTTTCCTTTTTCAATTGTTGTGGGTTCCTTTTTCAATGGGAGGGACAGCACAACAAATCTCCCCCTCACGCCCATGTGGGGAGTTCTGTCATGCCTGCTGTCTCTCTACAAAAGTGGAGTTTATCCATTGGCAATAACTTGGTCATCATATCAGCTCCATTGTCATCAATATGGATCTTTTCAAACTGAAACAGTCTGGTCTCAAGTGCATCTCGAACCCGAGATATCTAACATTTTTTTCTGGAGTGAAGAACAAAATTCTTACTGAGATGGATCACACTTTGACTATCACGGTGAATTTCATAATTTTCTTGGTTTAAGTTCTACTCTTATAGGAATTTCTGCATCCACAATAGTTCTTTACTTGCCTCAGTAAGAGCAATATATTCAGCTTCCGTAGTAGACAAAGCTACACACTTTTGCCACCTTGATTGCCAAGCAACTGCTCCCCCTGCATAAGTCATTAAATATCTTGATGTGGACTTTCTATAATCAACATCACCTGCCATTTAAGAATTTGTGTACCACATAAAAAAGGTTTGACATTCCCAAAACATAAACAGAGTCTAGAAGTACTTTTAAGATACTTGAAAATCCATTTCACTGCAACCCAATGCTCTTTTCCAGGATTGGAAAGAAATCGACTAATAACACCTACTGCATAAGCTATATTGGGTCTTGTACACACCATAGCATACATCAAACTGCCCACTGCAGATGCATAGCGCATATATTTCATTTTTTCCTTCTCTTTGTCACTTGTAGGAGATTGCTAGGAGTTGTGCTTAAAAATGCCCTGGAAGTGGAAATATAACAGGTTTCATTTGACTCATCTTGAATCTTTCTAAGACTTTTTCAATGTATTTTTATTGAGACAACTAGAGCTTTTTGTTCTCTCTGTCACGTATAATTTTCATGCCAAGGATTTGCTTTACTGCACCTAAATCTTTTTGGGAAAGGAATTGCCAAGATCTTTCTTCAACTTCTCAATCTTGCAAATATCATGACCAACAATTAACATGTCATCAACATACAATAATAGAAAATAAAATCATCCGTAGAAAATTTCTTTATAGAGACAATGATCAAAGTTAGTCTTACTATACCCTTTGGCTTCCATACATGACTCAAATTTTATGTACCACTGCCTGGGTGCTTGCTTAAGCCCATACAGACTCTTTTACAATTTGCAAACAAGTACTTCTTTGCCCTTGACCTTGAAACCTTTTGGTTGCTCCATGGAGGAATGCAGTTTTCACAGTGGAGAAGATTTATTAAAAATCAATACCTCTTTTCTGATTGAATCCTTTTACAACCAATCCTGCCTTGTATCTTGGTTGTCAACTATTTTCTTCACTCTTCAATTTGAATACCCACATATTCTTTAAGGTTCTTTTACCTTTAGGTAGCTTCACTAGGTTATAAGTGTGGTTCTCTTGTAGGGACTTTATCTCTTTCGGCATGGCATCCAACCACTTTTATTTATTGTCGGGTGTCAAAACTTCCTGTAACTCGATGGCTCTCCCCCATCAGTAATCATCACATATTCTTGAGATGAGTACCTCGTAGAAGATTGGTGGTCTCTACTAGATCTTTTTAATTGAGGTTCTTCAGCTGGCTCTGAAAGACTCCTCAACTATCTCATTTTCAACTGGAGGGAAATCATTTTGCACTTGTTGAATATCTCTGCTACTGTCAACTTGTGTTCATGCTCTAGGTGGATCAATCATGTCTGGCTCAACATTATCATCACTAGCAGACTTTTTTTCCTTGGCATTTCAAAATCTGCAATTGTTTGATCTTCAAAGAACACAACATCTCTACTTCTGATGACTTTCTCCTCAACTGGATCCCAAAACCTGTACCCAAATTCTTCATGGCCATACCCAATGAATATGCATTGTCTAGTCCTACTATCAATTTTTGGTTCTCTCATCTCTAGGAACATGAACAAAAGCTCGGCAGCCAAAAACTCTCAGATAATCATAATATACATCTTTTCCTCTCCAAACCCTTTCTAGAACATCACCTTCCAAAGGAATTGAAGAAGAAATATTTATCAAATCAACAACTGTTCTCAATGTCTTCCCCAAAAGGACTAAGCAGTGTGGCATGATAGAGCATGCATCTAAACCTGCCATTCATAGCGCGATTCATTCTCTCAATAACTCCGTACTGTTGGGTGTTTTTGGCACTGATTTCTCAAACCTGATGCTATGACTTCTGCAATACTCTTCAAATGGCCATCTATATTCACCATCATTATCTGCATTCTTCCCAATTTTCTTTCAACTGCAACATAACGATGTTTGAAAGAATCTAGAGCTTGATCTTTTATTTTCAAACAATATGCCCACACTTTCCTAGAGTGATCATCAATAAGAGTAACATGATAACGGGCACCACCAAGACTCAAAACATACATAGAGCATACATCAATATGGATCAAATCTAAAACATTATATTTTCTACGTGGAGAGAAACTTTTAAAAGCTACTGTATGTTGTTTACCTATTAAACAATGAGTGCTAACCTTCAACTCTGTGGATTTTAAGCCTGAAAGGTTTTGCTTCTTACAAAGAATCCGCATACCATTCTGGCTAAGGTGACCTAATTAGGTATGTCATAATTGAGTAGAAGAATCATCAATTATATTTATCTCTCCAACGTGACCTGTCATATAGAGGGAATTATATTTCTTTCCTCTTGCTACAGTCAGTGACCCCTTAGTGAGCTTCCATTTTTCCATCAACAACGTGGTTATAATAACCATCTTCATCAAGAATGTCAGTAGAAATCAAGTTGAGGCGAATTTCAGGAACATGCCTCACACTTTTCCATGCTAATTTGTAGCATGTATATGTTTCCAAGCATACATCTCCAATGCCAATAATTTCACCATTTTCATCATTCCTCGTCTTCACTTGACCAAAGTGGCCACTAGTATATGAGGAGAAAACATAACGACAAGAAATGACTTGATATGAAGCACCAAAATCTATTACCCATTGTGAATCTTGACATGTGAAGTTTACTTTTTGATATCACCAACAAAACAAATATCACTATCTGTAGCAACTGCAACTGTATTGGTTCCTTTGTTTTCTTTGCCTTTTCCCTTGCTCTCTTCCTTTTTCAGTATTTTGCACTCAAAATATTTGTGACCTGGCTTACCACAATGATAACACTTGATATCCTTTCTTGACATGGATCTACTGCGTGACCTGTCATTTCTAAACTGATGTTTTTGGATTTTTTCTCTTGCTCCTCCCTTGCCTTTCAGTTACTAACACTTGTGTCTGTGATGTACTCCACCCTCGTGTTTTTCTTCCGTTTTCTTCTTTCAACACACTCTCTTTTAACATATTCATAGAAGGAACACCATTTGGAGAAGAATTAACGAGAGACACCACAAGAGTCGCCCAACTGTCGGACAAAGAGCTAATGAAATACAAAACATGAATTTCTTCATCAAGTTTCATTTCCATTGTAGCCAACTAATTTAGAATACCTTGGAAGCAATTGTAATGCTTGGAAACAGGGGTACCATCCTGATATCTCAAATGCATAAGTTTTTTAATTGAAAAACCATATTTTGATAGTTTTTCTTTTCATACAACTCCTAGAGTGTAGTCCTCAAATGCATTTGTTTCATTTGCGATATACTAATATACACTGTTATCATTCCACTGCCTGATTTTTTTAAAACCCTTTATATTCAATTTCTCTCATTCCTTATCTATCATTTTTTCTAGTTTGCCTTTATCACCCAAAAAAGTGTCCTCATAATCATAGCCACAAAGCAAATCTTCCATTCGTGACTGCCAAATTGCATAATTGTCGGCCATGTGTTTTATCATAAAGTCATTTTTGCTATTACCAGATTCTTCCATTTAACTGACACAAGAAAATACCCAATTCTAAAACAAATCCTAAACCAATTGTTGGGAAAGATGCTTGCTAAACCGTAATTTAAGACTACGCACAATATATATATTTTAATCTATCATGCTGGATCTCTTTTCCCATCCATGTGCAATTAAATGGGTATACAAACCAATCAGAATCAATCTAAATCAATTGACAAATATCAAACAAGATCAACACACACAAATTTACATGGAAACCCCCAAAGTAGAGGGAGAAAACCACGGGCCAGGCTGAAATCTCCGCTATAAAAATAATGGGGTACACAAATGTTCTTCTCTTGAACAACTAGAGGATCAACAATACATCAAGAACAAACTTCTTGGTTCAACAACAATGTATTCATCAATTTTATCAAATATAAGAGGAAAAGAAGGATTAATTGAGCGAAGAGAAAGAAAAAAACTTCTTTGAGTTGGTGGCCACTCTTCCTCTAATCTCAGCTTCTCTTCTTCTCTTATTCTTCTCCTTTTTCTTCTTCTCTCTCTCTTTTCTTCTATTTTTTTTTCTCCTTTTTCCTTCCTGTTCTCGGGAGGCTCAGGCACTTGTCCTAAAACTCTCGGGTGCCCCTTTCTTCTGCCCCTTAATTTTTCCTCTCATGCTTGCTTCTCTCTCGCACGACCGAAAGAAAATAGTTGGGTGATGCAGTATGGTCGACGACATAGATCCTGCTTATATTCCACTCCTTGAGTAGTATGCCCATACTGGCTTCCTGTACACAAAAGACATTGGAATCATAAGTCACCAAACAATTGTGATTAAAAGTGAGGCAAGAAACATACAACAAATTTTTATGGGAATTGGGAATGCAAAAGACATTATGAAGTTTACCAAACTGATTTAATGGAAGAGTACCAATTGTAGATATAGGCAAATCTGAACCATTACCAAGGATCACTTGATTCGAGCCTGTGTGAGGTGTACTCTTAGCAAACTATGAAGGGCAATGTGATGAGAAGCCCCTAAATCAATGTACTAGACGAGGTCTTGATTGGGATCTGTCTGCACAGAATAAGCTTGAGGGGAAGCACAAATGGGCTAGGAAGCACAAATGGGCTAGTAAGCCAAGTTCAATCTATTGCAATATTGAATGGCCACATGACCGATCTTCTGACAAATCTGATAGGTCGGACGGTTGGCATTGTCATGGCGGTCTTGCTGGCCGCAACCCTTGCCACGATCAGAATTTTGACCACGACCATGATTGGAGTGTTTGTGACCTCTGAAAGGACCGACCTCCTCAGCCACTTCTAGTAACTACATTGGCCAACGGGCACTTGTAACATCAAGCTGATTATATTGTACCTGCATCGAGTGGCGGCGTGAGAAGTGGATTTTGCAAAGAGTCGAAAGTATGATGTTCATCTCAACTAGTAATAGAATGGTCAAACAACTCAAACTCCTGTCCAAGGCCAGAAACTGTGTAGTGATCGATAGTTTGATCGTCGAGTAGCTGTCCGGATGTAGAGAGATCATCTATAATTCTCTTGACTGAGCCAAGATATGTCGACATAGACAGAGACCCTTTGCGAAGGGTAACTGAAAACGAAGATGATTGAGGCGGGACTGAGATGTTGAAGCATATACAAACTTCAATTTATGCCACATCGCAGAAGCAATGGCGAGGCCGAGAGTATATCTAAGGGCTGCTTCGGATATTGTGGCAATGATCCAGCTCTGAATCGTCTGATCGAGAATATACCACTGAGAGTATAGTGGGTTGAGAATAGGATCACCTGTCTCGTCAACATAAATATACTGCTGAGGAGGAAGAACTGATCCATCGACTAAACCCATAACCAATTGGCTTTTTAGAACAGGTAGCATCTGCTGATGGCATAAGAGGTATTTCTGGCGATCCAGTTTTATAGAGACATACTGAGAAATATGAGAGAGAGTCAGATTATATCAGCCATGAGCAGTGCCGAGATCAAAGAAGAGACCACGTGTGGGATGTGCCATAGATGCCTCATTGTTGAACACCGATGGAGTGGTTGAAGACGTAGCCAACTGATTGGTAGTCACTAAAGCAATGAACGAGGAGAGAAGAAAGCAAGAAAGCATGGAGAAGAAGAAGAAGACTTAAGACGTGCACCTAGGGCTGGCCTGATACCTTGTAATGAAAGATTTAGTTCTTGATAATCTCAAATGTATGAGGTGTACATATAGTTACAATTGTGTAGGATGTTCGAGCCTGTTTTGGAGACTGACTCTGAATCTTAACAAAAAATAAAAACTAATTTACAGTAATTACAATAAACATAGTAACTATCCAAAGATAGACTTTAATCATGATTTGGATTGCTGAGCACGTGTAGAATATGTGCAAGGAAAGTTTCGTGTGTAGAGAGTTCTAGAGAATATACTTCTCTAACAAAGAGCTATATATATATATATATATATATATATATATATCTTGTTAGCTTTGTTCATTGTAAAAATTCATTGGAAGGAATGTAACAAAGTTTCCAGATTCTTCTCTTCTTCCACTTTGACTCCAATATGGTATCAGACGGAATTTTCACTGCCTTCATCCTCTGCACCAATTTACTCGGCGTTGTCGAACAATTCTGCTGCGACCACTTGCGCGATGTCTGATCATTTTGTGCTTGCCATTGCAAGTTGATTTTCTTGATGCGATTGACTCGCTACTTTGAGTTTTGGTGCGGACACTTATTGTTTTCTCTTCTACTATTTTGGTGTTGTTGAAGAGTGAGTTGGGATTCTGCATCGTATTTGTGGCTTTGTCAGATCGAGAAGAGAATTGCATATTCTCTACCACGAGTTTTTTTTTTCTCAGAAGAGTGATAGTGATTGATTTGCTTTTACTGATTTTCTCATTTCAGATGTTTCTTTTGTCGATTGATCATCCTCAATTTTTTCTTCTTCATTAAAGAGCATCAAACATTGATTTGTTGGTTCAATTTGATCATGTCAATGGATTCTAATCAACATTTTCATCATTCGACTGGTTCTGGTATGAGCAATTCTGCCTGACGACGATGCTGGTAGTCCTTACTTCCAGCATTACATAGATAATCCTGGCCTTGTATTGGTTTCAAAACCTCTCACAGGGAGCAACAACTAACTTCATGGAGTCATGCAATGCTAATTGGACTTTTAGTGAGGAACAAGATAGACTTTATTGATAGTTCAATTCAACTACTTCAATGTAATCTTCCTCTTTTGAATTCATAGATTAGGAATAATAATATGGTGATTTCATGGATTATGAACTCTATCTCCAAGGTGATTTCTGCTCTTGTGATATATAATCAATCTGAAAGGGAAATGTTGATTACTTTGGCAAAACATTTCAAAATAAAAATAGACCACACATTTTTCAGTTGAGACGTGAATGAAATGACTCACAAACCAGGTCAATCCTCTGTTAGTCATTATTTTTACCAAACTCAAGACTATTTGGGAAGAATTAAGTAACTATTGACCTTCTTGCAAATGTGGAAATGTGTTTGTGGTTGCACACTGAAACATGTTGATTACTGTCATGTGGAGTAAGTGATGTTTTTTTATAGGGTTGAAAAGTAACTATTCTGAAATCAGAGGTCAATTGTTGTTGATAGATCCTCTTCCCTCTATAAACAAGACTTTTGCTCTTTTTACTCAAGAAGAAAATCAGAGGGATGTTACTGATCATGGAAGCACCCTGGACAGCCCTCCCCTATAGATTTTGCAATCAAGACAGATACAAGCAAATTCAATCCTACTAAGTGTAATAAGAAGAAAAAAAGATTTTTTTGCACCTATTGTGGCTATAGTGGTCACACTATTGACAAGTGTTATAAACTCCATGGTCAAAAGCCCAAATCAAAGAACTATGCCGATACAGTGAGTATTCAAATTGCAACTTAAGTTACTGGTTCTAATTCAGTTTCTAAGGTTTCTAACAATTCTATGAGTAACTTTGTACAGATGCTTGGTCCAGCACAATATTCCCACCTTATGTCCATGTTTAACACTCACCTTGATGAAGCAAAGACTAATGATGAGGGTGTTTCATCATCTACTCCAACAACAGGTACACACTTGTCAATTTCTCTAAATCCTACCTTGCATTCTCCCCAATTTTGGATTGTGGATTTGGGAGTTACCAGTCATATTTGTTTTAGCCAGCATGTTTTTACTAATATAAAACATGTATCAAATGCATTTGTATACTTCCTGATCAAATTAAGCTAGTTATCATCTACTCCAACAACAGGTTTGTCAATTTCTCTAAACCATATTTTGGTCATTTGGGAAAATCATATCAAGTCTGTTTTTACTAATTTAGCCTTTGTATACTTCTTCAAATTATAGTTATCCACCATATTGGTCATGTGAAAATTCCTTCAAGTCTGGTTCTAGCCTATCTTCTTTATGTTCCTCAGTTCAAATTAAACTGCTATCTATGAGCGCATTAACAAGGTCATGTCCTTTACGAGTTCTTGTTTCTTATTGAATCATATATCTTTCAGGATCATCTTTTATTGAAGACAATTGGCAGGGCTCAGAGACTTGATGATCTTTACGTTCTTGATGATGAGAGGTTTGCTTGCAATGATGATCATCAACAGAAACCAGTTTGTTCCATTAGTCTTTTGAGTTTTATTCCACCGTTGAAAATAATGTGAATGTCAAAATATGGTATTGCCGATTAGAACATTTGTGTCCTAAAAGACTTTGTGTGTTGCAAGAGAAATTGCATTTTAATAAAAACAATGGATATCCTTTTTGTGAAATTTCCCCATTGGACAAACAACAAAGGCTTTCTTTTGTCTCTAACAATAATTTTTCAGCCAATTCATTTGACTTGGTTCTTTGTCACACTTGGGGTCGTTTATAAACTCGCACATAATGGTTTCAGGTATTTCTTTGTTCCTCATCTCCACGACATAAGGTATTCTTAATTTTTCTCTCCCTTGAGCAATGTTCACTGCTTACTTCAAAAAACCATTAGAATCCTGTACTAGAAAACCATTAGAATCAAAAGTTACTGTGCAATTATGATCAGACGTTAAGTGACACACTGATAAGAGATTTTGGAGTGATGAAGGAACACAAAAAACGTCATGTAGAGATGAAGACAAGTTTAATTTGAGATTACCAACTGCTAATATGGCAAACCCGATCCATTCCCAAGGATGACCTGGTCGGATCCTATATAAGGGACACTATCTGTGAGATGTGGAACATAAGAGTCAATATGGCAAGAGGCGCCAAAATCGGTATACCAAGTTGAATCTTGCTAGCTGTCAACATGTGCTGAATATACCTGAGGACAAATAGAAGGCTAAAATGTTAAGTTGAAGTTGTTGTACCATTGAATTGCAGCTACCTTGTTATCAACTCGATCAGTCTGGCCACGACCTTTTCCATTATCTAAATTGGCTTCATGTCCCCGGTTGGAGCGCCCACGACCTCTGCTGGAGAACCAATTGTGACCGCCTCTAGCATTAGAATCAAAAGTAACTACGCAATTACAATCAAACGTTAAGCGGAAGACTGATAAGAGATTTGACTGATGAAGGAACACAAAATAAAATCACGATAACATAGAGACGAGTTTAATTTGAGATTACCATCAAACTGAGATGGGCAAATCTGATCTATTGACAAACCTAGCAAACTGGACAATTGTTGTTATCAACTCGGTTAGTCTGGCCACGATCTTGTGCACAGCATGAATTGGCTCCACGTCCCCCATTGGAGCGCATGGGACCTCTGTCAAAGGAGTGGCTGCGGTTGCTTCTATCAGCCACGTCTGTTGATGGACAGGCTAAAATCTCAAGTTGTATCAGTTGATCTTGCATTTGTAAATGATGTTCTAGTGTGAGCAATAGATTTTGGAGAGTATAGAAGGTTACTGGTTTTTCTCGGCTATTGAGAGTCTGAGCTAATGGCCCAACATGTTGCCCAAGATCATTAATGACATAGTGTGTCACAGTGTAGTCGTCTAGTGGCTGACCCGAGGCAGCTAGGTCATCTATAATACTCTTTACCTTATCAATATAGGAGGTCATAGAAAGTGACCCCTTTTGCACCGGAGTTGAAACTGAATATGGTTCAGCCTTGCTATAAAGGTGGAAGAATGAACATATTTGAGCTTTTGCCACATTGTGCTTGTTGTTGTCAATCAGAGAGTGTGTCCAATGTCCGCCACAAACAGAGTAGCGGCAATCAAAGTCTGAATTATCTGATCGTCCATTAGAGTTACTGTTCCAATGAACTTTAGAGGATGGACAATGGAGTCATCTACAAGTCCAATGACTTATTGCCTATTGAGAACATGTAGCATCTATTGGCAACAAACATAATGGGAGATAGATGAAACCTAAAGATGATAACAACCTTAAGCAGTACCAAGGTCAACGGTGCGACCTGGGAAAGAGGCTGGATTCGCCATGTGATTGACAAACAGTGTTATAGAAGACTAAGGGGAATCGGCAACCATGAATCAGTGACTAAAAACGTAGAGACAGGTGTGCAGGGTAGCGAAGGAAGACTACCTAAGTTTTGGAGCCTAGGGTAGGGTGCATACCATGTAAATGTGTAATCTTTGATTGATTAGAGAGAGTACGACTTAGTTAAGGTCATACAAAACTGAGATACTTAACCAAAAAGATAATTACAAAGATTACACAGATCAATCAAAAGTGATTAGTGACTAACAAAAAATAGAAGTTGACTAAAAAATACAAAGATTACACTACGTGTAGTCCTATGAAGGCAAGTCTATGTGAGAAGAATTTGAAGATAGTCATCTTTTCTAACATGAACAAGTAAAATAAAACATCTTCCCCAAAAGTAATTCTTATGACAGTTTTAAATTTGTTGTAATTCTAGAGATGAAGTGATTTTGGAGATGAAATGGAAATAATTTTGTCAGCAATTTGTTTACCATGATCATTAAATTGTTATCAGGCCACAACTCTGCTGATTTTTCAAGTGGAAATCTATTCATTAGTGGGGTCACTGCTTTCGTCTCGATCCCGAGGATTCTGTAATTTGTGTTGTTTGCATGGACGACTTGAAGCATTTAGGGGTAATTAAAACTAAAAGTCTTACAGGATTATCCATCTACACGTAGTTATCTCTTCATGAAAACAGAGCTTGTAGAGAACCACACCAACAAAGAAGGGAACCATTGGGCAGCAGTCAAAGACTGAAAAAACACGGTGGTACGGACGTGCAACCTCCAAAGCCTCCAAACCGTGTCCAAGATCGAACTTCTCTTCTTCCATTTTCTCCTCCATTAATATTTTTCTTTGCTCGACAAGACGACCAAGTAAAAGTTACTCATGGTTGGGTGGGGGGTCGAGGCGAATGAAACCGTGTCGATCAGAAAAGCTCTGCTTCCGCTGATCTCTTCTTCCAATCCCGGGGTTTCTCTCTCCGTGTTCGTATAATCAAATCTCTCTCTCTCTCTCTCTCTCTCTCTCTCTCTCTCTCTCTCTCTCTCTCTCTCTCTCTCTCTCTCTCTTTCTCACTCTCAGTCTCCCCTCTATCTTTCTATCCTTCTCTCCCTCTCCATTCTCTGTTCCTTGGGTCTACACCACACACGCTTATAACGCGTCAAGCCATATTACGCGGGCAATCAGCGTAGTTTAAATACCCCTCAGCCGACATCGAAGTCAGCACTCTCGCAGCGCAGGGCGGCACATGGCGAGACCTGAAGCTCAATCGCAGTTCAGTTTCAGACTTCCGGAGGCCACTTCGGGCACCGGCCCTCGCTGGGTTCCCCTCAGGGGAGGAGTCCTCAAGGGTATCCTGCGAAAATTTGTTCGTTGCCTCTGCCCCTCCTGCTGCTGCGATGGGGAGGAGACGAAGGTTCACGCATTTGATTGACAAATGCCAAAGATTCAATTCCGCCCCTTCTCTCCCCTGTATTATGTCTTCTGACCAGAACGCATATGGTTTTGTTTTTTTTTTTTTTTGATTTGGAATTAGGATCTCGGTCTTCCCAGGTACAGAAGGACGAGAACGAAGGCAGCAGATTCCTCTTTTGTTTCGCGGCGGAGGAATCCGGAGCATTTTTCAGTATTTTTTACATTTTTTGTCTGTTCACTCTGTTCATCGCAGAATTTGGTCTTCTCTTCTGTTCATCGCAGAATTTCGTCCTCTTCTGTTCTTCGTTCCGTATTTTTGTACTTTCCTTTTCCACCGGAACGCGACTGTGTGAGACACCTCTCTCTCTCTCTCTCTCTCTCTCTCTCTCTCTCTCTCTCTCTCTCTCTCTCTCTCTCTCTCTCTCTCTCTCTCTCTCTCTGGACCAGCACTTTGAAAGTGCATTGCTCTATTCAGTTATGAGGTTGTACGAAAAATAACCGGGTCAAACATGGCGGAATGGAGTAATATGGGACCCCCCTCTTCAAACAGGGATCGCTGGATCACTACCAGATGAAAAGTGAGTATGACTACGAAGGCGGCGGCATCTCCTGCAGAACACTACTAGTCTATTAATCAGCAAAAGGATTTTCTCCTTCGCTTTTTTTTCTTTTCAGATGTTCAGTCAATCCGTATCAGTGCGCATGCTTAAAGCATTAAACTGCAGAGAGACAAATGGAAAGTAACATGTCAAGGGGATATATGAAAAGAAAAAGCCCAAGTTGGGTTGATAAATAACTAGTAATTTATTAATATAGCGAGCATGGTAAGTCGCATCAGATTTTGATCTAATTCCAAACCTTGCAATTATATAACTCTCCTCTATGCCTGAATGAGATCGAAACTAATTGTAAAATTTGACCTTGTTGGTCTCATCTCATTAACCTGTCCCTCATTCCCATCTCCAATCTATCCATATATTTGTCTCTAGTCCTTATTTTCTATCACTTTCTTTCCACTGCACCCCTCTGCCAAATCTTCGCCCAAAACGTATCCTTGACATAAAACTTGCATTCAACTTGATGTTTTTCTTTTTTGAGGAAAGCATTTATTAGTGTATTTCCCATGTCCCTAAAGAGACTTGAACCCAAGAGGTCTCATTGTGAATCCCCCAAATCCCCCGTGTGACCATTGGGCTATGCTCAAAACTTAATTAGGCTTTTCCCTCCACGTCTCCAATCCTCAAGGTAAAATTTCATCCTCTTCCTTGTATTTGACTTAATTAAGTTAGCTTAGGATGGGGTTTCCCTCAAAATACTCCTAAATGGCTACCATTAAAAGTTCCTTCCCCTTCACTATTTCACATATGATTAATACCATGTAATGTTTTGAGAAAAAAAAAAGCTCCACATATGAACCTTATCTACACTTTGGGTTCATCCTCCTTTCTCTCTTCTCAATATTATTAATGTTATATTCACTTAAATTTGGCTTAGTTAAAACAAGGCAAATAAAGAATTGGAGTGGTACTCATGTAGAAAGGAGAGGACTTGTCTCTGAAAGAGGTAGTTTCACAATTCTTCACTTTAACATGATGTTTACTGTCGAGCGCGTTCGCAGTCTTCCCTATTCGGGACTTCCCATCTTCCTTCCCCTTCCCCATACTTTCTATTCCTTAATCCGAAGTTTCAAAGCAGGTGTTTAATATTTGCCATGTCATATCGTCTAATCTTTGGCATGTGAGCGGGAGAGGCGCAGTCCTTAATCAGCAGGCTTCGTCTCCAAAAAATCAATTTCTTGCCCAGAAAAGTGAAACTGAGCCAAGAAAAAATTCCAAGCCTCATTAAAATTTTTATGAATTCCGAACCCGACTGATTTAGCAAGCCCTTGGACCAGCACTGAGAAATATTTATTCAAATTTAAAAGTTCCAAAAATTCCATCACCGAAGAGAGGATGAGATTGGAGGGATGACCACGGCAGTTCCAGAACAAAGAGCTCTGAAAAAGGCTCGTAGTGCTCATGAACCCCTCCAGTCGCTGTTTGTCCCTAACCCAGACTGAACAAACGAGTTCATTCAAACTTCAATGGCCACCAAGGTTGAAGATTCCATAAATGGTTGTCCAGAATGTGACTGCGTTTCTCATGCTCGCAACTTATTACTGTTAAAGTTGTTCTCCTTATCTCTATCTTCTTCTTATCTTATCCTAACTTCCTTTATCACCATATCTGTTGTACTCTAACCTCTTCTATCTCTCTCAGATCTATATCCTAACAAATCCACTCCTGATCCTCTCTTTTGAATGTCACATCTCATGTATAAATATATGTACACAATTAATGAAAATCATCAATTGTTGAAATCTCACATGCTATCAGTGACCTAGGCTTTTGATCCAAGTTTATCGCTTCTTCCTTTTCTTCTTCCGCTCCCATGGATTCTTCTACTACATCCACCCCTGTCGATACAGCTGCCCTGTCGATACAACTGCCCTATCGATACAGCTGCCCTAATCTGGAAGGTCTAGATTCTGCCCGTCTTCCACAGCCATGGGCTTCTCGGCTTGATTGACGGCAGTCTTCCGCCGCCCTCTTCTTCGCTAGGAGGAACTCGCCAAATGGAGGAGATTAGATCAGCTTGCCCTTGGTTGGCTTTTTCAGTCCCTCTCGACTGAAATCCTGCCTTGTCTAGTCGATGCAGCGACTACTCGTGACACCCGGCTTATTTTGGAGGAAGTTTATGGCACGGTTAATCGTTCCCATCTTCAGTAACTGAAAACCGAATTACATACCTTATAGCATGGCAGCAAGTCTGTTCACAAATACCTCATCCATGCCAAATCTATTGCCCTCGCTCTCGCCAGCGCCGGGAAACCAGTAGATGATGATGACTTAATTTTATGCACTAATCGTGGGGTAGGATCAGACTTTGATCCTGTTCTTGCTGTCATTGACTCTCAGCCGACACCTCCTACCTTTTCTCTTGTCTCAGCTCTCTTACTTGATCATGAACAGCACCTCCGGCAAGCACACCCAACTATTGCTCTCATTGCTGCGACTCCACGAACACCTTCTCGCCCATCCACAGGGCGTTCTTCTCGTGGCTCCTCTCGCCGACCTGCTGCAACTCGCGGCCACAACTCTAATGGCCATGGTCACGGTCGCCCACTACCTTTGTCATCTAATTCTGCACCTAATACTTCAGATAACTTTTCAGTTGTTTGTTACCCTTGTGGTCATTTGTACCATAAGGTGAACCACTGTTGGGCTCCAGACACTGCTCTCCCGGCTTCTTTTGCACTATCAGCTTCTTCATTGCCTATTCCACAACCAGATGACTGGTTTTTAGACTCTGGGGCTACTCATAATATTACTTCTGATCCTGTCGAAATTTCTGGTAAGATGAATTATCGTGGTTCTGACTCAATTCTTGTTGGCAATGGCAAATCATTGCCAATTTCACATTCTGGTCATTCTACATTATCTCTCTCCTCTGGCACTACTGTTAAATTTTCCTCATTTTTGGTTCCTAATATTTCGAAGAAATAACTCTCCGTTTTCATCTCTCTCGTACTAACAACTGGTCTTTTTTATTCATTCCATCTGGATTTATTATCCGTGATTTGCAGACAAACATGATCCTCCATTGTAGAATTAGTAAAGGTGGACTCTATCCTCTGCCAGTAGCTCCAAAACAATGTCTTTCTACCAATAAAAGCTCTTCCGCAAATTGGCACTATCGCCTGGGCCATCCTTCACAACACATTCTTCACTCTTTGTCCTCCATTTTATCAATTCCAAGGCTGCCAGCAACCAATTGTTCTTGCACCAGTTGTCAACTTGGAAAGAGCCATCGTCTACTGTTTCAATTACATTCAATTCGCACAAATAAACCTTTGGAGTTACTTCATTGTGATGTGTGGGGTCCTGCCCCAGTTATGTCTGTTGACAATTTTAAATTCTATTTAATTATTGTTGACAATTATTCCAGGTTCACTTGGCTTTTTCCTCTTAAGTGTAAATTTGATGTGTCTTCCATATTTCTCAGTTTTATTCCCCTTGTTGAAAATACGCTTGGTAAAATTTAAAATATCCAAAGCGATGGTGGTGGAGAGTTTATAGGTGCTTCTTGGCAGGAATAATTTCGGTCCAGAGGGATTTGTCCGAACAAAATGGCCTAGCTGAACGAAAGCATCACCATGTTGTAGAGACTGGACTCACTCTTTTGGCTCACTCAAATCTCCCTAAATCCTTTTGGTCATATTTCTTTCTTACTGTTGTCCATTGTATTAATTTACTACCCTCCACTTCTTCAAAATACAACACCATTTTTCGGTGTCCATCTTATATGTTTATGTTTTCCGTGCATCCGTCCCTATAATATTGGTAAATTGGATTTTCATTGTACTCGATGTATTTTTATTGGTTGCAGTACACACCATAAAGGTACCTATGCCTTGATCTGCAGTCCTTTTGACTCTATATTTCTAGGCATGTTGTTTTCGATAAAAACTGTCTCACCTTTTCTATTCAGGAAATTCTCCACAATTCCTTCAGAATTACGGACGTATGCCCCTGTCGTTATCTCTTCACTGGCTGCTCCTTGCACTCCACATCAGACCCCCGTTGTGGGCCTGCACCACCAGATGCACAATGCGATCCTCTGAATCTCCCCCCGACCAGATCCCCTGCCGACGGTGCCCTAATGCAATCACCGACTCAACATATTGCATCTCCTCTTTCTCCCGAGCGGCCCAACTGTGCAAAATCAAAGCCCCCATGGCCGCCCCGCTTGACCCTGCCACTTGCCTCATTTGCTATCTCTCTTCAATATTCCAGACGCCGGAACTCTCGCCCTAATGCTTCTGCTCGCCCCTCTTATGCCATCGCGACCCAAGCGGCTCGACCCACCGCTCGTCCCTCTCTAGCATCCGCGCCCGACCGACTTCACCCGCCCGCGGCTAGTCCATCCCATCCGCGCCTCAATCAGCCACCGACCCTTCGAGCGCATCTTCCGCCGATTCCGCAGCATCAATCCACCTCATCTCTCATGCGCGGCTGCTCCACTTCCTTGGCGTCCACCTGTTCATCCCTTCACCACCCAACAGCAGCGAGCTATGCTCCGGCACGTCGCCTTCCTGCTCCATCTTTGGTTGTCGCATCTCGCCCAACCATTCGAAGGTCCTCTTTGGCTCCACAGCTCCTGTCCCGGTGATCTTGCCTTCACCTGCACCGCCGGCAAGCGCCGGCACGCGCTCACTTTCTCTTCCCTTCGCCGAACCTACCATCCCTGCCTCAGAGGGGCCTTCCGTGCCAAGTCCCGCTTCAGCAAGCCACATCTCGCCTCTTCTGCGCCTTTTGCAATTGACTGAAGTCATTCTATGGTAACTCGTCCCATGGATGGCTCCGCATGATTTTATTAGCTATCCTCTGCCGGAATGTCTCATGCAGGAATCATTTTCCGAGCCGAGACATTGTGCCGCTGCCGCCCATGATGTTCGCTAGATTGATGCAATGGATACTGAAATTACTGCACTTCATAAAAATAATACTTTGACACTCGTGCATGCTAACATGAATGTAGTTGTATGCAAGAGGGTTTATCGTTTAAAATAACGCTCCGATGGGACAATCTAACGCTTTAAAGCCCACTTAGTGGGTAAGGACTTTCACCAACAGCCTAGACATGACTACAATGACACGTTTTCTCCAGTGGTGCGCCCTGCAATTATTCGTCTGGTTCTTGGTATAGCAGTAACTCTTAACTGGCCTTTAAGACAATTGGACGTCAAAAATGCGTTCCTTTATGGCAACCTATCCGAAGCGATATATCCTTAAATCACTCTATGGACTCAATCAGGCCCCACGGCCCTGGTACTCCAAACTCAACAAATTCTTGATTCAGTCCGGCTTTATTGGGTCCCCCCATGACTCATCCTTATTTTTGAAGCGCAATTCCAAATACGCAATTATTATTCTTGTCTACATTGATGACATTATTGTCACGGGATTCTCAATTCAGGCAATTCATGATATTCTTACTCATCTCCGCATTTGATTTAATATATCTCGGCCCACTAAAGGTCTTTCTCGGAATTGAAGCATCTCGCAGCTCGTCCGGCTTATTTCTTTCTCAACTCCGCTATACTCTTGAACTACTTCACAATTATGGGATGGAAGCGGCCAAACCCATAAGTACTCCTCTTTCTAGAGACAAATTCTCTATTAATGGGGGAGATCTAATTACTAAACCAACGTCGTATCGAAAACTACTTGGTAGCCTTCAATATCTCACGTTAACCCGACCTGATATTGTTCATGCTCTAAACTCGCTTTGCCAGTTCATACAAGCCCCATGAATCCCACATCTCCAAGCAGCCAAACGTATTCTGCGTTGTTTAAAATTCACTCCGACTCATGGAATTTGGATTTCTCCCTCTTCCTTTTCTCTGTCTGGATACTGCGATGCAGATTGGGCCGGTTGTCCTATTACCCGTCGATCGACGACTGGTTATGCGATCTATTTTAGTCAAAATTTAATCTCATGGGCCTCTCAAAAACAACGGATGGTATCTCGTTCAAATTGTGAAGCCGAATATCGGGCTTTGACAGCCCTCAATACTAAAATATTATGAACTCTATACCTCATAAAATTTCTACATGTCTGGCTTCTTTCACTTCCTATCCTCTATTGTGACAACGTCAATACAATATTCTTGGCTTCAAATCCAGTGGTTCATGGCATAAGTAAACACATTGAGGTGGACATTCATTTTATCAGAGAAAAACTAGCAGAAGGCATCTTTCGTCTCCAACATATCTCTAGTGTCAATCAGCTCGCCCATCTACTTACCAAACATTTACATCGAGTACGCTTTGAAGCTTTACGGTCCAAGCTTAACGTTCTCACCCCACCATGAGCTTGCGGGAGGGTTAAAGTTGTTCAGATCTTCTTATCCTCCGTCTTCTTCTTATCTCATCTTAACTTCTCTTATCACCATATCTTTTGTACCTCTTCTATCTCTCGGATCTGTATCCTAACGAATCCTCTCTTGATCCTCTATTTTGAATATCACATTTCATATATAAATAAATATATATACACATATTAATAAAAATTATCAATTATCAAAATCTCACAATTACATCCAGCTTCCCACGGTCCATGCTCCCGACAGATTAACCTGACCTCCACCGAATTAAAACTTTTTTGAGTTGTTATTTTTTTTTTCTGAAAGCAGCAAGGATATCATTCACTTTTTAGTGACAGAACATTAAAAGAAAGATTGTGAAAGATCATTGAATGAAGCCCAAAAACTCGTTCTTTCTTGTGAGCTTCATCTTCTTCTCTTTCCACGCTAGCTCTCTCTCTCTCCTCTCACCCATGAACGATCAATGGATGGGGGATACTTGGACAAAGCTTCACCAAGCTCAAGGATGATCATCTACGTTTCCGGTGCTTCGTCTGCCACGTGGTGGTCTTCTACTGGATAACGAGTTGGTACTATGGGACCGCCCGGATGCTCTGGTTTAAAATTAAACCCGCTTGGGTTATAAATCGCGCCATCTGAGTCGGCGTTGTGAATTTGCTATTCTTAAAAAAAGTTGCAGAGGAGAGCGGAAGCTGGAGATGTCTGATGGCAGGAACTGCTGCTTTCTCTGCCTCCGGCGAGCCGCCTTCTCCCTTTGAAATCGACCCGAAAAGCTGTCCCAATGCCGCCTCCTTGCCTAGTTCATCATCTGATGAAAAGGTCGGTAAGACCGGTTAATTTGAACTCCGATGAGATGGTCTCTTTGGAAAGAAAACCGTATCTTCGTGTTCCCGAAAACTTGTTCTCGGTTCTACTATACCGTGCTTTCTTTTGCTTATCGTTGTTGGTGGGGCATGGATGCGGCTATGGTGTTGTTTATCCCTCCCACTTTTATTTGGATTGTGGCTCGACGTGGACTGGTGCTTTTTGCAAGACCCAGTTTTTATTAAAATGTTCCTTTTTTGCAAGACCAGCAGGCCAATGTTTGTTGGAAAAGCAAATTTTTCTTTGGTTTCTAAGTCCACCTCCGTGAACTTTTCATTGGAGGTCTTAATCTAATTCTGAAGTTGGTGTCTTAGTTTTCTAACTACAGTTTATAAATTTACGTTCGTAATTTATATTCGTGGTACCGTATGCACTTTAATTTTTCTAAATTCCGTTTAGTTTGAAAATGGTTGTAGGCCACCCCTTTCCATGATTTTGATCCCGTATGTATAGTAATTCGTTGGTCTTTATGGTTATTTTCGTATATAAACCTGGGAGTTTATTCCACACTGATTCTGAACAGAAACAAGGTGGCTGGAGGACGATTATTCTTGCGTACAAGACTCTTGGGGTCGTTTTTGGTGGTTTGGTTACATCTCCACTTTATGTTTATCCGTCAATGAACTTGAAATCTCCAGCTGAGGATGATTATTTGGGGATTTACAGCATCATGTTTTGGACCCTTACTCTTATCGGTGTTGTCAAGTATGTGTGCATAGCCCTCAAGGCCGATGATGAAGGAGAAGGTATATTTCTGATAGATGTCATTTTGTTAATCGTTCATGTGCATGGACTTACCCTCTTCCCACCCTGTTCAAATTTTTCAATGTTCATATATGTTCTTTTGCATCATGTTAACCCCCCATCGTTGTCTGACTATTGCTTGGTGTATAACTGAGTTTGTAATGGTCTATACATTTGTTACAAGGACTATACTGTTTCTCAGTTCAGGCTAGTTTAGCACTTTCTCTTGTGGTACAGTTAATGGGAACAGTACCTATAAGGGCTGCAGTTTACAAGCTACTATTTGATAAGTAGAAATGACAATTTCTTTTCAAACGTCTGTTCAACTAGCATTAAATGCTTCTGCTGTTCATCTGCTTTAGCTTCTCAGTACAAACTGTGAGACAGCGATTTTGAATGAAAGTACAGTAAATAATTTTTTACCCTAAAAATAAGAAATATATTTGTTCAATCACCATTAAGCTTCTGTAGTTTTGTTGTTAAAATTGAAACCATTGTATCAGCCTTCTCTACTTGTTTGCTCAAGGCCGTTTTAATCACTGAATACAGGTGGTACTTTTGCTCTGTACTCATTATTATGTCGGCATGCAAATGTTGGAATTCTTTCAAGTTCAACTAGGACTGTTGACCACCAATTGAACCATCAACATTCTGGTCATTACAATGGGGATGGCTCACCGAGTAAATTGGGGAGGATTATTGAAAAGAGCGTTATTGCAAGAAGAGTTCTCCTTTTTGTTGCAATGTTGGGGATGTGTATGCTAATTGGAGATGGCATCCTTACACCTGCAATCTCAGGTTGTGTTTACTTATTTTTTATTTCAGCTTCTTGCATGTGTTTGTGCTCTACTGCATTGATGTATGTATGGATGCCATATTTCTCTATACTTATGGGCTGATACCTCGTTCACTTTATGTTTTGATGTTCTCGTCAATATGTTTATTGACCGCTAAAAATTTTCTCCTTTTGTTAATGGAACAACAGTTAAAATGCTCACGCCCTGTGTTATAAATTTTTAGCCCAAACTTATCAAGAGATGATTTATATATGATGTAAGTAGTAATACAAATCAGTGGGTGTCACTCTGTTTACATAATTGGACCACATGTTAAAGAAAGCAACTCTAGAAGTTTTTTCAAATTTTTTATATTTATATATAATTTTTTATAAAGTTGCACACACATTAACCATTTATTCTGTTTTTCAGTTTTATCAGCAATGGATGGACTGAAGGGACCTATCCCTTCCATCAGTAAATGTAAGCACTTGGGCTGACACCTTGTTCTGTAACTGTAGTAAAATTGTATTTGATGATTTTCAATGTCCAAACTTGCAGCTGCTGTTGAAACCCTGTCAGCTGTGGTTCTTATAGTTTTATTTTTATTGCAAAAATTTGGGACTTCAAGAGTGAGTTTTCTTTTTTCTCCAATCATGGCTATTTGGACCCTCACCACTCCAATCATTGGCATCTATAGTATTAATCAGTATTATCCAAGTGTATTCAAGGCACTGTCACCTCATTACATATACCAGTTCTTTCTGAAAAATCGAAAGGAAGGGTGGTTATTGCTTGGTGGGACAGTCTTATGCATTACAGGTATTTCAACTACAGAATATGTTAGTAAATACGGTGACGATAGCATCTTAATGAATTTTAAATCACTTTCAACACTTTTTTTTTCAGGTTCTGAAGCAATGATTGCCGATCTTGGCCACTTCAACAGTAAATCAATTCAGGTAAGAGTTTTACTTGTACCTCTGTTCTCAGGTTTGTATCATGTTAGCATGCTTTTCATAATGGTTTTCTTTCGCAGATAGCATTCCTTTGTACAATCTACCCATCATTGGTTCTCACTTATGCGGGGCAGACAGCATATCTGATAAAGAACCTTAACGATTACAGTGATGGATTTTACAAATTTATACCAAGTCATGTCTACTGGCCTATGTTCATTGTTGCAACGCTGGCAGCAATTGTGGCGAGCCAGTCACTAATATCAGCCACTTTTTCTGTGATCAAGCAATTAGTAGTGCTTGGTTATTTCCCTCGTGTTAAGGTTATGCACACATCTTCCTCTAAAGAAGGCCAGGTGTACTCTCCTGAAGTTAATTACATTCTTATGGTTTTATGTGTTGCTGTTGTGCTTGGCTTTGGAGATGGAAAAGATATAGGAAATGCATTTGGTATGTCTACTTCATTAACTTCTATCTTGTGGATTGTTCTTTTAAAGCAAATGTAGGGAGCAAGCACCTAGCTTCTGTGTTCGTAGGCAATGGATCCTTTGGGAAGTAAACTGCTTTCTAAGAAATTCATGTGGTATAAAGTGGTATAAGTACCATTAAAGGATCCAATCTGTCTACTAGATTGAACACATGTTTTTGCAATATGTGCTGCAGAAACATAACACCACAGATGTTTTTCCTATGACTATGCTTGAGGAGTTTTCTAACTAGTTATTAATATCTCATTTGCATTGCAGGAGTTGTTGTCATCCTTGTGATGTTCATTACAACCCTTCTACTAACACTTGCCATGATAATAATATGGAGGACACCGCCTCTTCTGGTGGGGCTTTACTTTACTGTCTTCTTTGTTTTGGAAGGGCTGTATGTCAGTGCCGTCTTCACCAAAATTCCTGAGGGTGGATGGCTACCTTTCGCTATTTCACTGATACTCACCTTCATCATGTTTGGATGGTACTATGGAAGGCAGAAAAAGGTCGAGTATGAAATGAAGCACAAAATAACCATTGAGAACCTTGGGGCACTTTTGGCACAGCCTGAAATACAGAGAGTGCCTGGACTTTGTTTCTTCTACACCAACATACAGAATGGGCTAACCCCAGTACTAGGACATTACATAAAAAATATGCGTTCTCTGCATGAAGTCACAATATTTACAACACTTAGGTCCTTGGTGGTGGCAAAAGTTGCTTCACATGAGAGGATTGTTGTGAAAAGATTGGGCCTTCCAGGGTTATATGGGTGTGTGATCCAGTACGGGTATCCTGATTCACTGAATCATGAAGGAGACAACTTCGTAGATCTAGTCACTAATGCTCTACAAGCTCACATTATGAGTATCTCAGATAGGTTATCATCCCTTTCCATTTCTGTGGATCAAGAGTTATCGGAATTGGAGAAGGCCAAGGGTGTTGGGGTGGTGCATGTTCGGGGAAAAACAAGATTCCATATCGGCAAGAACACCAGCTTGTTTGAGAAAACATTGCTTGGATTTTATGAAATTCTACACAGTATTTGTAGGCCAGCTCTGCCTGCTCTTGGGATTCCTCTTCAGCAGCGTATAGAGGTAGGAATGCTTTATGAGGCATGACTGCAACAAGGGTGTGCCCACACACTGCAACTGGTTGCACAAGAATTTGGAAATCTGATCAGCGTTGTTGTTTAGAAGACTTTCTAGGTCACATAAATTGTAGAATAGCAGTATATGTTTTAGCGAAGACATGGGATTAAAAGTAAACATAATATCCCGTATCTTTGCTAATGTTCCCATGATCCCAAGTCATAGCCCATGTTGTAAAAACTGATGATACACCTATTTAAAATCGAATTGATAATATCAATCAATGATACTAATTTTCTTTTTGTAATCACAAGGTAGGAAAAGTGACAAGTTTATGTATTTGGTGAGGTCTGTACAGTTGCGGCAACATTGTTCATTTCTTTGTTAAATGAGGTCGAAAGTAGCTTTGTATCATAAGAACAGCCAAGTATTATATGATAATATTCGCAGATGTCCATTAAGTTTCTTGCATTGTTGAGAAGTTTCATGTTTAATGCCGTCAGTTAAATGTGCCCAGTATAGTAGAATGTAGTCCAACAGGTGAGTCAAATTTTGGATTTAATTCACTTGCAGTAGTATATCATCTCATCAATGATGTAATTTTTGGCTGTAGATTTTTTTTTTCTCCTTTTTTATCTTTTGAAAGTAACTGGATAGGTTTGTTAGACTATCCAATGTGATGCTGTACAGTTCAAACCTTTTAAGCATTTAACTGTGAAGTATCTGGTGATATTGTTAGGTATTTCTTGTATTATTTCATTATTACTATTATTATTTCTTGTATTACCTTTTCACTGAAACAGTTGAGTGATGAATGTCTTGGACCTTACATCTTGTTATTTTAGGGTACTAGCATTAACCTTTTCTAGGTTCTCTTACCTATCTGGGTTTGCTACATCCTACTATTTTGGCGTCTTTCTGGACTTGATATTAGAAAACACTTCTGTGACATCTGAGTTAAAGTCATACTCTGTGATTAATCTTCTATTGTAACTTTCCAGGATATAGATTTTGTACCTCCAGAAACCTTTATTTCTGCCGCCTGGTTTTTAAATCGCTCTTGCTACAGTAGTTGATGCGCATGATTGAATGATAATGGAGTATCCTAGAGTAATCTTTTTTCACAATAGCTGGCACTGATTGCTGGGACAGGAAACTTTTATCAATGTAAGCTGCGGGGAAGTACTGCCGCATCCTTTCGAACGATCCCGGGACCTCTTGTGTTTCGAATTCTTACTGACCCAGATATCCATAAGCAGCCGGAGGTGGAAGGAAGTGCTGGAATGAAGACCAACCATAAAGAGGGAATATGGTTAGTTTACTGATTTGGTAGATTTGGCAAAAGCGGAGCCAGCGCCAAGGCTTCGCTTTTTCTTCTTCCAGCGCCTATCTATTGCAGCATTGGTGAAAACGTGGGGGGAAAAGGCGGAGCTCCCGATGCCACAGAGAAAAGTGGTTTGGGAACAGGGAAGGCTGTCGGTACTTCCTCACAATCACGGACCTTGATTGTCCAGCGAGATATGCAGATGCCACGCCATTGTAGCTAGCATAATTCTGATTTTGGAAAAACAAGGGAATCCAAGTTCCAAGCTTTGAGCTTTGAATCAATATCAACAACAAAATTCGCTTGGCAGATACTGGTTGCTCCTTCCCCTCTCTCAAAAGTGACAGAGTTGACAACTTGACACCACGAAAGGAAGAAAAATGTCACCAATTGCAGAGTCGCAGTGTCCGGAAATTCGATGCCGCGTCAGCGACTCTGCTCCGGCGAATCCAACCATTCTTTTCTGTTGGCTTTCTTTCTCCTTGGAGTGACAGTGCCGGCGGTGGGTCGGTACAGACTCCTCCACAGTTACAGCCTCAGTCCTCAAGGTTCACGCAAAACAGTATTTCAGGTTTAACATGGGTAGAAGGAAAAAGGAAAGAAAAGGGAACCGTGGCAAAAAAATAATCATCACTTCCCTCTTCTTTCCGAATGAGGTCGCGAAATGGATCCTTTGGACATATCATTTGCCATTATTGTGTCGGCTCATCGGCGAGCAGGCAGTGACTCCATCAAATAATTACCAAAACTCAACTTCGTCGTCTTTTTCTGGATTTTCGTCCAACACTTTGTCTACTCCCTTTGAACGACAAATTAATCTTTATCTCCTCTTCTCCACATAGTCAAGGCGCCGATCACGAGACCACGTCACTCTGCCCTGCCTGCTTCCCTTCTGTCGACGACTCCGACGCCGGATGTATAGCTCGCCCCGCACCCGGCGACGAGGACGACGACTGGACGGGCGTGGGACACACGTATCGGACTGGATTGTGGGCCTCGTCGGGTGTGAGCCCACTATAAGACTGAAAGAACGGATGAAGAGAGTGAGTGGCACGCGCGAGGTACGACGATTTTTGTTCAGTGGGTCGGGTCAGATTTGTTGGTGGGCCCACGGAGCAGATCTCGGACCCACAGCGGCAAGAACGCGGGACCACAGACCAGGCCGGAGGAAGAAATAATTTGGTTCGTCAACTATGTACCCCCCAAAAAAAAAAAAACAAAAGAAGCCAAAAATGTTTGTTAGAATGGAAGATCCCACCAAAAGCTAAAAGGGCCCAAAGAAAAAAAAAAAAGGCGTCGCGTTTGAATTTTCTGTCGGACCACGCCAATTATTCAGTCCTCTTGTTGGGGTTTTTTTTTCTTTCCCCCTCGATCTCATCAGCTTCTCCCACTCGCGCTGTAGCCGTCGATCTCGTGATCACAGTAGTATGTGGACCCGAGCGTGGAAAAATAAAGGCACTCCCCTTCCTTTGTTGCAGCAGCAGCAGCAGTCTCAGGGTCTTGCAGAGTTCCAGAATCCAACACCCTGGTCTTTCTGCTCCTAAAGTGGGTCGTTTTTTTTAACGCAAAAAGAAGACACAAAAATCTCTTCACCGAATCACGAGAAAGACTCGAAACCAGACCCTCTCTTTTCATTCTTTAATCGTTTTATTTCTTCATTTTTCCACACTGCCATTGACATATCGATACCAAGTTACATTATATATATGGGATTTCCTCTCCACTCTCTTTGAGCTAGCTAGCTAGCACCAAAGATAGCCATCAGTCGTACCCATGGAGTGCGAGAACAATCAACTCGCATTTTCTCTAGGTTGGGATCTCCACCCCTTCGGAGTTTTCAACGCGGATGTCTCTTTAGGTACTTGAAATCATGAATTCTCCCTAGCTAATATATATGTTTCTGCAGGTTCCTAATGGGTCGATTTTTTGCTCGTTATATTATACAGTTTTGCAGAACAGTAGTACAGCTCCGTTGTTGGACTCGGAGTACTCGACGAGTACTGGGTACCTCCAGGATGCCATAACTGAGTGGGGCAATAATCCTTGCAAGCGTCGAAGGGTGCAGTTGTTTCATGATCATCAGACGGTGGAAGACGACCCGGAGGATTTTCTTCAAGTAAGTTTGCTTTCCTAGCTATCTATTTGTAGTGTTTGAAGAATATAATTGCATGTTTTCTTTTTATTATATGGTGGCTTGTTAAAATTCTTATGATGCTGTTTTAACTTTCCTGTTAGAGTTGTTGGAATCTGGACTACCCAGAAGAGGCACTTGCGGAATACAGTATCCTTTCAGGTAATTTACAGAGTACTAGTTTGGAGCTGGACAAAATAATATTCTGGGTCAAGTCCTTGCGTTTGTCTGTCCCGATTTATACAAATCAACCATTTTTTTTATCGTTTATGGAAGTATGATTCTGATCAGTCGTCTCTGACGAAGTTCAGAGCTTCTACTCAATCGAAGCAGCTATTGCATGGCGTAAGAAGATTAAATTTTGACACTGATTTACGAGTCGTATAGGATATATATAAAACCCTTTTGGTTTCACTGAGATGAAATTAGGTCTTCTAGCCAGGTTATCAAAAAACAAAAAGTTCACAAGATTTATCAACAGTGCGGGCAGTTTCGGCTATTACTTGTGCTTCTCCGACCTGAACTTAAATATTCTTTAACTTCGTGAAATTTGTATATGTTTGTAGTCTCGTTAAAGGCCCCAGTTGTTTGTCATTGAAATTTAAAACTGACTCTCTTACTGTTCGAATTGCAGACGAGTCTCCAAACTCCTCCATCTGCAGTATAATCAACGTCGAAACTCCAAATATTACAGCGGCAACGACGTCGAAGATTAAGGAAGAAGAAGAGGCAGCAACGCCTGCAGAACAAGAAAACGTGTGTTGTTCATCGTTTTCGAGAAAGAGCACACTGACCGGGGATAAAGACGACGCAAAAGCAGCATCAACAGATTCAGCAGACCCACTATCATCTTCTGGTCAGTCAGTCAGTACTAACCTTCTCTTACAACAAACCACAGCTTTTTTGTCTTTATTTTTTTCAAACTTCTAAAAGAGTTCCTTTATTAATGTTGTGATGTACGACCTTCTCATCTCCACAGCACACGGTGAAGGCCGTCGGAAGAAGATTGTGTACCCATTTGTGTGGGTGAAGCCAGGAGGGGCAGAGGGGGACGTGACCCTGAACGAGATAAACGCACGTCTTCTTCGCCGGCCGAGCCGACCCGTTCGCCACCCTACCGGAGAATTCGCATGCCTGCCCTTTTGCTCTCCCCATGGCCCTGGCCTCTCCGGGAAGTCCGTCGTCGCCCTCACCAGGGTTCACACGCAGGGCAGCGGCACCATCACAATTATCAGAACGAGAGGTTGAAGCTAGCTCCAAAAGATCTGATATTCTTCAGCTCTGTTACCCCGTCTTTAATTTAATTTGTGTATGTACGTACAACTGAGAGAGAGCGAGAGAGAGAGAGAGAGAGAGAGAGAGAGAGAGAGAGAGAGAGAGAATAATTAATAATGAGCGTTTGATCTGTTTGTGATCATTTGTGCAATTGAGAAGAGCATGAGTAGTGTCATATAATTACGTCCCCGGAACTGCTACTTTTTCTGTAAATTTGTGAGGCAGGGTTGGGAGGATAAGATCGAGTAGGGTTATATTATGGTCCACTATGATTGCCGGAGTTTCTTCTCCACTGTGATTTGAAAATTATATCTGAATTAAAGACATGGGGAGGTGACCCACCATCTTAGTTGTCTGGCGTAGACAAATTCGAGAGAGAAGGAGACAGATGTACCTAAAAAGATTATCTGTATCTGTGAAAAGACCCTTTCAAACATGCCCTACTAAAGTTTTGATTGAGGTTCTTCCTCGAGGCAGAGGTGGGGTGGGCGTGGCTGACATTTTCCAAACTTTAATAATGTAAAGTTCCTATCAGATGTTGATTCCTGTTTTCTAAACTTTAGCTGTAATGTATCACTCCCTGAGTTCCCACTCTAATGAGCAGAAAATTGAGCCATGGCCCATCAAAGTTAGTGGCGACTGGAAATGGCAGAGAGAAGAAATATACACAAGAGGATCAGCTCCGAAACATGAAAGTCGTATTCGGTTGTCCCACTTGTATAGAGTACTGAAACCCATACCGAGTTTGCGAAAAAGCAGACTCCTCAGTAATGGGGTTCGAGAAGCAAACGATTGAATGAATCATCAGGTCTGAGTTTCTGGAAAGGAAGGCAGCCATGACTCCTCACCTCTCTGAGGATTAAGGAATGCTGCAGGAGCTTATTAGTTTTTACAACTACATCCGTACCAGCACTAGAGAGGAAGGACGAAAGGGACGTACACGTGCGAATAGTGGCAGAAGCAGAGGTCAGACGTCAGAACTGAGAAGCTAGAGTGCGTGCATGGCGTGGCGTGGGGGGTTTACAGACTTACAGATACAGGACTCCTCGTCAGTTGGTCACTTCGTCTTCTTCCCCCCGCCTGACGACTCTCTCATCTCGTGAGACGTGTTAATGGAGAAGATAACAGTGGCACGTGGGACAGGAGCTGCTGCCAAAATGGGCATCACAAAAGGAAAGCACCTCTCTCTCTCTCTCTCTCTCTCTCTCTCTCTCTCTCTCTCTCTCTCTCTCTCTCTCTCTCTCTCTCTCTCTCTCTACTGTCTTTTCGCTCTCCTTTTTGTGAGAATCACAACGCATTCTTTCCTCTGATTCTTCTTCTTCTGAGGCCCCAAAACGCCTTCTTCTTCACTTTGCTTTGCCGGAGCCGGGTGGGGCACCCGCTTCCCCTCATTACCGAATCATCTCACTTTTCTTCTTCTTCGTCGTCCACATTACCCGCGTCTCTGGTATGGAAAAAACAGAGTACCACTGCAGGATGGGATCCAATGTGATACAATTCTAACCTATTTCACATAAATTCAAATTTAAATTCAACTTTCGAGTTCAATAACTAACTGTTTATCAATTGGTGAGAGCTGGGAATAGATTACGGGGGAATTCCAAACTCCAAATGGTTCATTGATAGGGAGCTTTCATGCTCGGATAAATCAAAGATGAGGAGATCAAAGATTCATCTGGAGGCCAAACCCAAATGGGAACAAGGGGTCGTAATCCGGATCCCCGACGTTCATGGGTAATTGATCCACCCGACGGAACCAGGTTCTTGGGAGCTTCCCCTCGAAATTATAGTCGCCGAATATAACGTCGGCGATCCCTTTCCCTGCTTCGCTACCGGGGAGCCAGGCTGCAACCAGAGCGTCCATGGCATCCACGTACGGCTCTATCACCAGGGGCCTTCCCGACACGATTATAACCAGGCATTTGCTCGCATTACTGCAGACTCTTTGAATGATCTCCGCGCCTCCGAGAGGGATCGTCAGCTCCTTGCTGTCTCCCTCGGTTTCCACATACGGCTCTTCGCCGACGACCACGATTGCGTACGATATGTCTCTGTTTTCTTCCCAAAACGACTCATCGGGGTTCTCCTCGAATATAACTTGGGTTTCTTTGCTGACTGCGTTTTTTATCCCTTCAAGGATGCTGGTGCCTGAAAATAATAGAGGAAAAAGAATGGTTGATGAAATTCTACGATTATTTCTGTGAAAAGGGTCGGAAAATCCTTATTTTGCTGTCGGAGAAGACTTACCGACAGTGATTTTACCGGAGAGACCGGACCAGGTGATGGTCCAGCCGCCGCACTGGTATCCGATGTTGTCTGCGTGAGTTCCGGCGACTAGAATTTTGGGGGCGTTTTGGCTTAATGGTAGCAGGGGATCCCCACTTCGCTTCCCGTTCTTCAACAAGACGAGGCTCTTTCTCACTGCTTCTCTTGCCAATTCCCTGTGCTCCTGCAAAAAACAGAACATACCCAGAACACAATTTTGGCTAATTGCGCATTCAATTTTAAATTTAGCTGTGTTAATTGTTCCTGTTGCGAAATATATAGAAAGAGTTAATGTCTTTGGACCTTGCATCCGGCGAAGGGGAAGAGTGACCTATCGGTGAAGGGATGATCAAACACTCCTGCCGCCAACTTGACTCTGAGAATTCTCCTCACTGCGTCGTCGATTCTTTCCATGGAGACCCGCCCGGATAAGACTAGATCCGTTAAATCAGGGATGAATAACTCGTATTTGTGCGGTACCATGATCATGTCGATGCCGGAGTTGATCGCGTCGGAGACGCTTTCCATGTAGTCGGTTCCCACCGGATGTCGGATTCGATCGACCCCTTCCCAGTCCGAGATCACCATTCCCTGCAAACAGAGCAAAAAACAAGATACCCGTTTTTTTTCTGACAGATTAAAAATGGTTGCAGCAATCAATTTGTGACTTGTGAAGCAGTTTTTCAGAGGATAGATATGGTTTGTGCCTGGAAGCCCAACTCGTTCTTGAGGACATTGGAGATCATGAACTCATTGGCGTGCATCTTTACACCGTTCCAGCTCGAGTAAGAAATCATGATAGTGGAGACTCCCATTTTGATTGCGTCGAGATATGGCCGGATGTGAATGCTGTAAAAATCTTGTTTGCTCGCCACCGTATTGGATTCGTTGACGCCTCCCACTGTTCCCCCGTCACCTGCGAAGTGCTTGGCGCAGGCGACGACATGTTTCCCTCTGTTTCAGAGAAAATTTTTATATCCCTCAATCTCCTATTCCAAAGATGATCAATTTTTTTTTTTTTTTTTGCTAATTCACAGTTTCTGGATAGCATCATTCTGCTAGAATTTACCCTTGGGCGACAAAGGGGTAGCCTGAAGGGTGATTAGAAGAAGGAGAACCCTGTAATCCCAAGATTAATTTCCCCAATCTCTCAACAATTTCAGGGGATTCACTGTAACTCTCATAGCACCGCCCCCATCTTGGGTCTCGACTTACCTGCAAAATGGAACATCAGTGAAAAAAATCTAGAGCCCTGTACAATTACTCCGAACAAATTTTATTCATTAAACAGAAGTGAACAGCAGAATCCATGCAGAAGAAGCTTTTAAATCATTTACAGCAATGCACGGAGCGAAAGCGTAGTGAATCCCAGTGGCACGAGCCTCCAATGCCGTCGCTTTTCCTATTCTCACCATCAAATCCTCATCCCTTCATAACCAGAGTTCTTTGAGTAGAAACAAATCAATGATAAAACCAAGCGCATTCAAAAAAAAGCGATCGAAAAAAACAGAGACTAAAAACATTCGAAGCGAAATATAATGGCATTTGTGTTACCTCGCCGCACCCAGGCCGATATTATGAGGGAAAATAGTGGTACCGTAAACATTGTTGCAGCCATGAACAGCGTCGGCGCCATAAATGATGGGAATTCCGAGTCGAGTAGTCATGGCCGTACGCTGAAAGCTGTCGATCATGTCCGCCCAATCTGATGGAGTTGCAGAGGGAGGCAGCGCGCTATCCCCACCATTCAATACACTCCCTGTCAAGAAAATGGAACACTACAACTTATTCCCTTATAGGCGTTTGCAGGAGATCGAGTTACTGGAGATTTTCTTCGTAATAACAGGGTGAGGAAGGGAACGATGCGGAATACCGATGAAAAGGTCCTTGAGGACATTAGGGGCGGCAACGGTTCGATCCAGTTGGGTCATTTGGCCAATCTTTTCCGCCACTGTCATTCTACAAAGGAGGTCTGAGACCCGAGCTTCGACAGAAACTCGAGGGTCCCTGTAAGGAGGAGCTTCTCCATTTGGGTTTCCAGCCATTGATCGACAGATGTTGCCGAGAGGAAGACGAAGGGTAAATGAACAAAATGCGAAGGCAGCTCAGTTTTCGCTTCGGTAGAGATTGTTGTCACTTATCTTAATAGAACCCAACTCCCCGTATATTGAAGACGGAAAAGGTACAGTTATTTCCATTATTGAATATTGAAATTAGCAGGGATCAAACAAATCTTTCTTTTCTTGAGAATAAAATATCTGGCGTACCTATCCTCACCTTAATGAATTCTGATGCGCCGAGCAGAAAAAGATTGGTTTGGTGAATTTTTAGGCATTGACTTTTCTTGTTTTTCTGGTGAAGAAAGAAAAAGAATAGGAAAGATTTATTAAACTATCTACCGAACGTCTATTAAGAAATTGAAGAGTTGTTTGCTGACTTAAGAAATCATATTGCTATACGCGAGCAATGTCAGCGTCTTCATCAACCCGGTACCTACTTTCTACTAGCAAATGAAATGTCGCTTTACTCTAATTTTTATAAAATATATTATCATGACATAGTGGACGATTTCATTAAAACTGATACAGAAAATATAACTTTGAAACAAGCGGGGATCAGGAAATCTTTACTGAACAGGTGCTCTCATGGGAACAAGCACATGTATGTACTTAGGATCTCTCTTCAATTTTGGGTTTCTTACTGGCAGATCTCCCCCGCGTCAACGCGGCGCTTCATGACGGAAGAATGGTTTTCATGGCTCGTTTTGAAGGGACTTGTTTCTGAGTATCACGAATATGAGACTGACAGAGTAGGTTTCAGTAAACAGATACTATTCGGTGTTAAAGAGAGAGGTATGATATTACCTTTACACTTTATGTCCCTTCAAGTGAGCTCATTTATGTCCCTTCATGTGCCCATTCAATGTCCTAATTTGAAATAGTAGCACCTCCGACTTCCGAGCTCACTTGCATTTCTGGAAAAGCTCAACCTACCAAAATTGAGAATGATTACATAAAGAAAAATGAGAAACTTTACAGTTAGATGATCGTATAAAAAAAAAATTACAAAACAGGTTTTCTTCACTGGATCAACATGGTCATCAGGTATGCTTCTGATTATGTTAATTATCAAGAATTGACAAATTACAAATCTAACAGGATTTTATCCGTCTCATGGGCTCGACAGGTTACAAATCTAACAGAATTTTATCTGTCTCATGGGCTCATGGTTTATTCCGTAGATAAAGTAGTCAAATCTTACATATACAAATCCCGCACAACGAAAATGGAGGGAGATTACAGGTATAAAATGTTAGGGATTAACAAGAAATGATTTTAGACAAGTGTGTCGAGTCCGGAATCCGGATAGAAAAACAGAAAAGAAAAAGAAGCTTGACAACCTCTACCGAGTGCCTTCTATAGCCTAAGGCTCTGTATGTTTTCTTCATTCATTAGTAGTTTGCTTTCCTACTCGTTTTTAGGGATGTAAACGGGAGCCGTTTACCCGCTCTACCGTCCGCCCGATTAATAAACGGAACAAAATGGAAATAAAATATTATTATTTATTTACCGTTCTACCGTTTATCCGTTCTACTGTTTAATAAACGGACGGAAACGGAAATAGCTCTTCCGAACCCGTTTTACCCATTTACTGTTTAAGTAATGGTAATATAGTAAATTTATATATCTACTTAGTTTAATTATAAAATACTTATTTTTATATAAATAACTTTATTATATTTTTTATTACTTATTATAAAAATTTGTAGAGTTGAAAAGTTTGGAGAGAATTTGAATATATTTATATATTTTGGTAATTATTAGAAGTCAATATATATTGACTTTAACTCATGGTCTCATAAAGAATCCCTAGTCATAGTCATAAAAGATAAATCATATATTGTAAATTCATAATTAACTAAATAAAGTAGTATTAGTAATCTAAGATTAAAATTTTTTTTTTCTTACAAATGTCAGATTTTATACAAATGACAATTGTTTTTATAAATATAAACAATTGTCATACAAAAATAAACATATTATAATTCATAATAAAAATTATATAAAGATAAACATAGTAATTAACAAATACACGAGATGATTTCATATTTTTTCAATTAGCTTATATAATTCAAATTTTTTAGCCCATAACATTTTACGTCATATACCGTAAATTCTTAATAAGTTATAAGTAATATCATTGATTTTAATTACTAGTTACTTACTTCTCTAATTAATTAATATTCTAATTTTGGTTTTCCCTCCCTTTCTAGTCCCTAGTCATTGACTCATTGCTCCCTCTCTTTTACCTCTCTAGTCCTTAGTCAATTTTAAGTGTAGGAGACAATTTACATTTGTATATGATTTTTGTGTTATATAGCTTATATTTTGAACTCTTGAAAAGTCTTGTATTTGACTGGTTATTAGTAATTTTCTTAATTTTTCCTCTTTTTTTAGGTTTTTTGTGATTTTAATATTTTTTTTATTATTTACCCGTTTATTACCCGATTACCCGGTTTTCCGGCGGGTAATAAACGGGTAAGGATTTGACGGTAACGGGTAAAGGTTTCAAAAATATAAACGGTAGACGAAAACCCATTACCCGTACCGTTTATTACCCGTTTACATCCCTACTTGTTTTGCTACACTTGTAAGGGAATGAATTAATAAGAACTCGCTAATTATCATTCTATTTGTTAAAATTTCTAAAATTTATATTTATCCAAAAAATTACACTATACACATTGTCAGAAACCGACTTCTCTATCAAGTAAAGAATCAATCGGAAGATCCAGTCCAAGGAGACTTACCTTCTTCAGAAGATCAGATCCAAGGAGTTATACCTTAACCAGACTCCTAGGTGATTTGTATTTATTTAAGTCTTGTGTATATCTTTAGAATCATTCTTTATTTATTTGGTCCACATGACCTAACCAGAATGTAAGTCCTTGTCTATATATACTCTCATTCACAAGCAATAAAATCATCAGAAAATTACCACTTTACATGGTATCAGGCCGGCCCTAGTCTCAAATCTAGGTCGTTTTTCCTTGTCTTCTTCTCTATTCCTTGCATATTCTGGTTCAATGGCTGACTCGTCGCCTCAATCCTCTACTACTCCTTCTGTCTTTCATCAGGCTCCATCTGCCTCTCAAGCTCGTGGTCGCACGTTCGACCTCGGAACCGCAATCGGCCAATATCATATAGATGTATCTAACATCTCCCATCATGTGTCCATCAAATTGGACAGACAGAACTATCTTCTCTGGCGCCAGCAGATGATGCCCGTTCTACATAGCCAGCAAGTCATGGGATTTGTCGATGGCTCTATTGTTGCTCCTCCTCGGTTTACGCCTGTCTCCTTCCTCTCGATCTCGCTTCAAGAGAATCCTGCATACACGCAGTGGTTCATTCTCGATCAAACGATTCGAGCTGGATTGTCTCCACTGCGTCTGAAAGTGTTGTTGGCTACACTCTTGGTCTTCCCACGGCGTGTGCCACGTGGCAGAAATTAAAGACAACTTTTGCCTCCACCAACCAGGCTCGCTTGAACCATCTTCGATTTCAGTTCTGAGACTCTCAAAAGGGGACCCTTTCTATGTCCGCCTATCTTGACAAGATCAAGACCATCATTGATGATCTCACCGCCTCAGGTCAGCCTTTAGATAATTATACTATTACTCACTATGCTGTTAGTGGTCTTGGCCAGGAGTTTGAGTCGTTTGCCCAGACAGTCACTGGTCGTGAGGAACCCCATACCTTTGAGACACTACAATGTCTTCTTCTTACACAAGAACATCACCTTCAGATGCTGGAGTCTCCTATTCCGGTTGACATGTCCGCCAGCCCTTCTATGAATGTCGCCACTAGAGGAGGACGTGGTCGCTCTACTGGCCGCGGACGTGGTCGCCACTACCGAGGCCGCAACAACAATGGAGGTCGCGGACAAGGTCCTTCCGAACATTCGGACAGCACTAATCGTCCGACCTGCCAGATATGTCAAAATTTTGGCCACTCTGCGGTTCAGTGCCGTAATCGCTTCAATTTGGCTTTTCAGAATAATGTGCCTCCTCAGATGCATTCGGCTCAGGTTCACAATCCTCAGGATTCGGCTTGGTACACTGATTCTGGTGCTTCTCACCATATTGCTTCCGACTCCACCTTACACACTGATGGGGCTCAGTATACTGGTTCGGACCAGGTCCACCTTGGCAATGGGATAGGTTTGACTATCTCCTCTGTTGGTTCACATCGGTTAAACTCTTCCTTAACTCTTCGTAATGTCCTCCATGTTCCCTCTTCCTCAAAAATCTACTCTCCGTCGATCGCCTTACCACCGATCATAACTGCAATATTATTTTTGATTCTAATGGCTTCGTTGTGCGGAAGCCAATTCGACACAGTTTTACTCGGGGGCCAGCTTAGGAATGGACTTTACGTTGTGGACCATGCTTCCTCACCGTCGTGTTTACTATCGCTTGTTTCTCTATTTTCTTTTTGGCATCAAAGATTAGGACATCCTAGTTCTGAAATTCTGCGCAATGTATTCAAAGTTTTAAAGATTGAAGTTTCTAATAAAAAGGCTTCATGTCATGCATGTCGAGTTTCTAAATCTGTTACAATGCCTTTTTCTACTCCCGTGTTACACGCTACTTCTCTCTTACATCTTGTTTTTGCAGACGTTTGGGGACCTTGTCCGGTTCAATCTTTTGGTGGGTTTAAATACTATGTCCCTTTCATCGATCAATATAGTTGCTTTACTTGGGTGTATTTTTTGCACGCCAAATCAGAGGTTTATTCTGCATTTCTTCAATTCAAAAACTTGACTGAAAATTTACTCTCAACTAAAATTAAGTATTTCCAGTCAGATGGCGGTACTGAGTTTGTTAATCATCGCTTCAAATCTCTTTTTGCTTCTTCGGGTATTCATCACCGAATTTCCTGTCCGTATACTCCTCAGCAGAATGGCATGGCTGAGCGCAAGCATAGGCACATTGTTGAGATGGGCATGACATTGCTTGCGCAGGCCTCCATGCCGAAATGTCATTGGGATTCCGCTTTCTCCACTGCCGTTTTTCTCATTAATAGGCTTCCCACACGTCTTTTGGCTTTTAAAAGTCCTTATGAATTTCTATTTGGTCGCCCACCGACTACTCGCTTTTTTCGAGTTTTTGGCTGTTTATGTTATCCACACTTGCACCCGTACTCTGTTCATAAGCTTGCTAATCGTTCCATCGCTTGTGTCTTCCTTGGTTATTACCCCAATTATAAAGGGTATAAGTGTTTGGATACTTCTACAGGTCGCATATTCATCATCGCAGCGATGTGGTCTTCGACGAAAAGACGTTCCGTTGCTCGCCCCTCCTTGCTCCCAGTGCCTCAGCCTATGCCTTCGTCTTCTTCCACTGTTTCCTTGCTGCCCCTACCAAAGCTCTCAGTCCCCGTTGTTGCTGATTCGGTCTCTCCTTCATCCCCGGTCCTTGCTCCCATTTCAACTACTTCGTTTGCATCTCCTTCTGCAACCTCCTCAAGTCCTTCTCCTTTGCCAAGCCCGAACCCCACTTCTGATTCCTCTTTAGATGTTTCCACTGCTCGCCCTCATGCTCCTCTTGCCACACATCCTTTGACTACTCGGTCTATGACTGGGAAACTCAAACCCAGAATTTTTACTGTTACTCGTCATCCTCCAGACCTTCCTCCTACTCCGATTGAACCAACATGTTTTAGTCAGGCTGTTAAACATTGTGAATGGCGCAAGGCTATGCAAGCTGAATTTAATGCCTTATTGACGAATCACACTTGGTCTCTTGTTTCTTTACCACAGGGGCGGCGAGCTATAGGCTGCAAGTGGGTGTTTCGTTTGAAGACTAAATCAGATGGCTCAATCGACAGGTACAAAGCTCGATTGGTGGCTAAAGGTTTTAATCAGAGAGAGGGTCAAGACTACTTTGAGACTTTCAGTCCTGTAGTCAAACCAGTTACCATTCGCGTCGTATTGGCACTTGCAGTCAGTAAAAACTGGGTCATTCGTCAACTGGATATCAGCAATGCCTTCCTCAATGGCACTCTATCAGAGGAGGTCTATATGGTCCAACCTCCCGGGTTTGTTGATCCTTCACAGCCTCTTGTTGTTTGCCGATTACAAAAGTCCCTATATGGTCTTAAACAAAGTCCCCGTGCTTGGTATAATCGTCTCACTTATTATCTTATTGAACTCGGTTTTGTTCTCTCTAAGGCTGACACATCTCTGCTCTTTAAGTATGGTTCAACCTTTACTATATACATTCTCATTTATGTGGATGATATTATTGTCACGGGTAGCTCCCGTCAGGAGGTTGGGCATCTTTTGCAGAAATTACAGTCTCAATTCTCGGTTAAAGACCTTGGTGACCCTCACTATTTTTTGGGCATTGAAGTAGTACGCAATGGTGCTGGTTTACATCTTTGCCAGTCAAGTACACCCGAGATCTGTTAACTCGACTTAACCTTGCAGATGTGAAGCCTCTTTCCACACCAAAGGTCTGCTGGTTCCAAGTTGTCGAAACATCACGGTTCCCCTCTTGCAAATGCCTCCGAGTATAGGTCCACCGTTGGTGCTCTCCAATATTTAACTCTCACCCGTCCTGATATACAAATGATGTCGGTGAATCAGGCCTGTCAATTTCAGCGATGCCCACGATGTTCATTGGTCCACAATGAAACGCATATTGCGATATTTAAAAGGTACAATGCTACTTGGATTTTTAATTCATCCAGTTCGTGATCTTGGTCTAGATGTGTTCTGTGACGCAGATTGGGGTGGATGTCCTGATGATCGTCGCTCTGTGACTGGGTTCTGTATTTTATTTGGTGGTGCTTTGATTTCCTGGTCTTCAAAGAAGCAGCCCACTGTTGCTCGTTCTAGTGTTGAGGCTGAATATCGAGCATTGGCTATTGCTGCTGCTGAAACATCTTGGGTGCTACAGTTGTTTCGCGAACTTCGTATTTTCCTTCGCCATCCACCTACTCTATCATGTGACAATCTTTCAGCCACTTACATTGCTGCAAATCCGGTTTTTCATGGGCGGGTGAAACATGTAGAACTTGATTATCATTTCATACGAGAACGGGTTCAATGTGGCCATCTTCAGGTTAAATATATTCCGATTCAAGATCAGATTGCTGATGTGTTTACCAAAGGCCTCTCCAGGGGTCAATTTTGTCGGTTAATCTCCAAGCAGGTACCAACCTTGCGGGGGAATGTCAGAAACCGACTTCTCTATCAAGTAAAGAATCAATCGAAAGATCCAGTCCAAGGAGACTTACCTTCTTTAGAAGATCAGATCCAAGGAGTCATACCTTAACCAGACTCCTAAGTGATTTGTATTTATTTAAGTCTTGTGTATATCTTTAGAATCATTCTTTATTTATTTGGTCCACATGACCTAACCAGAATGTAAGTCCTTGTCTATATATACTCTCATTCACAAGCAATAAAATCATCAGAAAATTACCACTTTACACACATTACAAACGCCTAATCGTATGCATATAATAAACTTTGAAAAAAAAATCTAGTCTTAAAATTAATGTATAATAATATTGACTATAACTTATGTCCAAATATAATAGCAAATATTACTCTTGATACGGTAATATAGTTGATAATTGTTTGAGCTACTACTCGGATAAAATTCTAAGGACTCCTAAATATAATGTATAAAAATAAATAATTTTTTAAAAATTTTTATGACTTGTTTAAATAAAAAAACATTTGAAAGTGGGCCAAAATTTATGTTTAGAATTTAGATGAAAAAAATGAAATCTTAGAATTATTTTAGGGGGATCATTATTTAATTTATTACATGTAAAATGGACATCATAGATGAATAATCATTGTAACAAATTTGAAACAAATGTTTAAAAAACCAAACTGGCCGTCAAACCGGTAGTAGGCCCATTTTTTGTCCAACCGGTAGTAAGTCCGGTTTTGGTTGAAACGGTTACATTGGGATTCCACCCGTGAAAGTTATATTGTAAATATCTAAAAACCAATTCATAATAACTCACAAGTATAATTTTGGTATTTGCTGGTAGGTTGTTGTTAAGAGAATTAGCCCCACACTGAAAGGAAGTAAGAAGAATCATGAGCATAAAAGAAGGACCATACATCTCCATTAGATGAGGCCTTTTGGGGTAAAACCCATTAATAAAACCGTACGGACTTGGTCCCAAATAGGAGAATATTATTACAATGTGGAGATGTGCACCCGTTGGGCCCAACTTAAAATTTGAGATGGTATTAAAGCTACTTCCCTAGTGTGGGCCAGAACCTCCCTATCTGTCTATGGGTTTGACCCAATTTTTATGTGGGCTCTAGAAGACGAGACCCAATTTGCTTGTGGGTTTCATAAGATGAGGTTAAATTAGTCACGTCTTAGGCCTATTGAAACCTGGTTTGGACATGAGGGGAGTGTTAAGAGAATTAGTTCGACATTGATAGGAAGTAAGAAGAATCATGGGCATAAAAGAATGAACCAAATCTCTATTACATGAGGCCTTTTGGGGTAAAACCCACAGTAAAACCTTGCAAGCTTAGGCCCAAAGTAGACAATACCATTACAATGTGGAAATGTAGGCCTGTTAGGCCCAACTTGGGAAAAAGCGCTATATTGGACTAGCCTAGTATGTGATAGGTTTAAGGGTCTTGCTTTCCTTGTTCCTTCAGCTCTGGAGCTTTTGACATATTGGCGAGGTACCTAATATTGGTATCAAAACATCCACTAGGTCACGTGTGTATCGCGGAGGGGGCGACCTGTGGAAAAGGCTACCTAGTGCCTGAGTGACAACGTTTACAAGGGTGAAAAGCGCTATATAGTCCAGAGTGAAAGCTGTCATAGAGTGGGCTGCAGTGGATGTCGGCATGGAAGCGTGGTGAAATGTTACGATCCTGTGGGGCCCAAATTGGGGTATGGGCACTGGGTTGGGGCAGCCTATTATGGGATAAGTTTAAGGGCCCAACTTTCCTTGTTCCATCAGCTCTGAAGCTTTTGGCATATTGGCTAGGTACCTAACATTGGTATCAGAGCATCCAATAGGTCACGTGTTCGAACTGTGGAGGGGCGACCTATGGAAAGGTTACCTGGTGCTAGAGATGTCGTCTAGTTGGCCCAAACTAGAAATCTGGCAGTTGTCCCCCTGAAAATAAGGTGTTTGAGGCTCTTTTATCTAAAGAAGCTTTTGGCTGACAAAGATCTTAGTCAAACATGCCTCGACAATCCAATGAGTAATACTACTTTGGTAAAAGTTTTCAAACACGATGATCATGTTAGGAATCATAGACTAATAATGTATATGTGAATTAAAACCGAGTCATGCCCATAACAACACAAATCAAAATCAAGCAAAAACAAAATCAGTAGGCACCAAAATTAACGTGAAAAACCCTCTTGTGTAGAGGGAAAAAACTTATGGGGTAATCAACTATACCGAATAATGATTACAATGTGTATTAAGTTTTTTACAAACCTAATATGATATCAATATGATGAGAATTAGCATCAAACTCTCCTCTAGAAACTTCCTACATACAATAAGAATCTATCACTAAAATTCTAGAGAAATCTCAATAATAGTTTGCCCAATGCTAACACTGGCGCCAAATCTGGTTCAACAGAATTCTGATGTTGTACCGACAGCCTCAGCACAACACCTCTAGTATTTGTTAATCTGAGAGAGGTTACTCTGTCTCATAGTGCTTCCTGGTTTCCCTTTCTCCAGTCTTGTCGGTTTCTTCTCGAGAGTGTCCCAAGTTTTGTTCGTTAGCATTTTCTCTACAGCCGTCCCACGAGTCTCTCTCGATCTCTCTTTATAATCAAGGTATCGTAAAAACCAAAGAGAATAAGTGAGTTGGTCCTATTTTTCTTCATAATGGGCTGGACCAGCCCAATAATCTCCCCCTCCAGCCCATGAAGAGGATATGTTCAATCAAGTCCAATCACCTAGTCTTCATGTCGGTCATCCCTGCACACAATTCCAACTTCCCACTTGGAACTACCATAGTCATCATATTTGCAGCATTGTCATTTGTGTGAACCTTCATTAACTTCATCTGCTTTTCAATTACAGATCAAATCCAGTGATACGCTACATCAGTATGCTTGGTGCGAAAATGATATGTAGCATTCTTGCTCAAATCTAGAGCACTCTACAATCGCAGTAAACTACATATTTTTTTCGCTTCTGACCCAATTCTTGGAGAAATCTTTGTAACCAAAGAATCTATTTCCCTGCTTCAGTTGCTGCAATATACTCTGCCACTGTGGTAGATAAGGCAACACACTTTTGCACTTTTGACTTCCAAGACACAACTCCACTGCAAAAGTGATCAAATATTCCGAAATTGATTTCCTATCATCCAGATCACTTGCTATATCTGCATCAGTCTTCACATTTAAGTGCTCAAGCTTTAAATCCAAACTAGCTACTAAACCAAGAACCACTCGAATTGAGCTCATCTTCACTACTGGTGAGAAGATCTCTTCAAAGTCAAGTCCTTTCTTTTGATTAAAACCTTTCACAACTAAACGATCTTTCTATTCCACTAGCTTTTCACCATCTTTCTTCAACTTGAAGACCCATTTATTTTTCAATGAATTTCTATCTTTGGGAAGTTCAACCAGATCATAAGTCTTGTTCTTTAATAGAGAATTCATCTCTTCCTGCATAGCTTTCCACCACTGAAGTTTTTCTGGATGACTCGGGACTTCCTAAAAACACTTAGGCTACCCCTAAAAACACTTTGACAATTTAGCCATTTTCAACATACAGCTTACTCGCTTCACAATGGTTTTGTTCATCCTTTCAGCTACACCATTGTGTTGTGGGGTGTCAAGAACTATTTTCTCATGTCTAATACCATGCTTAGAACAATAATCTTGAAATTCATGAGATGCGTACTCACCTCCATTGTCTATACGAAGACACTTTAAGTGTTCATGTCTCTCTTTCCACCATGGCATGAAACTTTTGAAACATCTGAAGTACTTGGTCTTTTGTTCTTAAAACGAAACCCACACATTCATGGACTGGGATGAGAGATTTCTTTGTAAGAATCTGCAATCCTTTCTCAGTCATGTGAGCCATTCGTCCGTGCCACAAGTTTGGAGAAGAACCTTCTCTATTGCATTCACCGACTGTCCAATCACATTCACTTGAGTTTTATAAAAAAACAGCCTGCCAATTTACCCTTAGAAACAATGATGGATCCCTTGGTAAGTTTCCATTTTTCATCACTCAAGTAATTATGATAACGTGCAAGATCCAACAATTGAGGAGAAATCAAATTGAGACGGAGATCTAGTATGTGTTTAACATCCTTCAAAATCAACTCATACCCTACATTAGTTCGTAAACAAAATTTCCAATCCCAGCAATAACGGTTGCACTCCGATTGCCTATTTTCATTGTGCCAAAATCTCTTGTTCTGTACACTGAAAAATTCCCGGAAAGGAGTTGCGTGATGTGAAGGCCCTTGAATCAACTACCCACTCCACACAAGAGTCAGTGACATTACATTCTTCTTCCATCGAGAGAGCAACAATTCTTCATCTGATGCTACCGCCTTTGTATTCTGGCTACTTTCTGATTTCTCATTGTTCTCCTCTTTCTGTTGTCTTTTCCAATCCTTACAATTTCTTTTTATGCGACCTGACTTACCACAATGATAACATGAAAATGATTTTCCTCTAGACTGAGATCTGCCATTGGACTTACTTTGTCCCTTAGAACCTCTACTATTTTCTCTACCTCTGTTCTCTGTGACAAGGGCTTGTGTTATCTATTCCCTACTCTTTTTTCTTGTTTCCTCATTAAACAAGCAGTCTTTTACCATGGCAATAGACACTACACCATCTGAATCAGATTTACTAAGTGTAATTACCAATGTTTCCCAGCTTTCTGGCAAGGAACTTAGAAGCAATAATCCTTGCACTTCATCATCAAGGCCAATTTTCATTGCAGCTAATTAATTAGTCAACTCTTGAAACTCACTCAAGTTCTCTGCAACAGGTTTTCCATATTTATGTTTTAGATTCACAAGGCTCCAAATCAAAAAGGCTTGATTCTGGGCAGTCTTCCTCTCATACAAATTTTGCAATATTTTCCGAAGAACTAGTGCATTAATTTCTTGAGCTACAAGGTGAAAAACATGGTCATCAATAAACTGTTTGATTAATCCAATAAATTTTCTATGTAACTATTTCCAGATTTCATCGGTTTTTCCCGTTGGTTTATTCTCACCTAATACCCACTAAATCAAACAAATCCTTACAATAAAGGACATCTTCCATTCTCATTTTCCAAACCGAATAATTAGATGAAGTTAACTTGATCATTCCTTTAAGCATGATCTCTTCCATTTTTAATTCACAAAATTGAAGTCTACCTAATCAACCTCGCTCTAATACCACTTGTTAGGATTGTAGGCTAATAATGTATAAGTGAATTAAAACCAAGTCATACACACAACACTCAAATCAAAATCAAGTAGAAACAAAATCAGAAGACACAAAAATTAACGTGAGAAACCCTCCAGTGTAGAGTGAAAAATCCACGGGGCAATCAAGAGCAAATCCACTATACCGAGTAACAATTACAATGTTTATTAGGTTTTGCCCAAACCTAATATGTATGATGATAATTATCATCAAACTCCTCTCTAGAAACTTACTACATGAAATAGGAATCACTCATTGAAATTGTAGGGGATTCTCAATAGTGGTTCGCCCAAACCTAACATCGACGTCGAATCTGGTTCAATAGAATTTTGAAATTGTTCCAACTGTCTCAGTACACCTCCTCTTGTATCTGTTAATCTGGCAGAGGTTACTTTGTCTCACAGCGCCCCGCGCTTTCCCTTCCGCCAGCCTTCTCGGTTTCTTTTCGAGAGAGTCCCAAATTCTGTTTGTCAGAATTTCTCTACAGCTGCCCCACGGGTCTCTCTCTCTCTTTATAATCAGGGTATCATAAAAACCCTAAGAGAATAAGTGAGTGGGTCCCTCACAAAGCCCCAAGTAGTAGAGTTGCCTATCGCACTAGTCGGGGCAGGCCCGGGTGCTTTGTTGGTTGGCATGGAGGATACGACCTGCTCGATTTCCTTTGCAGCAAACGGTCCTCAGGCATCATCCTTTGGCTTTTGTTTAATTATAGAAAGAGATACCTTCAATGCAAGGTTTGTAGTCTGCTTCACTGTTGTAGAGATCCAAGCATCCTTGTATACTTAGCGCATTGATCCTGTTCTCCCTCTTGGATGAAACCGCTGACCTACTGGTATCCCCTTCCTTGAGCCAACGATAGTGGTCTCTCTATTTCCAAAAGATATTTTCTCAGTAATTTAACTATCGCAATTAACTAGCTGCTTCCCTTCTATCTTGCCTTTCAACATTTGTGATGAGCAGGACTCCTCAATCGATAGTTTCATAATTCTTTTTTGAGTAGTCTCCCTAGCTGTTTTTTGCTTGGCCCAATTTATGATCTACTGCTTCATATTTTTTAGCTTGATAGGGACAATATTTCCTCTCTTGATCTCCATCGGGTTGGCTTTTGGCAACCATATCTTTCATCTTGCTCAGAGATGAATTTTTGTTGAGCAACAAATTCTCAATTCGGAATTGTTTCTTTCCCCTTTGACAAACCAGACTATGTGGAGAGCATGTATCACTTTTATTCTTTGATATATCTGGGAGGAAAGGAACAAGAGGATCTTCAGAAATGTTCAAACTCCCGCTCCTAAGCTCACAAAACAATTTCTTGGCAAAATAATAGAATGGTTGTGCACCACAAAAGACTTCAGATCTCATAAGGGAATTAATCTCAGAGCATCATGGGCAACTACGGCTATATTGACTACACCTTCTCAATCAGTCAACACAACAATATGGTCAACCTCACCAACAGATTCACCGAAGCTCAATGTAGATGAGAGTGACTGCTTAAATGTGGTTAGATGGTGTATGTAGTCATCGACCACCCTCCCCCCTGAAGGCTCCAACACCTTTTAAGGGAAGCGAACGTTGATACAAACTCTCCCACAAGAAAGGGGGTCTCCCTAAGCCAGGGATACCCTTAACCAAATAATGTAATCCAAGTAGCATTGTATTAATCCCATATGTAATGGAATCAATCTCTTCAAAAAAATAAAAAAATAAAAAATCAATGCTCTCATCTTCCTCCAAGCAGGGATTGGCTTTTCCTATTTACTACACGGATTGGATAGGATTTCCTATTTAGAATCTTGAACTGATTTGATTAAACAATCCAAATCAGATTTATTATTTCTTTTTCCCCAATTCTATTTGTATCTATACATAGAAATTATATCAAGAATTTATCAGACTTGTTCGTCTTCTCAGCATTCTAATTTAATTACTGCTGTGGAAAAATCATTCACTCAAATTCCATTAACCTTCCGACAGTTTGGACTCCTGCATGTTTCAACTATTTTCTTTCTGTCACTGTAAACTGGCAAAGTCAGACTTACAGACAGCCTAAACTGGTACAATCAGTCAAACGAATTCATGGAAGTTTGAACCACAGGCCAAATTGCAAGAATATATTTAAGGGACCATAGGACCCCATAAGCTGGTAAAGTTTCACACATCGTTCCGCAGATCGTAATTTTTAAGACAAAAAGCGGGTCACCAGACTCGAAACAAGTTAACTTACATGACTTCACAATCTCATAGATCCAAGCAGGTTAGATTTAGGCCTGCTGCCTGACCTACGACGCATTGCACCTTGCAACGTCAACAGCAAGTCCACACTTTTTCTGCTTGGCTGCTTCCACCCACGGCTGATCAACCCCTCGCGGGCCTCGCCGCTACGTTCAATAATAATAGGATGTGCAGGAGTCAGGACATACCCGATTACACGCTGCTGAACAGCTTGAGAAAACTAGCAGGACCTCGTCTCTTATTTCATTACGGAAAGCTGCAAAGAGAACGCAGACATCAAGATCCTCGAGGCTGGGATGGAAAAGAATTTCCAGACATCTGGCGGAAAGAAAGCCGGCTCGGAGAGTCGATCCTCACAATGAGTTCGTCTCCTGATTCGTCGCTTGAGTAATCATCGGGACGCGATTCCTTATTCTGTCTTGTGGAAGCAGGAGGAACAGGAGCTTGTGGCTTTGAAAACTCGCGTGGTCTTAAGCTCTTGCCAAAAGTGGCTCCTCCCTCGGAGCGGGCAGATGAGAGTGAACGTTGGCGCGTTCTGTTCGGTGAAATTCTTGGATAAGAAACACTATGTGAGGCCTTCGAGTGAGAAACAGTTGGAAAGCTTCGCTGACGCCGGAAGGTGTCACCTATCTGAAGATTCAAAAGAAACGCATCGAAATTAGAGCGCAAAGTGGGCGAAGCAAATCAAACCAGTAGGTAATTATTTCAAATCTCCACTTGAGTTTTGGGCGTGCAGTTACCATGCTTCCGTAGATGCTCAGTTGCATAGCGCGTTCAGACAAGCTGTTGCCAGAAATTTCGTTTTTGCTCGACTTCTTACCTAATCGTGCACTGTTTAAGTTTTCAGGCCAACTCATTAAACGTACATGGTCTCGACTGTGAGATTTAGCGAGATCAACAGAGTGTGTCACCCGAGAGGCTGATTTTCTTCGTTGGAGTGATCCACCAGCCTCAGATGGACTGATATCAAAAACAATCACCCTTGCCCTTGTTTGCACCTGATATGAGGATCCTTGATGACAGAAACTTGCCACGCTCTCACCTGTGAGCAACCAATCAGACTGTCATGTTATCTAGTCATTACCAGTGAGATGGCACACTAGCAACTGATTATGGTAGCATCACTAAAACTATATTATTTCACAAGAAATTTTACAACGCTGCACATAAGAACATTTTTTTTTCCAGTGTAGTCATGGAGGGGCAACATTGTTTTATTTGACCGTGCTGAGACTGCTAAAAATTCAATTCATGTGAACTACACCCAACAAACTGAATTTGGATGATAATTTCCAACCCAAACTACTCCAAATTAGAGTACTAATGATACGTACACGATCCATGTAAGCTTCTTAAAAAAGGCGGAGTGGGCGGGCGAGTGAGGAGGGAGGGAGGAGGGAGGGGAGTAAGTGAATGAGTGAGTGAGTGAGTGAATGAGTGAGTGAGTGAGTGAGTGAGTGAGTGAGGCATGGAGGAACTGTTACTGCAGATCGGACCTTGTAAAAGTAGTGTGAAACTAATAATAGTTACCTGAAGATAATTTACTCCTAAAGCTGAAGTCTGTATGTGAAGACAATAATGCAGCTGGAGATGATATCAGGTCCTCCTTGTCATCTAATGCTCTGATAAAACCCTCTAACAGAAAACCAATTGCATATCCCCGTATTTCTATATTCTCACCACTTACATATGTTGTCATTGTGGACCCTTCAACAATCATTGTCCTCAGTTCTTGCATCGTCATTTTCTCAAATATTTGAGGAAGCAAGAGTTTTGCTACCGGTATGGCAGCTTCCTGTAAATGGAAACCAGAATCTTAACCAGTAAACTTAAAGAATACAATCACTTCAAGATATTGAATTTTCAACTCTGCTAAAATCCAAATGATCAGGAAGAAAATGAGGGTATTAAACTTCTTCCCAATCATTTTCAAAAGAAGATCAAAGTTTAATATCTGATGAAATAGTAAAGATAAAAATAAAAGTGAAAATATCAAATACTAAGAAACTGGGAAGTGTCTGGTCTTTTATTTGAAAGAGTAGTGCTATGCGCATTTCATCCACATCCCTTGCCGATGTGGGTGGACCCACATCAGAAATCGAGGTGCCATAAATGCACCCATATAAGGGGGATGTGGATGAGATGCACATACCCGAATGTGCGCATAGCATTATTCTATTTGAAATGTACAAAAATAACAACAGTACATAAAAAACAACTTTCAAGAAAAAACAACAGCTCATAGATAATGAAAAGATTTAAGACAGAGACTCTCTACCTAAAATATAGTCAATTCAGCTGCTCTGAATAAAATCTGAAATTTTGATACCATACAGCTCCACTTCTCCCTAACTTGATTGAAGCTAATACTGTCAATAAAATAGAAACTATCTAGTATGACCCTCATAGGCAGAGCAATCTATATGTATTTCGAATTGAACCTTTTTTTTTATTAAAATCTAGTGGACAAATAGGGCTTTAGTATTAGGAAAGATACCCGAAACAAATGAATATCAAATACAATGACAAAATTAGCCTTTTATGAGGCTTCTAATAAATATACTCTTTCCTGAATGCATCACCACAAGGAATCAAAAGAGGATGTTCCAATTTTATCAGATACTACCAAAGAAGCACAAGCAGAACAAACATTAGCAGGGAAAATTCATCCCATAGGCAGTTAATTTAGCAATATTGTTCATTGGACTCTTTTAGTATCATAAGACTAAACTTGATGGAATTTAGCTTCTCTTATAGTACAAGGGAGCGAGCCAAAGTCTCTAACTAATAGCACTGGTTCAGCATGAATTCAGCTCGTCTTGGCTCGCTTTTAAACAAGCTTGGGCCAAATCTGAACAAAAGCAAAATCTTGGTGTTGTTTTCAAGTTTGATGGAGTTCAGCAGAAATGCACCAGTCTGTTTGTTTGATTATTATTTTATTTTATTTTATTTTTTTTTTTTTTAAGAAGAAGTTGGCTTTCTATTTCATTTGACAATCAGAATTACACTCTCTGCATTTCCTCAATTACATGAGAATTCCTATGGAGGTCATCTCACTTCAAGACATGGGAGTGAGACTCCCTCTTTAGCTAGTGCGCCGTGTTGGCTGGTCTTAGGACATGATTCCATATGCAATTGATCTCACTTCCTAAATCACATTTAGCCTGTCCCCTTCCACCTCTAAGTCTCCATGTAATCTCTTTAAATAACCTTAGGCCATTAAGGAGAGCAAGGGTTTCAGCTTCTACCGAGTCACTATGTGTGAGAGGGCCTGAGAAGGAGAGTATGGTGATTCCATCTTGGTTTCTTATGATTCCTCCAATCCCGTCTGGGCCAGGGTTGCCTACCATCTACATTTAGTTTTAATCTACCCTGAGGTGGTGGTTTCCATTGCACAATTTGTGTCTGTGTTCTAGGAGGAGAAAGCCCAGCAATGGTAGTCCAAGAGGCTCTTAAAGTCCCTCCATCCAACTTTCAAAAAAAAAAGGTCCCTCCATCCATATCCTTCATTTCAGGATTGACACTCAACCAAAAAAGGATTCTTCTAAAAATGAGTTCTTGTAATTCATTCACATTTGATTCCTTGTTCAAAAAGATTCGTCTGTTTCATTCTTCCCATAAGCACCAAGGGATAAGGATGATGCAAGTTCCAATCATTAGCTTTCCTTTTCTTGTAGCTGAGATTGCTCGCCATTGCTCAATAATTTCAGGAAGAAGATTGGGCTGTGGGAGTATTAGATTGGAACTTCAACCACAAATATTCCCAGATTTATTTTGCATAATCTCATTGAGTGAGAATGTGATTAACCGTCTCTGGTGCATCATTGCATAAGGGACAGATTATCGATGGCAAGGTCATTCCTCTTCTGGAGAGATTGTCTCTCATCATTAGCCTCTAGACTGTCTCTTGTCATTAGCCTCTCATAGAGCGCTGTCCACATAAAGAACTTTGCTTTGGGAGGGGCTGGAAGCTTCCAAGCCCACCTAGCATGATGTTCCTCCCTTTGTGTGGCATTTAACAATGCCATGTATGTTGATTTAACAGAAAATTCTCCATTTGGGTTGTGAGTCCATATGATTTTTGTCATCACAGTGAGAGTCAAAAAAATAATTAGATACCAGTTGGTCTAATTGGCTGAGCTCAGTAACCTCCTTATCCCTTAATTCTCTTCTAAAATGCCTATTCCAGTCAATGCTGTTTCCTTGACTTGTCCAGATGTATTCAGAGATTTTTGCCTCAAGTAACTGAGTTACTCTAAATAACCTTGGGAAACAGTCTTTAAGAGATATGTTTCCATATAATCGAATAAGATATATTCTGGTTTTTCACCCTACATCTTTGTTGCTTCTTTTCACAACAACCATTCTCATGCCGCTTCCCCTTTTTAATCATTCTTCCCCTTCCTTCTTTTCCTTCCCTTCATCCTTTCTCTTCTTGTTTCCTTCTTCTGTTGTTCTTTGCCATCTTTCACTTTGTCCATCTCCCTTTTTCCTTACTCCTTTTTCCTTATTTCTCAATATCTTCATCATTCTTCATTTTTTTCTTTTTTTCTTACCGTGGATAGTTCTTGATGGAAATTCTGAACCAGAGGCAGCAAAATTAGTAAAGAAAAACCCAATATTCTGGTTGTGTTGCCCTTCGGTGAGACAGATTTTTTATTGGGTGTCTGGCCTCTGAACGTAGTGAAGCCCTAATTTATTCTTACCCATTTCATACCGACAGATTTTTTATTGGGTGTCTGGCCTCTGAACGTAGTGGAGCCCTAATTTATTCTTACCTATTTCATACCTCTGGAATTTTTTCTCCATTTCATTTTCTTCTTCCGTGAGTAACCAGAAGCTGCAGTGAGACTTTAATCAGGTACATATCCTCATTGTGCTCTAAAATTCATCTTTCTTTCTTTTCTGAGGTTGAGAACATGGTCAGCTTGAAGTTGAACGGTATTAAGCTCAAGGACTCAATTTAGTCAAGCTGGCTCAAGCTTGATCTCAAGCTAGGTAAGATTACACAAACTTGATTTCGCAGTCAACTTTAAGCTCAAACCCGAACTCAAAACACTGATTTTTATTTGATGAGCCAAGCTCGAGCCTAGACAAGTTCAAGCTCAGCTCAGTTCATCTTGGTTCCACACCTAAGCACAATGATGAGCTTTACTTTGGTCTACTCAAGTTGAATACTAGAACTCAACTTTTATGATGATTTCAGATTTTGTATGATTTTCTAGGTAGGTTTGATATTCCACTAAACCTATGCTTCATGATTTAATAATCAAACTCAAGTTATAATGAATCTCTGCTACTAGAAGGTGATCCTGCAGTTGTCAGTATTCATACCTGCCACAGGAAATCTTCAACTTCAAGTGATCTGAGCGATGACAGTATCTTTTCAGCTTCAATGAAGAAACAGTGGACAACAGAATCTGTGACGATGTCACAAATATAAGGCTTTCCGAGTAGAACTTCATAAAGGCCAAGAGTACTCCCATGCGAAAAAATTGGATGCAAAGAATGCCTGTTACTCAGGAATTTGCTTGACCACTGCACGGAACTATTAAAATTGGTAACAATAATCATTTTATAAATGCAGGCATGCACTTGTGGTTGTGCAAGAAACAAGATTATGCCTACATCAAGAGTGCTGCATAAGGTTTCCTCTCATCAATAACTTACCCTAACCACACCATTTGAAATAAGCCAAATTCCAGTTGGCTTTGAGCCCTCCCTATAAAGAGAAACTCCTCGCAATTTCACTGTTTCTTTAGTAGAGCTTTCAAGAGGCTCACGAAATTCAGAAGGAAGTGCTCCTAACAGAGGATGAACACTCAACATATCTCTGAGCTTTGGCATCTTGACCAAAGGAGGGTTTCTTAGAAGCCTTTTCAGATCAGTCTGCCACACACAGGGACAAATTCATTTAGTGAATTAATACCTAAATTTGAGAAGTCTTCACTGAATAATATTATAATGTATATGAAAATCTCAACATACTTGTACAAGATCATGAAGATGAGAGACTTCCTTATTTTCCAATAAACCCAACTTCTCAAGATTTTGCACATACTCGCTCAGATGTTTTAGGATAGAATATGTAACTTGCCTAGTCTTCACAACCCTTAAAACCTGAAAGAAAAATGAGGCAAAATTATCTTCTGTGTAGAGACTAAATTTAAACTGAAACAATATAAAGAATAAGCATAACCTGAGGGAAAGTGACACGAACATCTTCTAGAAACTTTCTAGCTTCTTCTCCCTCTGCTTCGCTTTCATGAATGACCATAGCAGCAATTTCACTATTTCCTGTCCACAAATGAGGCAAAATTTAGAAGAAACTCAACAGAAGTGGCATTGATAGAGTACAAAATATGACCATAAGGAACTCTCTTCATGCTTCAAAAGCAAATATATATTTCTACTGTGTTCACAAATCCATAAAAGAATGTATAACTCAAGTACAAATTACACAAGGAGATATATGAGGCTTCAGGGCTCATTTGCTAAAAGTAGACAGGCATACACAGGTCCCACATATTTTTCCTCTTCTTTACCAGTGGATCTCTCTGGAAATTTTTAATGCTTTTTGTCACAATGCATTAGCAGGTGTGGGTGTTATTACAGAGGATGTCACTTATAGAAAAGGAAGAAAAAACCTCCTCAAAATTCTGTAGCAACCCATAGCATGGATATCACGAACAAGTGAAATAACTGAATTACTGAGAGCAACAAAAACAATGAACAGTAATAAAAAAGAAATACAAATCATAAATACAAGATAACAATATCCTTAAATCTGTTATTCTGTCAATGAAGAACCACGCAATCAAATAGAGATACATAAATGATCCATAGTGAAGAAGTCAGCCTTAAGCTCAGTTGCACTACTTCACCACTGGTGAAATGGATGAAACGTGAAGCTTAGCTGTCATCAGAAACTAAATCAAATTTCCTATGCGAAAATCTAAATATTATAAGGTAAGGGTCATCGAAGAAGTTCACAACATAACAAAGAAGCTCCTGCTGCATGTATATAAGTTGTCTTAAACTCAACAACATAATTTCCTTCACGAAGAAAACATGAATTATCTTGATGCTTTTGAATAAACCATAGGTTATGATGACAACCAAAGATGACTCAGAAGATTCCATACCAATAAACTCATGCAGTTGCCTCCTTGCCATTCGATGAGCCCTAAGAAATGCAGCACATATACAGCAAGCAGATTCCAACCTCTCCACTATAAAATATGCCCCCAGCTTTGGTGGACAAAAGCTCATCTGGAGAAATCTGTAGTAACTTGGGAAATGAACATGGGAGTTTAGCCCTTTCCAGTCACTCAAAGGCTCATTAGGTACCAAATCCATGGCTTCGTCAACTGATTGCATTAACAAAATTGCTGTAGTCTGGTTTATCCTTCCTTCCTCAAGCATAACCCAATAAGCAGCTTGAACACCTAAAGCAACAAAAATTTCCGTTTGACGTTACCCATCAGCTTGAGTTCATACATATTCTCTTTCCTCCCCCTCAATAATAGTAGTAATGACAGAAATATAAATAAATAGAAAAACTAAAATAAATTAAAATTAGAATATCAAGTATCAACAAATAAGCTAGATTATCAAGCATCGACTAAATAAAACTGGAACATGAAGTACCAAAAAATATGTTAAAATATCAAATACAAAAGGTAGACAAAAGTTGAAACAACTAAACAATTACATTTGGAATAGCTATCAGTAGTAACTAAAGTTACCATTTAAAAGACGCTCTCGGATGTCTCTAAGATTCATAGAGTGCAGATGGCTCTCATTTTCTGCTGTGTGGTGTGGATGTACCTGATCTCCTTCCAAGTTATTTAAACATTTGATATACCTTTTCACAGTAGGCCAATCGGCAGGACCAAGATCTTCATCATCTCCAAGATCACCAAATGCCTCAAATGCCTTATCTAACATTTCATGCTTTGTGTATTCCAGTATGCGCATCTGTATATGCATCCAAATGAATTTCATTTGTCTAAAATGACATGTAACTATTACAATATTAATACAAACTTATATGAGCAAATGAAGCAAAATCTCAATTCTCATATAGGAATTAACACATTAATATGATTCTTCCTTATCATTATTATTTTTTGTTAAGAATGGATAATTTTATCATAAATCTAGAAAAGTCACCCTCTTAGCCAACTTATTTACGAGACCATCCGCTGATCCCTTAACACCAAAAAACTTTGATGCTGTTGCATTTCTTTTTTCATGGATGACCTTCTATTGCAAATCAAGGGACATGCAAGTTCAACGGAAAGCAAAAACCTGAACAAACCATTTTTTTAAAAGCACAATGAGCAATACCTAGTATGAGTGGCAGAACGACAAGAAGATGCCAAATTGGTCAATAAAACTATTGCTATATGTAAATCTTTTAGAGTGCTGTCGCTGCACAAAGTGAATCACTAAATGTTGTGCTACTGTATCCATTGAGCACACTTGATCATATAGTCCTCTGTGTAAACCTTTAACTACTGTATTTTATTCAGGTCATAAACATCTTTGAATTCCATGTTCATTACAAAATAAGAAACTTTCCCTTCAAAGATAACCTGAACAGTAAAAATAGGATGCCTTCCTAAAATTAATCTATCAAGTTCTTCTCCAAAGTAAGAGAAGAAAACATAAGCTAACCTTTGCAGTTGACAACTTGTCCATATCAAGAAAATGGAGCACAAATTGCGTAGTTGATCCATTTATAATGAGGGTCAAAAAAACAATTCCACCTGTAAAGAAAACAAACTGCAAAAAATACATAGTTTCATAAATTACTCTAAGGCTAATCAAATGATTGATAATTTGACACATTGTCATAACATCCTGTTAAAGTCAGAGGTATTTTGGTCACTATACTCTGTTAGTGAGTCAGAGATAGTTTAGTAATTTTATTAAACTTCAGTTAGTTATTATTTGTTTATTGTTTAGTTTACTTGTTCCTCAAGCCATGAATGACATTATTGTAATTTTGTATTTTCGGACTCTATTAATACATGTTTTAGGGTTGTAAGTCATTATGACCGTCTGACCTCTCTCTCCTTCGCTCTTCCCTTCTTCCTATCTCTTTGCTTTTCTCCCATCTATCTTCCTTCACTAAATCTAACACATACCAGTACCAATGTTTCAATCTACAACACTTAAAACACATCACATTCTACTCTTTTGTTGGGCCTGAGAATGTTGTTGGGCCCAAGTCACTTAAAGTTTATAAGAGGTGCCATAAGGCATAAGGGGTTTTGGTCATTTATTATTGTTTTAGGTTAAGTATTAATAGGAGTCAATGGGGGAGGATTGGGGAGGCAAAAATTCGGATTTATTATTACACTACTCGATTAGGGTAATTGGGAGAGTCAGCTTCCTCTCGAAAGTAAGCCAAACTACTTGTAATTCAATCTTTATTAATAAAGATTTGATTTTTCTTCACCGATTCGATTCGAGTTCTATCAAATTGGTATCAGAGCAGTTTCCTCGGAAGATGGCAGCAAAAAAAGTCGACCTTTTGGTGGTGAAATTGGAGTCAGAAGTAGCATCGGTGAAGACTGCGATGGAGGGATTGGACGGACAATTCACGGCGATAGAGAAATCTGTAGAGTAGTAGTTTTCTTCTATTCGACAAATGATATAGTCTGACAGATTTGCAGATGAAAGCACCTTCACCGACAACTCTTCCGACGTCGGGACAGTCAACAACTGAAACTTCCATGTTTCCTGGCGAGTCGCACACACTTGGGAGACGTACGGGCAAGGAAACAGCGGGAGAGGGACATGGGAAAGAATGTCTCGAGCCTGGGATCCTTCATATGTGGCCGCGTGACATGAAAGAGGGGGGTGGGAGGAGATGGTCGCATAGGCTGGGCTTTGGCCGCCAACCAATGGGAGAGGTGCAACCGTGGTGGCTGGGACACGAAAAAGGAGGAGACAGACAGTCAAGGCCGGGTGAACGGGGTGGACATGGTTTTCATGGAGATGAAAATCGTGGAGGTAGTGATAGCAACCACAGCGGACAAGGGTGGGGACACCATTCACATGCTAGGGGGATGTTGGAGGACAGTGAGCTATACAAGGACTCGATTCCAGAACTAGGAAGTTGAAAATGCCAATTTTTGAAGGGGGCGGACACTTGGCTATATAGAATCGAGCGCTATTTCGCGGTGAAGGGGTTAACAAAAATTGAGAAACTGACAGCAGCGGCTCTCTGTCTCGAGGGGAAGGCATTGGCTTGATTTCGGTGGCATGAACAGAGACAGCCCTTCCGATCATGGGGCGAATTTACAGACCGCTTCTTAGAGAGATTCTAAGACATCAATGAAGGAGAATTACAAGAGCAATTATTGGCTCTAAATCAGGATGGCTCCGTGCTCGAGTACCAGGAACAATTTGAATTATTGTCGGGCCGCTTGACAAGGATCCCAGAATCAGTGTTACAAGGGAATTTTATGAAGGGGCTGAAACCAGAAATTCAGGTGGCAGTGCATCTATGGAAACCAAAAGGACTGAGTGATACCATGGAATTGGCACAGATGATCGAGGAGAAAAATAAGGTAGAACGGTCCAGCAGGATTACTGTCGATGGAGGTACATCCCGTACCAGCTTCACCGAAGGTGGGTCTAAAATTCAATCCTTGGGAATCCAGAAAGAGGCTATTACAGACAAGTCAAGAATGCGAACTGGGGAGTTTAAAAGCCTTACTGAATCCGAGATTCAGAACAAAAGGGCCAAGGGGATATGTTTTTGTTGTGATGAGAAGTACTCTCCCGGGCACCAGTGCAAGGATAGGTCGTTGTAGGTGTTGACCGTTTGTGACAAGGCGGGCAGCGAGGAAGAGATCGAGCAGGAGGAGATAGACAACTTCGGCACCACATACGGTGATACAACAACAGTTTCTAGATTCACCTTGAGAACAAGGTGTCTTTGTGGGAGGGGAATATTGTTGGGCCCAGATCACTTAAAGTTTATAAGAAGCGTCATAAGGCATAAGGGCCGTTCTGGTCATTTATTATTGTTTTAGGTGAAGTATTAATAGGAGTCAATGGGGAGGATTGGGGAGGCAAAATTCGATTTATCATTATACTAGTCGATTAGGGTAATTGGGAGAGTCGGCTTCCTCTCGGCTTCCTCTCGTAAGTAAGCCAAACTACTTATAATTCAATCTTTATTAATAAAGATTTGATTTTTCTTCTCCGATTCAATTTGGGTTCTATCATTTTTGTCTAACAGTCAAGAATCCATGAAACACATACTTTAACCAGCTACATACCAGTGTTCCTATATCCTGCTCAATATAAAAGGGACTCAGTTTGCTGCTAGCACGCTGTGGACAAATGAAGAAAAAAAAAGAGAAATATATTAAATAAAATAAATAGCAAAGGTATAATTTTAATTTTTTTACTAGATACAAAGCCTTGAAAGAACAATAAGTATAACTGTTTGAGTTAACTTATTCAAAGGAGAAACACAACTTACTTTAACAGATAATGACAGAGACAATGCCACTGCACCACGTAAACCAGACCAAACGAGAATAACTGCCTCTTTCCACTCCAAACCATATCCACAATAACACAGAGCAGGGTACAATACTCCAACAACAATGATACGAGATACTAGAACTAGGAGATAGAGAAGTATGAGGTAGCACCATGAAGTCCCTGAAGGAAAAACAAGAACAACCAACACTTAAACTGTCACTTTGCATCCATAATTAGCAGCCTTTGCACAGTTTCAATCAGATTTCAGCACAGAGATTACGAAATTTTGCAGTTTTTTATCTACAACTAGGTTTACTGCACCTCCCTCCCTCCCTCTTTCATAAAATGAAGGATGATGATTCCTATAACTGTTCAATGTTTTTTTTTTTTTTTGAAACAGTATAACTGTTCAATGTATCACTGCAAGGTTGCTACGAGGACAGTTTCAGTGGGACTCACTTTGGACTATGCTATATTTCTTTTCAATCAATTTTATACACATAAACTGTGAAATCATTTGACCACTATAGCTTGTAAAGCATCTTCAAAAAAAAAATAAATAAATACAAAAATTATGCCTTGGTATTAAAATAGGTAGATCTTTTAAACTACCAACTTCTTAAGAGATACGCACCATCATTCTTGAAATGCTTGTCACTATGAAGAACCCCCTCAGCTATAACAATTCCACTGCCAAAAACATGTGAATAGTCATTACTGCACGCTCCAGTATACTATATACTATTTTTTCCTGAAAACAGAGCCATATACTATTTTTTCCTGAAAACAGAGCCTCAAGTTCCAAAATATTAAAAAAGGACACAATTGCAATTTTTTTGCCAGACTAGGTCAAGTGAGACTTTCTAAATGGGTTACTAAAAGAGTACATGGTTCTTAGCACTACATAACATTTAAAAATATAAATGTATGACAAAACAGATTTTACAATGAAAATAATTTATCCTCAACTATGTGAAGAATTTAGGATAAAATAATGGCATTTCAATTAAACAGAAGATGTGCCATTGGTTGCACTCACAAATATAACCCCGTCAGGTCATTTAATATCTTTTTTATGAAGTCAAAGCCATTTGCAGACCCTTTAAAACTTCCTGGTGGCATATATCAATAATAAACTCCAGTACAATTGAACTTCCTCACCAAAGAAATTTAGATGTCATTTTCTCATTATCTGACACCAAGTTTAAGAATCTCAGAGAGAAGACATGAAAAAGACAAAATCCAAGATTGACTTCATTGTATCCAACCAACAAAAAGACAGAAGATTCATCCATATGAAAATTTGATTAGTACATGTAAAAAGGTCCGCTGATAGTCAGACTGACTCATTAGCTTAGGATGGCGTTTCTCTTCAACAAATTTTTGTTAATGAATATTCATAATTCATGCCTTTATGATAAATTTGGTCTAATAAATAAAGCTTCATTCTCAAAAAAAATTACATTGTGGAGGGTATTACAGCAAAACATGTTAAATTACTTTAATGGGAGGCAGTAAAATTCCACAATCTGCACTCTCGTCAGGTCAAATACCCTTTTTACAACTACAAACAGCAGCTAAGTAAAATGAACTACAGATATTCACCCATATTCAAAGTAAAGAAATATAACTTCAATCACATACCGACCTTAAGATAAAAATCAGAGTATTTGCAATATAAGCAACCATTTCCCTGAGCAAAGAAACAAGAGAGATATCTATTACAACCACCAAAAAATCAGAAACAATTCTTGCATAAAGTCTACTGATTGTGACAATGAAACTTTCACATTTATTTCATGTAGTCAATAAATTTCATGGTTGTTAAACAGGAGAGCAACCACGGAATTCATCAGTAATATAGTTTTCATGAAAGATGTAGTTAACAGAGTCTTTCGCAAGGGGATCCTCCCAACATAAAAACTACATTCCGGAACTAACATATTGAATTAGATCAAATGAACAGATTGTAGTATTAATACCAGAAGTGATGTAAGCTTTGTTGACTTTCACCCTTAAAAGCCGTTTTAGCAGCTGCTGCATAAAACCTGTGCAAAGTGCAAAATGTAAAGATTAAGATGGATCCAAACTCCAGATAGAGACAAGTGATAAAGGGGGATCACACTGTTCTCTCTCAATAACACATTTCCTAGTTTTATGACAATAAACTAAAAGCTGTGGAAATGAAAGCAACAGGAGAGATTAAAAACATAAACCAAACTAATGGGAGAACCTCACCAAGACCAATATAACTTACATCCCCAGAGTCATAACAGACAAGACACCTGACACCTCTGCCACATTTTGAGCCTATTAAAAAGGCAAATATTTCATTGGAAGAAAAGAAAGAGTAAAAATAACTTCAAATAAACCTATCCTAACAAGAGTGTACCTCACATAAAAAGAGAAAAACATGAGTGAGAACCATAAATTCCAGAAACCCATGGTGGAGAAGAAGGGAGAGAGAGGGAGAGAACAGAACAAGTAAAAGGAGATAGGAGGAGAGAATATGACATGTAAATAGAGAACCATCGCCAGCAAAAAAGAGAAAACAAAGGCCAAAACTGGCCCATGAAACAAGAACACAAAAGATCTCTAATCAGCTTGTGTCAATAGGATAAGTTTTCTTTTACAAAGTGAGGGGGAGAAATGGGCATCTTAGTGTAGGAGTCAGTAACATCACTAACATACAAAAATAAAGTTGTTGTTAAAGCTGGAACATGGATAACTCAACCTATATCATTTCAACACTAGAAAACTCTGGTTTTCAAGTTCCAATGGAGAAACTAGATATTTAGGTGTTGTTTGGTGACTAGCAGAGATTTTCAAGTCCCCATGTGAGCCACATCTTAGATCCCAAAAAACTTCTTTGTATGCACCTTTATCTTATTTGCCATTTTGAAAAATAATGTTTCCATGCACAACTACATAGCAATCCAATCCTCACATTCTTTAGCCATTTACAATTATAATTGCAAGCCAAGTCCTCCTCCAGCTTGCAATTAGAATGAGCATGCATGCGCTCTGACCACTGGTCTCATATTTTTCTAAATTTATCTCCTCAAATGGGGCAGCACCTAGCTGAGCTGACTCTTGGATAACCGTAGCTGACATATTCTGTCTTTATTAAGATCAGCCAAATGTGACTATTCCACTTGGCGTGTTAGTCAAAATGAGTCAAGCACATTAATTTTTATTATAAAAAACCAAAGGAATGAATGGAGCACAAGGTGTGTTATGTTTTGCCCACAGTTTTACTCTCTAAATTTTTATTCTTTTTAGTAAAACTGCCACTTAAGTCAAATAAATGCTCTCAACCTAGTTACAAATAAATTCTCTGAATCAATGTCTCTGACTCTGTAAGTATTGAGAGAGAAATTTCCGGATACTGTCATTTTGTTCAAACTGTGTCTATCTCTTCATGTCAATCAGTGATCAAACTCGAGAACCAACTTTTTGTCTTCTTCTTTCCTCTTTCATTTTTCAACATCACTATTCTCTTCTTCAATTCTGTGAAGATGAGGGGGGGGGAAATCTTGGTACATTCTTCCTTCTTTTTACCTCTCTTCTACCATTCCTTCTTCCCTTCTTCTTTGTTCTATTTTTTCTACTCATTCCCACCTCTCGTGCTCCTAATGCAGGGAGAAGGGCGGCACTGCACCTCCAATTCTTCCCTACCTCGTAAAACTAGTACTTGACTCTGAGTTTACCAAAAATTGCTCTTTCATATGCCTTTTTGTCTGATCTCAAAATCAATCTCAGCAGCACTGCACCTTCCAATTCTTCCCTACCTCGTCAAACTAGTACCTGACTCTGGGTTTGTGCATGGACGTATATTATACCATATAAACTGCTCTTTTATATGCCTTTTATTTTTTCTGATCTCAAAATCAATCTCTTACCTACTAATCGCAGATATAATTCACACTTTCACTGTCCACTTCCTTGATCACTCATTTCTTCTGGCCTCAAAGTACTGAAGGTCTGAAATTACTGAAGAACTCAAGGCCAGCTTGATTCAAACTTGACCTTTATAATTTTTGTTCGAACCTCACACGCACCCAAGCAAAACCTGGTGACTACTATTCAAGGCAAGCTAAACAACCATAATCGACTCAACTCAGCTTGTTCTTCCCTACGCATCTGGTTGCAACTTGTATTTACAGATAAGGTACTATAACTTTGAAATCCCTGAATACTAAAACCTGACCTGTATATTTGACTTTGTACTTACAGCATCCCTAAATCTTGTTTTGATGTTTAAAATAAACATAAACCAAAGACCAGAAAATCCAGTATTTCCAACAATTTAAGAAGTTTCCTATAATTACTCAACACACAAAACACAAAAGACACCATGCAATATGTATATAAAGGCTAAAAGAATATCCCAGTTAGAATCTTACAGTGAAATAAGCTATGTAGCTCACAGCAAGTGTCAGTGAAATCTCTATCACAGTGTCATTGAAAATAAAACCGAGCCACAATATAGATATTAATGCCAAAGCAAGGCCAACTGCCACTCTGAACAAAGAAAAAAAAACTTAGAAGAATACAAACCATGAATAAAACTCATAGAGAAGCCAAAAAAACTGCAGAAAAACCAAAAGGTGCTGATGCATACGCCCCAAGTGAAACTTGTGATAAAAACTTGATTATTGCGCCAGCATTAAAGTGTTGGCCAAGAACCATCCGGTAGAATAGTTGATACACCACAATTGCAGTCCTAGGAAATGAAATATGAAAAGTGCACTTAGATGGAGACCAAATTTAAGCAAATAGTATGATTATCACTATCTCTTATGTCCCACCACTTCCACCCATACTTTAAAGGATAAAAGTACAAAAACAAGAAGATATGACAGCTTCTTCTTGTGACAAAGCAGAAACAGCCAAAGGTCATGTCATATTGTTTAAATAATTATACCCATCATTCATTAGGGATTCTCCTTCAATTATTGTGCTTAATTTTTTGCTTGCTCCAAGATCTTTCAACAAGGCCACAACAGCAACAGGATCAGTTGCACTAAGAAGTCCTCCAAGTAGCAACGATGTTTTCCAGTTCCAATTGTAAGGGAAAGTAAGCTGCAAAATCCAATCAAGAAAATTATGTTGAGTGGAAAAAGACCCACATTAAAAGGTGTTAAATCCATTAATAGAGGATAAGGTAGAGAAATAAGCTTCCTAGATGACTAGTTATTTTGATAGGCAACCCATCTCAACCCAACAGTGGTATCAGAGACAAGAGGCATGCGCTGGCTGAGGTCCAGTTGATACTCCCCCAAGTTATTTGTGTTTGTCCGACACGTGACGTGAGAACTAAGTTACTTTTTTGTTATGGAGTGCTCAGTTGGAAGATTGTTTCCAACATCTCCAATCTATTAGGTGAAAGCTTTGTCATGGGGGAATGCATCAAGAGAGAAAATTCCCACACTGAAAAGCATTAAGAAATGTTAACAGGTTATAAGTTGAGTATCGGGTCTCTTTAGCAGCTAGTCATTTTGATGAAACAAGTATCAGTCCAACAAAATATAACCCAGTCAAGAATGTATCTGGAATAAATCACATGAGCATACCTTTACAATAGATCCAAGACAGAAGGTTGATATGAGAACACCAGGCCCAGCTAGCAGCACCATTTGTGCAATGCACCTCTACACAAATATGAAGGCTTGCAATGAGATGCTATCTTCCTTTACCACCATTTTTGGAAGAGACCCACCCATACAGAAAGTTGATCGTGCATGATACCTTTATTACTTGCAAAAGAAGAAATGGGATGAGAATAAGAAAGCAAACCTTTATCTGATGCACTTCCATGGCAAAGGAGCTTTCAAAAAGAAGAGCAGGAAGAAAGACGCATAGTAATAGGTCAGGATTTATGTTTGCCCCTATAAGTCAGCACCTCATTAAATTTAAGATCTTACAATATAATGATAAAGATGGTACTTTTCAAATAAAACATCAATGAGAAACATACACATCCGAATCCCTGTTCCCAACCTTCCCAATCCATGGCTTGTACCATATTCTGAAAAATAAACAACAAAAATATTTTAAATATATTATTACAAAAAAAAAAATATTTTTTACAGATTTTTGTCCATGTGAAGTATAATAAAAACCTCCAGATATCTTCTTCTTTTGCCCAATATTCATAATAGAGTCGTGATATGCGTACTGCGACCTTTTACGGTCGTTCTTTACAGTCTGACGTGGATGCTTTATGTGGCATCCACGTCAGCTACTTATTTGGCAAAGAGGGAGAGAGGAGAGAGGCCGGAGCGGGAGAGGGAGAGAGGCCGGAGCGGGAGAGGGAGAGAGGCCGGAGCGGGAGAGGAGAGAGGCGGAGCGGGAGAGGGAGAGGCCGGCGGGAGAGAGAGAGGCCGGAGGCGGGAGAGAGGCCGAGCGGGAGAGGCCGGAGGCGGGAGAGGCCGAGGCCGAGCGGGAGAGGCCGAGCGGGAGAGGAGAGAGGCTGGGCGGAGAGGGCCGGAGCGGAGGGAGGGAAGGGGGGCGCCACGGCGGCCTCGGCTTCCCTCCAGCGCCATGGCGACCTTGGCCTCCCTTCCCGCGCCACGGCGAGGCGGCCCCCTTCCCTTTCCCTCCCGCGCCGCGGCGAGGTGACCTCGGCCTCCCTTCCCGCGCCACGGCGAGGCGGCCCCCTTCCCTTTCCCTCCCGCTCGGCGGCCTCCCTCTCTCTCCCTCCCTCTCCCTCCCGCTCAGCGGCCTCCCTCCCGCTCCCTCCCGCTCAACAGCCTCCCTCCTTCTCCCGCTCCGGCCTCTCTCCTTCTCCCGCTCCGGCCTCTCCTTCTCCTGCTCCGGCCTCTCTCCCTCTCCGGCTCCCGCCTCTCTCCTTCTCCGGCTCCGGCCTCTCCTTCTCCGGCTCCGGCCTCTCTCCTTCTCCGCCTCCGGCCTCTCTCCTTCTCCGCCTCCGGCCTCTCTCCTTCTCCGGCTCCGGCCTCTCTCCTCCTCCGGCTCCGGCCTCTTTCCCTCTTTGCCAAATAGGCAGCTGACGTGGATGCCACATAAGACATCCACGTCAGACTGTAAACTCCGACAGTAAACTATGGCAGTACTCATATCATTTTTCTTCATAATAATATATCACTAATGTCACTAGAATGAAACTCAGTAAACCACATAATTTACAAACCCAGGACTGATTTAAACCTGCACTAAACCAATCATGGAAAATATACATAAAACAAGTTATACATGCAAATGTACAGATCAAAAAGTATTTTGGGTCAGCAATGGAGGGTCTATCTTCAAATCATCCAATTCTAATAAGCAGACAGATATTCTGGTTACTGCACAAAAACAAATCTGTATCATTCACAATATTGATCAACCTAAATCAAACAAATGTACTATTAAATCATAATGCCATTATAGGAGTTATAAAAAGGAAATCAAAGAGAATAAATTTCCAAAAGTATTAGATGGAATCAGGCTACTTAACAATCAGTAAGGCTGTGCTCTATCTTCACAAAGTTCTATCATAATTTTTGTTTTTAACATGGAAAAATGGCAAAATCCATGTTCAGGTTTGAAACCAAGATAGAACATCATACTATTCCAAAAAGACAGTGAATAGCCCTTCAATGCTAATAAAGAATACAATAAGAGTGCATAAGTCTACAAAACCATGTTTAATTTAATGTTTGAATGACAAGTTGCGAAAAGAGTCAGTGAATAACTCCAAAACATGAAAGAAGACATACAAAGCTGTTGGCATGTCCCAGTGAGTCCAATAGTGCTTCATATTATCAGACACACTACAACTAACAAATACTGAGCAATCAAAGTTTTAGTACACATTAGCTACTGTGTATAGTCAGCTTCTAAAAGAAACCTATTCCGAGAGGCCAAGAAGCAGTGACCAGTGTTGGTACAGTTCTAGCAATGAAAATTAAGGCATTTTTTTGGATATAATAACTTAAATCAAATCAGAAAGGTTTTTGACATTTTAAGGAGCAAATTACAAAGAAATCAGGCATAGAGCAGACATAAAGCAGGAATAAAGCCTTTAAGGCGTATACTACCCCCCTCACATTAGAGAGAGCCAAGATTGCCTTTTAACTTACATGAGATCAAGAAGCAGCAAGCTGCTCGTAAAAGTATGCTATTCATTTCTTGGTGCATGCTAACCTCTCCTATTCAACCAAGTGCACTTATATTTAACAGAATTGTGATATACAACCAGTGCACCTAACTTGTGTTGTTTAAAAATTTTAAACAACAGTGAAGGCAAGAATCCGATAAATGGAAAGAGTCTTGTTCAGTAGGCCTGAGAAGGAAAGTTACTACCCTTTTTATGCCTGCTGACAGAAACACCAAAGCACTTCATCCGATTTGAGCAGTGATACTGTTGAGATTGTGATATTTAGAACTGCTAACTGCCATCTGCTTGTTAAACTATTTATTTCTTTCTGATTTCCTTCTAACTGCCATCTGCTTGTTAGACTATTTCTTTCTTTCTGATTTCCTTCTAACTGAAAAATAACACTTAGTCCCACCTCACGGCTGTGGTTAGCTTAAAGCAGTTCCATCCAACTCGAAATAGCACAGCTTAAGATAAATGTTGTTGATTGATAATTACTCCCAGGCAACCAATTTTGAAGCTCAAAGGCATTTGGTTGTATTCATATCAAACAATCACAAGGCCTAAGATAAATGTTTTTGATTGATAATTACTCCCAAACAACCAAGTTTAAAGCACAAAAGGTATTTGGTTGTATTCCTATCAAACATTTACAAGGCCTAAGAGTAAAACTGTTTTACTAGCTGTAGTAGTTTATTTAGCAGAAATAACAATCTCAGCGACCTAATTTCAAGGCAGCTTTTTGTTAAAGCCCTCACTCGTGCCTGTACATTCCACGGAGCCAACAAGTTGCGGAAACAATCAAGTATTTGCTTTTTCACAGCGCTAGTACTAGAAGTATTGTGAATTTGCTGAAACAATATCTAAAACCGACTCTTGATTGTGTAGAACTTGTGCTATGAGTTCCAGCTTGATAGACCTAGACTTCCAAGGAAGTTGTACTAACATAAACTTCAGCAGGATGAATCTGATTCATAAAATAAACTCTATGATAACTTAATTTAGCCAAGAACAGCTCATATGCACTAAAGCCAATCTGGATCGAAATAAGAGAAGCATATTAACGATCATAAGGTAAACGGTTGACGTCGTAGTATTTGAAGCTGAATATGCCTGGTGAGATCCAGCTTAAACCATTGAAGCGCACTCAATTAAGTTCCATTTTGTCAAGTAAATGTAGTATAGTCAACGCAGATTCTTCTCTACATACAATAATTTTATGTTAAAAAACGACGATGACCTTGCGCAACAGCACAAGATTAAATAAGAGAAGCAAATCGACGAAACTGGAGAAATTGAACAAGGAGGCCGTAAAACACCGTGGAAAAAAAAACAAAACCTGTTGATCTAAATTTCTAATGACGAAAGCAAACAAAAGAAAATTAAAGAACAAAAAGAAACAAGTAAAGGAATCATCTACCAATAGATCCAAGGGCGACACCAAGCACGAGCAAGGCGACAGTGTACGGAACTCTTGAGCCGCGAAGTAAATGCCTGGATGCAATTCCAAGGACCAGACACACTCCAAAAAAGATAACCGCATCTTGAGGATCAGCAGTATCCTCCTCCAGATTAACTTCGTCGGGGAACGGACCTCCCGCCACCGCTGCCATTTTACTCGCCGCTCTCTCAACTTCAAAGTTCAAACTCCTCACAACAGAGAAATCTACTGATCAGAGACCTCCAGTACTGAATTAAGTAGCTCGGGAAAGTAGAAGAAGAGAAGAAAACGAATCGGAAACAGTTTCGACAGGATTTAGGATAAGACAACACCAACACGTTCACAGAACCTTTTATTTTTTAAATTTAAAAAAAAAAAAAAAAAAAAAAAGAGGAGACGTAGACGCGCGCTCCAGTTCAGAAACGAAGGAAATTTAAAACTCGGAAGTGATTTTTAACACGAACGAGATCGAGGTGGTAGAGATTAGAATTGGGATGAGTGAAGTGCATGGCATGGGACAGCCGTCACGGCGGCCCGCCGACCGACGACAGGCGACGCGCCGACGCCACATCAGGGAATTTCATAGCCTAATAAAAGAGACTTTGGCGCGCGACTCCCGGGTTATTTGACTTTTGAGCCAGATATTACATTACGTCTTTATATGCGCCACCACGTACCCGAAAACGTAATGAGATACAAATTCCAATCCGTGACTGAAATTTTGCGAGGATGTGGTCCGTTATCTATTAAATTCTTGTTTTCTCATAATATTAAAACTGAAGGCGCGATTGAAAAATGGAATGGAAGTCACAGTGGTTAGTGTCATCGAATGTGGCAATTGGAAATTTTACGTATCAAATGCTTCTTTCCTCGAATTATCAATCTGAAGACTAGCTCGATCGAAAAATGGAATTGCAGTCGAATGTTCCACCCAAATAGCAAACAATTGTGGGAACACCTTGATGAGGGTTTAGGTTTTTTTTTTTTTTTTTTACCCATTTACCTTTTTACCGTTTAATAAACGAAACGAAAACATAATGTTTTAAACCCATTTAGTTCATTATAAGTAATGACTCAATGACAACATAATATTTTTTGCATAATAATTCTGCCTCCTGTCCTATCACGTTCCTATTTCCTTTTTCCTTCTACTCCTCTCCACTTTTAACATCTCTTTTTGATTTATTGTTATTATAATTTTTCCTAAGCTTTTAGTGTTTTCTTTTACCATTTATTACCAGATGTTTGTTTACCATTTATTACCAGATGAGTAATGCCATGTCACGGCGGGCGTGTGCAGTTTTTACGCACGGCCCGAAAACAAACATGAAGATATCTATCGTCGTGACGGCTTGGAAATACTCTATAGAATGGATATACATGTAAGGCCAAATTTGATTTCAAACCCGAACGAAGCTGAATCTACTTGTCTGATCTAACAGCTCATTGTGAAAAAGAAAGCAGAACTAAGAAAATAGTTGTTTGATCCCCAGCTAATGTCACCAGCTGGGACTCATTTCCTTGTTTGCTTATTCCAAACCAATGTCTCTCAATTACTCTATCACTATTCGTACAAAACATGTCATGTTTTATGGTTGATATGAACTTAGGCAACACTCCTTAACATTCTGACAAGGACGTCGGAGAAAAACCGCAGATGAGATGCTACATTATCATCACATTATCATCTCCTTGTAGAAGGCTGTTTATTTAAAAAATTTAATGGGTTCAACGATATTCTTATTCTAAGTGTCTAACATATAGTTTTATACGGGAAAAAATAATATAAAAGTCCCAAATCTAACTAAATCTTAGAAAATGAAAATAAAACTTAACCAAATAATATGTTTCTGATCACAAGGACAAATTACAGGAATCTCATTATACCCCGCCCAACCTAAGGTGACTCGAATAAAACTGGAGCCATCCAATCAAGATCTCAATATACCTCCACCTGACACTTGCTTCCAGTTAAAGCATCGCTAAAGTGACTCGCACAAAATCAGGGTCACCCATTTTCAAAAATTCATCATACCCAAACCCAACACATGTTTCAAGTCCAATATGGGCAAAAGTGATTTATAAAACCAGAGACGTCCATTTAGAATCTTATACCAACAAATGCTTCTACCTTGTCAAAGCAAACCTATGGCGACTCACAGACCTACAATCTCATCGTTTGTCCTGTCCAACCCAAACGTCACATGGCTGGTTTAGTCGTCAAATCAGGCTCTTTTACCCAAGTGCCAAACACTGAAATTGGGACAAAGTACAAATAAGAAAAAAAAAATTGCTTGAAACAACTATTGAACCTAATTTGCCCCTTCCGCTAAACCAAAAGCTTACTCAAAAGCAAACCATTTTGTCAGTGGCATGTTTAGAAGAATGATATTCTAAATGGACGAACTCAGTTATGTATCAGTCGCCTTAGTTGGATAAAAGAATGCCATTCCGAATGGACGAATCCAGTTTTGTGTTGGTCACCTTACGACTGATTTGACTTGAAAAAAGTGTTGGGTCCACTTCTAAATTGGATAGAATAATGAGGTCGTTGATGGGTACCTCTGGTTTTGTATGAATACGCCTTCTCAAAAAGTAAGGATTTCTCAATGCAGTAATAACGTCATATGATATAACTCAGCTTCCATAGCGGTGATATGAGGTCTTCAAGGTATTATAGCACAAGTAGCATCCACGTTGCAGTCCAAGTAACCAATAAACTCGGAAATAAAATAGGCAAACATTTATTTGTTTTAATAAAATATTATTTTCTTATTCTATAGGTAAGTTCTAAACCCTAGATTTTCTTTTACCTGGACCGCCAAGTCACAGTGTAAAACCTCAAAGTAAAAGGAGTACTGATATCTTTTTTCGAAAAAAGATCAGAAAATATTGAGATCAAATAAAACCTCTGATTTTGCCATAGAAAGCAGATTAAAGGCCACCAAACCTGTGAGCTTCAAACTTTTGACTCTCTTTAGGGACCTCTCCAATAGTACTAATAGTTGCTGCTGGACTGACGTTGAAGTACTTTATAAACGACTTGTGATCTCAGATGAATATGTAGAGCCCATTATTCTATTTGTACATGAGACCCCTACTTCAGACAAGAGGTTGCAAATTGCTGATAATGTATAGGCAAGACAAGTATCATTGTTGTTCTGCATGGAGACAAATTTTAATCAAACCATAACATAAATAGCGAACATACATATATAAATGCTCGTATAAATGCACATGCTTGCAAACCTTCATGGAGAGGAAGAAGTCTAATACAGCAAACCGAGAGAGTGAAACACGTATTAAATAAAGAATGCAACAAAAAAACGTAAGTAAGAAAGAAAAATTAAAATAAATGAGCGATAGACAGAATGGATGAAATAAAGAAAGTCAGACAGAAGTTAGGAAAGAAGGAAAGAAAGTCAGACTGAAGTTAGGAAAGAAGGAAAGAAAGTAAGAATGAATGATAGAAAGAAGAAAAGAATGAAAAAACACTGAATGAAAGAAAGAAAGTAAGGAAGAATGAAAGAAAGAATAAAAGAATGAAGAAAACACTGAAAGAAAGAAAGAATGTAACAAACAAACAAGCACTTGAGTCAAGAGCAACCTTTTCCCAGCCACCCGGTGCTTCATTGGATTCATGTAATGAAGTGAAAGTGCCTTAAATACAGGGTTTCAACAGCAGCTGCAAGTTTAGACATTGAAAATTATCAAAACTCTATAATTTACTGAATAAATGGTGTCTTCCCAAGTGCTTACATTTACTGATGGAAGGGATAGGTCCCTTAAGTCCATCCATTGCTGATAAAACTGAAAAACAGAATAAATGGTTAATGTGTATGCAACTTTATAAAAAATTATATATAAATATAAAAAGCGTTCTAGGTAAATGGTGGATTTTAGGTTCTGTAATCACTCTTAGAGAGGACTAATAACTATGCTTAGGTTCATAAACTTTCCAAATAATGTGTTTCTTCTCTAGGGATAGTCTTAAGTAACGATTACAAGAAAGAGTTCTAGGTGGTAAAGAATTTCTCTAAAGAACCATTTTCTCTTTGGAGTTTTAAGGTTAGACCGTCTTTGGATTGGAACAAAAACAAAAAAAAAACACTGTTAACACTCAAGGGTTTTCAATGACACTTTAGTTTGATTTTCTGGATGAAAGACCCATCTTTGGATAAGAAGCACAATTAGTTGAACCTCCCCCTTCTCTCCAAACATAAAACACTGAAAGCAGAACACATAATGATGTACAGAAGAATGCCAAACAAAAGTTATTCTCAAACCACATGGAGAATAACATTTAACCTTGCTGAAGTGACAAGTGGAGTCTACAATCTCAGATTGGCTATTGCAGCTTCCACTCATGCATGGTTTCAAGTACATACATTAATCTTCCTATGTATTAAATTCCCATTATAGCATCTTACAGAAGAAGAGACAGATAAAAGACGTAGAGGGAGAGAATTAAATTCTGAAACAGAATTTAGGAGAAAACCGAGTGAGAGGGAAATTTAGCTATAGAGAAATGAGAGAGAAAATAGAAAGAGAGAAAGAGAGGGAATGAGAGAAGGATGTAAAATCAATCTAGATAGCTTGGACAAACTATTAAAAACTAAGGATCTAATAATTAACCAGCAGAAAAAAGCATATGATCAGAACTAGATATTGTTGCTTTCTTATATTCCAAATTCCCATGCATATCAAAAGATAAGCATGGCAAGGCATTACTTATCCAAAAGGTGTCATAACTCAGAAATCTAGTCCGAAATAACCTAAACATATATATGGAGCTTGTAGGTGAACTGCACCAATCATTCTTCAATAAAGCCGAAGCATATGAAAGTTGGACATGTTTGGCACATCATAAAGTATTATAATTACCATCAAAACAGTTATTGTAAACAATTTAAAAGAATAATTAAAACCTTCAAGTGATTTTAATTGCTTGAAGACCCCACATGTGACAGATGAAAAAGGAATAATAAGAAAAATTTGTATATGAGTGATTTAATAATTTATAATGTGAATGGTGCCTCACTCATTAAGATACAGAGATTATCCGCATTAATGTATTACAGCTGAGTGGAGGACGCGGCGGCTCCTCTGCCCCATTAACTGCCCCTACCTCTTCATTTGAGGCCTTTTATAAAGATAATGTTTCAAAGGGTACTAATACCATAAAAAAAATGTTTCAAAGGGTACACATCATTCCATATAATATGCTGGAAAAAATGTTTGGAAGAAACTAAAGGACCTACTTGCCAATAATAAGCTCAGATTGAGAGAGGAGGAGCTTCCATCGGAGAGAAGGGGCTTTTGTCGACAGGGAGAAGGTCAGCCGCAGGTACGCCGAAGAATCTCGCGGCCGGAACAGCGGAGAAGGTGGAGCGCGGGAACGCCGGAGAAGGCCGCATGAATGCTGGTGGAGAAAACTCGGTAGCGGGAAGAGCTAGTGGCCGAGAAGATAAGTTTTTGGGAGCGGGACTTAACAGGACTTAGAATTGTTTCTGTCGGGAGGCGGCGGGAAGTAGGAACTTAGGAGATAAATTAAAATGTTACCCGTGTAACGTGTGCGAGAACTTTGGTCCCGATTCAAATTGGGACCTAATAATTTCATATGGGCTGTTTAGGCCCAAAAGAATCAGATGGAAATCGGACCCAACTGCCGGATTTTATTCCGCCGGCGGTTGGGTCAGATTTTGGGGTATTCCGCTGACGAGTCTATTACACCCGCCGGCGGAATCGTCTTCTGCCGGCAGATAATTTTCCATCCGTCCGTGGAAGTGTGTTTTTTAGTAGTGGTTGTAAAATCATAAGTCCTAAAAGACAATATAAACCCTAGGCATACAGCCGTATTTCTGATTCGCTGATACAAGGCACTTTTCTGGTAATATACTTACAACAATCAGCACTCAAATGCATATAAACACAGTTCAAACTTACTCAAGGTATTATATATATATACAAGATTATTGCACATGCTACAAAGGAAATAGTTGTAAGTATCATATGTTGATCTCATCCAGCAAGAGAATCTCATAAACGCCAGTTCTCAAATGAAGCTTTTTATGGCGCATCACTTCTTGGAGATCTACAGTTCCTTAGCACACTACTAGAAAAGAGGTTTATAATGAGGGTTTTGCTCCAAACACTACTAAAAACCGTGCCTTCACCAGCGGTTTTTATAAAGTAACCGCCGATATATATTTTCTATACCGGCGGTTAATAAAAAAAACCCCGCTAAAAACACAGGGGTATATTTCTCCGGTACAGATTTCTGTACCGGCAAAATCGTAAATAAACGCTGATACAGATTTCTATACCGGCGAAACGTAAAAATCGCCGGTACGTTCCGGCGAAACAAAAAATCAAAAATCCCCCTGCGACTTAAGGCGAAATTCCGAAATTCCTCTCTCCCGCTTCCTTCTCTCCCGAGCTCGGCTCCCGCGCGACTTCGCTCTCCCGTTCCCGGCCCTGCTCTCCCGGCTCCATCCGAAATTCCTCGCTCCCACTCCCTTCTCTCCCGAGCTCGGCTCCCGCGACTTCGCTCTCCCGTTTCCGGCCCTGCTCTCCTGGCCCCGGCTTCGCTCTCTCGCTCCCTTCTCTCCCGAGCTCTGCTCCCGACTTCGCTTTCCCGTTCTCCTGCTCTCCGGCCGGCTCCGTCCTTCGCCCTCCGGCCGGCTCTGTCCTTCGCTCTCCGGCCACTCCTCTGCTCTCCCGGCTCCGTCATTCGCTCTCCCGGCTCACTCCTTCGCCCTCCTGCTCCCCTGCTCTCCCGGTTCCCTCCTTTGCTCTCCCGCTCCCCTGCTCTCCCGCCCTAGGCCGTGTTGCAGCCGTTCCCCTTCTCAGTACCAGTATGTTTTCTCTTCGTTGTTTTTTGTCATGATATGAGTTGGATTTTTGGGGTGTGCACTTGGATATTGACAGAAGAATTCATATGTTGTTTTAAGGAAGAGAGATATAGAGATAGAGAGGAAGATTTAAGGAAGAGAGAGAAATAGATATCAAAGAGATAAAGGGAGAAACAAAATTAGAATCTGATACTGGATTTGGTAGTAAACCGAGTGAGATTAATATTAAACTAGACAGATATCAGAGAGAAATAGAAAGAGTGAGAAAACGAGAGAGAAAGAGAAAGAGAGAGAGAGAGAGATAAAAGGAGAGAGAGAGAGAGACATAGAGAGAGAGACATAGGAAGTTTTTATCTTGATAGAGAAAGACAGATAAAGGGAGAAAAAGAATTAGAATCTGAAACTGAATTTCGGACTAAACAGAGTGAGATTAATATTTAACTAGAGAGAAAGCAGAGAGAAAGAGAGAGAGAGAGAGAGAGAGAGAGAGAGAGAGAGAGAGAGAGAGAGAGAGAGAAATAAGAGATGTAAAGGGAGGGAGAGAGAGAAAGAGAGAAATAAGAGATGTAAAGGGAGGGAGGGAGAGAGAGAGAAATATAAGTGAGAGAGGGAAATTGTTTTAGAGAGAGAAATATAAGCGAGAGAGGGAAATTGTTTTCCTCCAATGTTGATTCCTTTTATGTATTTATGATTGTGCTCACTCAATTTTGCATTTCAAGGTCAAAAATTTGTATGGTTTTGTTTTCTTTTTAATTCTTAGTTTACATTTAAAAATGCCTTCCTCTGACTCCTCCTGGGGTGGAGATTATAATATTAATTTGCAATCATTGAGTTAGTGAAAATCTTTCTGCGCGTGGTTATTCCATTATTTTAGTTTGTGTGGTTGTGTTTTTTTATTAGTTAATGTAATTTGAGTTTTTATGTTATGTTATTGTTGGATATTTTTAAGGAAGTTTGTTAGTAGAAACCTTCTCTAGGGTGTGGAATAGGATCTTACTTCAAATGATCTGAATTGTTATAGTTTGTATTTGTGGTATGCCACAAAGATGGACTATCTCAATGACAGGAGCTGGATGGACTATTGGAATGACGAAAAGGTGCAAGAGATATCTAAGAAGAACAAGGTCAATCGTTTGAAGCAAGTGGTCCTTCACACGCACGGGACGAGGTCTTTTTTCTTCAGCATTATGAACAACAGGTAAGTAGTTTGGAACTTTTTCTAATGATGGCACACGTGACAAATGTGGAAGTTTCTACACTCAAAAAATCCTTCAGTCATTCTATTTGAAAGCTAACTAGTTATGTCTTTTTTGCAGGAACAATTATGGCGGGAGGCAATTGCTCGCCAGATTGCGGACTCACGTGATCCTTCAGATTTGAGACATGTATTGGATCACCTGCACAGTGGACATCATGGGGGATACGAGAGGGGGTTTGGCCACGGTTTTTATCGAGGTAAAGTCGGTCGTTTGCACAAGTCGGCATCCCAACAAGAGACTTATGCATTGAGGGAGGAAGTGGAATTGTTGAAGGAGAAAGACGCCGAGAGAGATAGAGAGTTGGCCGTTACTCAAAGGGAGATGACAATTATGAGGGAGCAAATTGCCATACTGACACAACAACAACAAAATATAGGTATTTTATATTTGACTTTATATTAGGTTTTGAAATTAAGGGCAACATAATTTATAGGGTAAGAAGTAATTGTTGTTTTCATTTGTGTTATTAGGCGAACAACATGAGAGAGGCCATGCTGAAGGGGAAGACTGAGCTGGGAGTCAGTTAAGCTTATTTTGGGACTTGGATTTTTTGTGTATTCAGTTTAGAATTTTACTGAACATTAGAATTATGTATTTATTGCTTAATTTTTTCATATGCAATGAATTTTGAGTTTCAACTCTGAGTTTCATATATGTAATGAATATGAGTTATGTAATTACAGTGCATATCAGTAATTTTTGAGTTTCTACACCGGCGATTTTTTCGCTTAAAACCGCCGTTGTAACTACGTAGAAAAGTCGGCGAAGGCTCTTTATAGTGTTTTCAACGTCGATCTATAACCGCCGGTGGAGTTTACTTTCTCCGGCGGTTACAAACCGCCGGAGAGAAAATTTTGTACCAGCTTTTTTTAACAGCCGGTGAAGAAATTTTTGCCACCAGCGGTTGGAAGCGTCGGTAGAATTTCTACCGATGCAGTCATCACCGATGAAGGCTAGATTTTTAGTAGTGAAAAACTTCAGTAAAACCGTTTGTGCCGACAGTTTTGCTTCTCTTTTTCAATTGTTAGGGTACTAGCTAGATAACATATTGACACCTTTTGTCTAGGCGCCCTATGCTTGAACGTGATCATAATCTGTGATGTGGTCATGCGGCTGCCTTAGATTGAAGAATGACAATGATTGAGTTGCTTAGATTATAATATTTACTAATTTGATAATTAACACAACAAGTTATTTGCTTAGATTCAAAATCCTAGGCTGTATTAATCGTAAGCAAAGAGATCTCATCAACTTTAGGCCGAAAAAAAGAAAGCTCAGCGGTGGCAGTGAGACTGAGATGCCGTCGAAATCCGGCTTCAGCGAAAGGAAATAGGGAGAAAATTTTACTTGGGATTTGTTTGCTTCACGACAGTCCAAAACCATAGTTGGCTTAGTCCCAAAATTACACCATGGTTAAAGTAGAAGGTAGAACCCTTATCTCAACGGTGAACTGGACCCTATCGTCGGTAAAATTTCCCACAACGGGTTTTCTTGTTTGCCCAAACCAGGCCAGCAGGTCGACTCGGATGGGCTTCCCTGGGCCTCAAACTCGATGGTTTTAAGCCTAAACTGCCGGGTAATCCCATTTTTATACTTGTGTAATTATGATAAAATTATTAAATTGTGTATTCGATAAAGCTTACAAAATTGGCAAGCTTGGACTAGGAATATTGTATTAAAAGAAATTCTTCAATTTTAGGACTTTTTCTTGTAATTTATCCTAAAATAGGGAATTTCAGTTTGCTCATTTTATAGTAAAGACGTCTCTGAATCTTATCCATTTTGAATGTGAAAACTAGTCATTTAAGAGCTGTCTCATGTACTTCCTATTTATTGCTTGAAATGCTAAAATAATTTTGCCTCCTAGTGGTAGTATCAGTTTGTCCACTAATATCAAGTGACTTATTTTCATGTTATCATCTTCGGTGCTAAATTTGTTTTCCTATATGCATGTTCATGAACTTGCATATTGAGTTTATTATTTAAAGTAGCAAAACATTTAGCCTCCCAAGATGTCATTTTTCTTGTTGTTGTTAAATTATTAGTTGAGAAAGCCTCCAAATATCCACTATCTACTATCTTTTCCAAATTTTAGTTCTCAATCATACTTGGAATTTTACTGAATACTCTCTCCCTTATTGGAGAAATGAAGCACACATAAAGGGAGCACTTACAAGTTTTTCACTTGGATAGGCTCCATTAATGCAACTTGTTCTATGTTAGAGTATTTATTTTTTCTTAATTTTTGTCCTAAACTTATTTTATTGCATGTAGGGCTACATTGAATTAAAGTATAAAATATTTCAGCTCTATTTCCTTGTTTAAATTGATTAATAATCTTTAAAAAGAAAATGGGAACATAGAAAATTATTAGAATGATGGGACTCAAATGCTGCAGACAATTTAAATGAATTACCTGTTTGTACAATAACTATGTAAATACATGAAAATTTAATAAAGCAAATAAAAAAGGAAAAAAAAAATAATACTTAAAAATCGTCAATAAATATATAAAATACCAATAGTTTCAGCCATATGTAATATTGCAATCGTCCATAAAAACTGTTGCCGATGGCTTTTAAGACTTTACGGACAACTTCTAACCGTCATATAAACCTTTTTATAGCAGTGGCAGTTATCATGATAATTTTCTTTTTCGCCCTTGCATTAATAGTACATGATGGTATAACCGCTTTTGATGTCATCTATTGATTCAGAGACTGCATCACCCCAAGGAGAAGCCTAATTCAGAAAGGCCATAGGCCGATGTTCCAACGGCCGCCTCATTGTAAGAGATAAATTTAGAATATATTTTGTTGTCTTCGTTGTAGAAGTAGAAGACAATATATTGGCGAAGGTTATACATCAATTTATAGTTGTGGAGATATTTTGTTTACAATAAGATAGGAGTTTCAAATTTGAATTGTGAGATCTTGAAGACATTGCAAGTCCTTTCATCAAAGACTAGCATAATAAACACATTTAGTTGAATTTGTTGGCTTGTAGACTAAAAGATCATGGGTTGTTTGTACACCCCCTCAAGTTAACATGTAGTTGTGAAACAATTAACTAGATTAGAAAATGATTATGCGCCTACCATGATAGGCCTTTGGAAAGATTATCAGCTAACTGATCAACCGTGGGAATGCAGCGAACTTGAAGACATCCTAATTAATCAGTTCCCTCACAAAATAATACTCGAATTTGATGTGAAACATCAGATTTGCAGCAATGTAAGTGGCTGAGAGTTTGTCACACCATGTTATCGGTTTCTGAACATTTTTAACTCGAATCACTTTGAGCACTTGAAGTAGCCCTGCCATTTTTTAGGCAGCTGTGGTCATGGCGCAATATTCAGCTTCGGCACTTGACCGTGACATTGTGGATTGCTTCTTTGAACAGCGGGAAATTAGATTATCACCAAAAAACACACAAAATCCTGTAGTGCATCTATTGTTGTCTAGGTTGCCTGCTCACTTTGCATCCGAGAATACATCAATATCAAATGATTAAATTGGTGGAGATTAATATCATAATTCAAGATGCCCTTGAAGTAGAGTATAATACGCTTGTCGACAACCCAGCGAACAACATTGTGGTGCTGCAGAAACTAGAAAACTTGGTTTACCATGTATTACAAGTCTGGGCTAGTGAGAGTTAAATATTGCAGACCTTCAACCGCAGATCGATAGAATGTTGGATCTGACAGGGGTGAACCTGAGGCAGCACCTTCTGTGTTGGAAAGTGGCATTATATCATCCACATAGTAATTGAATGGTGGTTGGTTTGACTACAGGACTATAAGTTTCAAAGAAGTCAAGTCCTTGTTGATGAACCCCTTTCACTACGTGATGCACTTTAAAGCGGTCAACTGTTTTATTAGTGTTCTTTTCGAAAAATCCATTTGCAATTGATGGGAATGCAATCGAATGGGGACTAAAGTCCATGTATCATTAGCAAGCAAGGAATTGTTTTCTTCTATCATCACAGCTCACCAATGGCTGATCTTTACTGACTTGGAATAGCATGATGGTGCATAATAAAGGATTTTCGGATGCATCTATTTTTATGGCATCAAAGGTTTTTGTTGAAGGCTGTTTGTTTGAGACCTTGTTGTCATTTGATGAGTTCATAGTAGCGCTATGGCACTCGGAGGTGCCACTATAGTAGTATGGGAAGGTTGGGTTGCAAAGGAGAAGTCAATTGGGAGGAAGATGAAGAAGACTATAAGAGTGTTGAGAGGAAGGAGTGGGTGAGGCAATTACGAAATATGGGCCCTGAAAAGTAGGTCATGAGGCATATGTAGACAATAAAGTGAATTTTGAAGAGAAGATAAAATCTTTGTAGGAAAGATTGGGTACATACATGAACCAAGGGCCAAGTAAGGTGGTAGAGTTTTGACACCTAAGGCATGTTGTGATACTCATGTTTATGTTTGGAGTATGCTTGTAAGCGAGGAAAAGAGAGGCACTCCAATACAGGAAGAAAATTGTAATCTTGCTTTTTGTGTAATAAATGTTCAAGTGGAGAAACAATGTTTTTCGATGGATGGGGATTTCGATTAATGACAAAAACAATAGTATAGAATGTGGTGTCCCAGTGAGAAGAGGGAACCAAATGAACTATGAGATAAAAGAGCAAGACATATTTCAATGATATGCCGATGCTTCCTTTCTACAATCCCCATTTTGTGGGGGCATGTATGGACATGAAATTTGAAGTGTTGTGTCGTGACTTGCTTAGTAAGATTGAAATGCATAACATCAAAATTCTACACCCCCATATGTCTGCATGGTTTTAATTGTAGTGTGGAGCTGATTTTGAACTAAGGTTGTGAATTGTGAAAAATAGATTAAATGTCAGGATTGGATTTAAGAAACAATATCCAAGTGAAATTGCCAAAAATATCAATTATAGAGAGATAATACTTAAAACCACCAACAGAGATTATAGGAGCCCGTCCCAAACAATCAAGGGAAAGTAAATCCAAATGATGAGTGGCATGAAATTTATTTTGAATAAAAGGAAGAACATGTGATTAACCTCATGACAAGGCTCACATAAAATAGAATATTTATTCTTGCTAAAGGGAACAAAAATAGATTGTAATATTTTCTTGGTGACCGCATAGGATGGATGTCTTAATCTATCATGCCAAATGATGGAAGACTCTTTGTCATTCCTTAATAAAGAAGGTAGCAGTATGAAATTTAAAAAGAGTAATGCTGGTTGCACCTTGCCCAAGTACCTTATGGCATACCACTTGATGTGGATACTACAACGGGCATCCACATTAGAATCCTGGCAAGCATTTTTTAGAAAGAGTAATGCTAACGGTACGTTACTGTAGCTGTACAGCTGCGTACTATCTGACGTGGATGTCTCATGTGGCGTCCACGTCAGAAGCCTCATGGGGAAAAAGAAAACCGGAACTTTAGGTTTCTGATTTTCCCTTCCATTCGTCTCTCTCCGTCCCCTCTCTCGCCGTCCCCTCTCTCACCGTCCCCTCTCTCTGCCCTCTCGCTCCCTCTCGCGTCCTCTCTCTCGTCCCTCTCTCGCTCTCCCCTTCTCATGGGGAGGGGAGGCCCCCTCTCTCTGGCCTCCTCCCCTCTCCTCCCTCGCTCTCCCTTCTCTCGGCCTCCTCCCTCTCTCCGCCTCCCTCCTCCGAGGCTCCAGCCTCCCGCTCCGGCCCCCTCCCGCTCCGCCCCCCGCTCCGCCTCTCCGCCCGCCCCCCCGGCTCTGGCCTCCCCTCCCGCCTCCGGCCCCCTCCCGCTCCGGCCCCCTCCAGCCTCGGCCTCCCTCCCGCTCTGGCCTCCTCCTCCTCCTCCCTCCCGTTCCTCCCTCCCACTCAGACCTCTCTCGCTCTGGCCTCCCTCCCACTCCGACCTCTCTCGCGCTCTGGCCTCCCTCCTGCTCTGGCCTCCCTCCCTCTCGGCCTTCCTCCCACTCCGGTCTCCCTCCCTCTCTCTCCCGCTCTGGCCTCCCTCTCTCCCACTCTGGCCTCCCTCCCTCTCGCTCTGGCCTCCCTGCGCTCCGGCCTCCTCCGCTCCGGCCTCCCTCCGCTCCGGCCTCCCTCCACTCCGGCCTCCCTCCCGCTCCTGCCTCCCTCTCGCTCTGGCCTCTCTCCGGCTCCTGCCTCCCTCTCGCTCAAGAGAAAACCAGAAACCTAAAGTTCTGGTTTTCCCTTTCCCCAATTGGCTTCTGACGTGGATGCCACATAAGCCTTCCACGTCAGACTGTACGCAAACGGTATGCTACAGTAGCGTACCGTTAGCATTATTCTTTTAGAAAAATATATTTTTTTAAATTCTAAAACCTTAAACCCTAAACAGTAAAACTTTTTCTAAAACCCAAAAAATCCTAAACCCTAAACCCTAAAACCCAATAATCTACACCTGACATGGATGCCAGCTATGCATCCACGTCGATTGGTACACCACAAGGGTACTGCATGAAGGTGCAGCTAGCATTATTCATTCAGAAAAAGTGACAATATTTTTGATGAATTGAGAAACGTAAACAAGGTTTTTTAACGAGGTTAAGAACAAAATAAACATTTTTAGGAGAGAAAAGATGAAGAGAGATTGAACTTTTATACATAAATGGGGCTCGACTTCCATTACTTAAATTAACTAGGTCATCCCCATGAACAATTGTTCGGCCCGTAAGAACAAAAGGGTCTCCTGTAAATGATATGTGGCTCTAAAATAAGGATACCATAGGTTTTCAAACATGTGATAGCATTGAAGAGAGATGGTGCAGGTGCTAGTTGAAAGGTTTGATCAAACATGTGATAGCATTGAGACACAGTGTGTCCTCTTCGGTTGCAAATTTGGCAAGGAGGGCGAGCGTCAGATCTCTGGTGCGGGTTTTATGTATTAAGGGAGGAGATGTTGCAGCCTCCATGCCGCCATTGTACTTTTGCATTTTGGTGACTGCCGCTGCAACATTTAGTGTTGCTATAACCAATGTGAGTAGCAACATATGTAGAGGGTGTTGTAGTAGATAGTGTCAGTCCTCCAAGTTGATTAGCAAATGCTAATTTATGTTCTAGTCTTTGGAGAAAATTCTGAAGTTCCTCCAACAAAAGAAGGTTTGTCCTGGCCATAATAGACACGATGAAAGACATATTTAGAGTCGAGCCATTGAGAATGTAAGATGCCAATCTTTCAGGTCTATAGATCTTCTGATAATGAATAAGTTGTTGGTCGGCATTTTGGCTTTCTCCAAGTATTGTGGAATGCTCATGGTCCCTCGTTCTAGATTCTGGAGTTCAAGGCGAAGAGGAGAATTCAAGGTTGAAGGTTGGATTAGTATGCTTGCTCAAGAGTGAGCCACATATTGTGAGTTGTCTTCAGATCAATCATCTGTCCAAGTGCTATAGGAGTGAGCATGGATAAAATCCAGCTTTGGAGGGTTTGTTATATCCAAAACTAGGCTTCATAAGCCGGGTTGGGAGCAAAAGACGACTTTGTAGCATCTAGGATTTTTTTGGAGGTTCGATGTTGTTGGTCAAGAACCCCATGACTCTTAGATTGTGAAAAACCTGGAAAAGTTAAGATCACCGCAACAGATAATTTGTACGATCGAGCTTGAGGGAAATATGATTTATTTTTATGACAGTGAGAATAAAACTCCCCTATGGGTGACCAAGGTGAAAGGTATTTCCTTAACGGAAGGTGTAGTAGAAGTTGGTAGGACAAAGAACAAAAGAGTTTCCATGAGTTGCCCATGCGGTTGTGTTGATACCGTGTAAGAGATAGAAATGTACAATGTATTCTGTTGATTTTCATTGCAAGAGTAGAGTACAATATATATAGGTGAAGGTTACAAATCAATTTACAGTTGTGGAGATATTCTGTTTACAATAAGATAAGAGTTTCAAATTTTAACTCTGAGATCTTGAAGATTTTGTCTGTAAGTCTTTCCATAGAAAAGTATAACATAATAAACACGTCTCCAAATTAGCTGGCTTATTGACTAAAGGATCATTGGTCATTCACATCCATGATGACTTCATTGCCCAATGCTTTGGTCTCCTCTTAATTGTTCAACGCCTACCTCAATTCAAATGCCTTTGTCGTTAATGCCATCAATTTCGTCGTCGCCAAAGCGCCTAAGCTCACTATGACCCTTTTCTTCGTGGGTGATATTGGGGGACAAGACTACAATTATGCATCTTTCCAAGGTAAATCCGTCGAAGACGCCTCCCTCCTTATGTCCATGGTTTGCAGTATCTATACCAAACTGCTGATACAGGCCGATACGCATTCATATCTTTTATGTCCATGGTTTGCAGTATCTATACCAAACTGCCGATACAGGCCGATACGCATTCATATCTTTAGTTAAGAAAACAAAGGCCCGTATCCTTATGTATCCGTTTGTTTCCGGTAGTTTCCTGAAGCATCGAGAAAACAAAGGTCGATACGTACTATACTATACAGATATAGATTTGAACAACTAGAAATATAAACCAATGTAAAGAACCCATGAAACTTTTTTCTTGTGTTAACCACATCACGGAGTAAAGTAAATCTACAATAATATTTATGATTTGACTCAATCTTTTAATTTTAGTTATTTTGAATATTTGAATATGAAACACATCTAGAACTTTATACCAATTTCATTCACTCTTTGCTCCATTCTTAGTAAATTTTATATTTGTTTATCAATAGAAATATATTTCAAGACCATATAAATGAAATATTCTATCCTTGGTATAATTTGGGATACTATCAAATTGTTTTTTTGTCTTTGATACAAGTTATCATAAGTTATTTAAGGTAAAATTACTTGTTTTGAACAAATGTATCACAAATTACTTGTTTTAATGATTTAGTTACTAAATTAGAATTATTGGTATATATATTGTTTACTTATCTATAAAATTACTACATATAAATAATTTTTAATGTCACTTCTTTTTTCTTCTATGTTTCCATAATTTATATGTTTCTTAGCGTATCTATGCGTATCCACCAAACATATCTTGCTTCCCCGAGGTCCGATACTTTGCGTGTCTCCCATACTGCGAACCTTATGCCTATGCCTCGCACTGTCCAAACCATAAGAGATGTTGCTATAAGAGTCATACAACACGGAGCGTGCCACTTGATCGTGGCAGGTTACTTCCCCATATGATGCATGTCTAGTTACCTCACTGCATTCCATAGCAGCAACCATTATGAAGCCAAATGTTGCCTCAAGAGTTACTACAAATTAGGAGAACTCCATAACAAGCATTTGCAAGAAATGTTGTAGAACTTGAGGATACAATTCCCGTCCGTGAGGATGCAATATGTAGATTACTACAATGCAGCATTGCAGTCTCTTGATAACGCTGGGAATCTTGGATTCGGCGAGAAAACACGATTTCAAGCCTGTTGTGGTGCTGGAGGTGATTACAACTTCGACCCAACTAGAATGTGTGGAAAATTTACCTCTACGTGCCTGATCCTTCCAAATGCATCGCTTAGGATGGAATCCACATGACATGAAACGCTAATAAACATACGATTGCCACCCTCTTCAATGGATTTTTATTTTTTGTTTTGGAAAGCATTTTGTTAATCTAATTCCCATGCCCCTAAGGAGACATGAACCCAAGACCTAAATTACAAACCCCTATGTGACCACCAAAGAAAGGAGGTGCTTTGTAAAACACTTCCTTTTTTTTATTTAAGTATTGTATCTCATCAAAAGAAAAAGACCCAATTAGAAAATTTTTACTTTTACTAAGAATTTCTGAGTTATGCTCAATTCACTCTTCAACAAAAAACTTGATTAGCAACGCAATCTGACCTGTTCTCACTTCTCTATCTCTGGCTATTTCTATTTACACTTGTAAGGGTTTGGATTTTAATACGAGAACGCTGTGAGGTCATCTAATTTCTATCCTCTCAGATTGTAACTGGAGAATTAATCCGCGAGAATCATTCTTTCGATTTTTTCCTCGATTCAATTTGTACCTATACATACAAATCATATGTATGTGTGCGCACTGTATGTGCGTGTCTGCACGTTGTGTGTGTGTGTCTGCGTCTGCTACGAGTGCGAGTGTTTATGTGCGCTGCGTGTGTGTCCGCTAGTGTGTTCGTGTGCGATGTGGGAGCGCGCTGCGTGTGTGCATGTGAGAGTGCGTGTGTGTGCGCTGTGTCCGCATGCAGCATGTGTGTGGGTGGTGCACATGCGTGCGAGTTTATCGGTACGCTACAAGTGTGTGTGCGCAGCATGATTGTGTGTTTTTTGTCAGTGTGTGTCAGTTTGTGTGCGTGCGTGTGTGCATGTGTGTGCATGTGTGTGCATGTGTCCATGCATCTCTGTGAGTACGCTGCTAGCGGGTGTACACTATGGATGTGTCTGTGGGTGTGTGTCTGTGGGTGTGTCTGTGGGTGTGTGTGTGGGTGTGTCTGGTGTGTGTGTACATGGGTGTGTGTGTGTATGCATGTGGTGTGTGTGTGTGTGGGTGTGTGTGTCTGTGTGTGTATGTGTGTGTGTCGTGGGCGTGCAAGTGTACGGGTGTGCATATGCGTGTGTGTGTGTGCATGCGTGCATGTGTGTGCGCTACGTTGTGTATGAGTGTGCACGTGATTGTGTGTGTGTGTGTGTATGCTGCAAGTGTGTGTATACGTATGCGTGAATGTGCATGTGTATGTGTGTGTGTGCGCTTATGAGTGTACTGCTGTGAGTGTGTCTGCTGCAAGTGTGTGTGCATGTATGTGTTTGTGCGTGTGAGTCGGCTACAAGGTGTGTGTTTGGTGAGTCGGTACAAGGTGTGTGTGCGAACCGTAAGTGTGTGTGCACTGCATGTGTAATGTGTGTGTGTGCATGATGCATTTGTGAATGCACTGCGTGGGAGTGTGCGCACAACATGGGAGTGTGCACTGCATGTGTAAGTGTGCGCGCGTGTGTTTGTGTGCGTTGTGTGTGCGTGCGTTGTGTGAATGCGTTGTGTGCGCTAGTTGTGCGTGCGTTGTGTGTGCATGCGTTGTGTGCGTGCGTTGTGGTTGCGTGCGTTGTGTGCGTGCGTTGTGGGTGCGTTGAGTTTACGTGCGTTGTGTGTGCGTGCGCTGTGTTTGCGCAGCGAGTATGGGTGTGTTTGCATGCTGCGTGTACGGGTGTATACGCTGCGTGTGTGTACATGCGGGCATGCTGTGTGTATATGTGCGTGTGCGTGTGCGATGCGTGTACGCCTGAGCTACGAGTGAGGGTGTTTATGTGCACTGCGTGTGTGTGCGCGCTTGTGTATTCGTGTGCGATGTGTGCGATGTGTGCGATGTGTGCGCTGTGTGCGTGTTCATCTGCGTGCAAGTGCGCTGACCTCACGCTGCGTGTGTGCGGGTGCATGTTGCATGTGCGTCTGTAGGTGTGCTGCAATTATTTGTGCGCGCTGCATGATTTTAAGTGTGCGCTCCCTGATTTTCTGTACGTTGTGTGCATGCGTGTGTGCAAGCGTGTGAATGCGTGTGTGCATGCGTGTGCAAGTGTGTTTGTGTGCGTGTGTGCAAGCGTGTGCATGCGTGTGTGCATGCGTGTGCATGCGTTTGTGCGTGCGTGCGTGTGCATGCGTTTGTGCATGCGTGCGTGCGTGCGTGCGTGCGAGTGTACGTGCGTGTGTGTGTGCGTGTGCGAGTGTGTGCATGCGTGTCTGTGGGTACACAGCAAGTGGGTGTACACTGCAGATGTGTGTGGCTGTGGGTGTACACTGCAGATGTGTGTGGCTGTGGGTGTGTCTGTGAGTATGTCTGTGAGTGTGTCTGTGTTTTTGTGTGGGTGTGTCGTTGAGTGTCTGTGTTTTTGTGTGGGTGTGTCTGTGAGTGTCTGTGTTTTTGTGTGGGTGTGCGCGGTGCCAGTCTGTGTGCATATGCGCTGGGGGGGGTGTGCATGCGCTCCATGTGAGTGTGTCGATGGCCTACCAGGGTGTGCGCAGCGTGATTGTGTGTGTGCATTTGTGCGTGTGTGCGTGTGAGTGCAGCATGTCAGTGTGCGGGTGTACGGGTGAGTGTGCGCGTGTGCACAGTGCAAGTGTGTATGTGTGCTCACTGTGTGTATGTGTGCACACTGCGAGAGTGTGTGCTGCGTGTGTGTGCTGTGTGTGTGCAGCGTGTGTGCTGCGTGTGTGTGCTGCGTGTGTGTGTCCTGCGTGTGTGTGCAGCGTGTGTGTGTGGTGCGTGTGTTTGTGTGTGGTGCATTTGTTTGTGTGTTTGGTGAGTGGGTGCTAGGTGTGTTTGGTGAGTGGGTGCTAGGTGTGATTGTGCGCGCTGCAAGTGTGTGCGCTGCGTGTGCGCTCCATGTGTGTTCGCGCATTGCGTTTGTGAGTGCGCTGCAAGTGAGTGCGCACTGCGTGTGCGACTGTGCGCACAGCACGAGTGTGTGCGTGTGCGCACTGCGTGGGTATGTGTGCATACTGCTTGGGTGTGTGCACTGCGTGTGTATGTGTGTGCGCTTCAGATGCGTGTCGCGTTGTGTGTGTGTGTGCCTGCACGTTGTGTGTGTGTGCGTCTGCGTCTGCTACGAGTGCGAGTGTTTATGTGCGCTGCGTGTGTATCCGCTAGTGTGTTCGTGTGCGATGTGGGTGCGCGCTGCATGTGTGCATGTGAGAGTGCGTGTGTGCGCCCTGTGTCCGCATGCAGCATGTGTGTGGGTGGTGCACATGCGTGCGAGTCTGTCGGTACGCTACAAGTGTGTGTGCGCAGCATGATTGTGTGTGTTGTGTCAGTGTATGTCAGTGTGTGTGCGTGCGAGTGTGCGTGTGCGAGTGTGCGTGCGTGCGAGTGTGCGAGTGTGCGTGCGTGCGAGTGTGCGTGTGTGTGTGCGTGTGTGTGTGTGCGTGCGAGTGTGTGTGTGTGTGCGTGCGAGTGTGCGTGTGCGTGCGTGTGTGCATGTGTGTGCATGTGTCCATGCATCTCTGTGAGTACACTGCTAGCGGGTGTACACTATGGATGTGTCTGTGGGTGTGTGTATCGGTGTCTGTGTGTGGGCGTGCGCGGTGCCTTTGTCTGTGCATATGCGCTGGTGTGTGTGTGCGCTGCGTGTGAGTGTGTCGGTGCGCTACCAGTGTGCGTGTGCGCTGCGTGATTGTGTTTGCGTGTGTGCACCGTGTCTGTGTGCAAGTGTACGGGTGTCTGTGTGCAAGTGTACGGGTGTCTATGTGCGTGTGCACGCTGCATGTCTGTGTGTGAACGGGTGTCTGTGTGCGTGTGCACGCTGCATGTGTGTGTGAACGCTGTGTATGAGTGTGCACACTGTGAGTGTGTCTGCTGCAAGTGTGTGTGAATGCTGTGTATGAGTGTGCGCACTGTGAGTGTTTGCTGCAAGTGTGCGCTGCATGTATGTGTTTGGTGAGTCGTTACAAGGTGTGTGTGCGCGCCGTAAGTGTGTGTGCACTGCATGTGTAATGTGTGTGTGTGTATGATGCATTTGTGAATGCACTGCGTGGGAGTGTGCGCACAACATGGGAGTGTGCACACAACATGGGAGTGTGCACTGCGTGTGTAAGTGTGCGCGCGTGTGTTTGCTTGTGTTGTGTGCGCACTAGTTGTGCGTGCGTTGTGTGTGCATGCGTTGTGTGCGTGCGTTGTGGGTGCGTTGAGTTTACGAGCGTTGTGTGTGCGTGAGCTGTGTTTCCGCAGCGAGTATGGGTGTGTTTGCATGCTGCGTGTACGGGTGTATACGCTGCGTGTGCGTACATGCGGGCATGCTGTGTGTATATGTGCGTGTGCGTGTGCGATGCGTGTACGTCTGAGCTACGAGTGAGGGTGTTTATGTGCACTGCGTGTGTGTGCGCGCTTGTGTATTCGTGTGCGATGTGTGCGATGTGTGCGCTGTGTCCGTGTTCATCTGCGTGCAAGTGCGCTGACCTCACGCTGCGTGTGTGCGGGTGCATGTTGCATGTGTGTCTGTAGGTGTGCTGCAATTGTTTGTGCGCGCTGCATGATTTTAAGTGTGCGCTCCCTGATTTTCTGTGCGTTGTGTGCATGCGTGTGTGCAAGCGTGTGAATGCGTGTGTGCATGCGTGTGCAAGCGTGTTTGTGTGCGTGTGTGCAAGTGTGTGCATGCGTGTGTGCATGCGTGTGCATGCGTTTGTGCGTGCGTGCGTGTGTGCATGCGTTTGTGCATGCGTGCGTGCGTGCGTGCGTGCGAGTGTGCGTGCGTGCGTGTGTGCGAGTGTACGTGCGTGTGCGTGCGTGTGTGTGTGTGTGTGCGTGTGTGTGCATGCGTGTCTGTGGGTACACAGCAAGTGGGTGTACACTGCAGATGTGTGTGGCTGTGGGTGTGTCTCTGAGTGTGTCTGTGAGTGTGTCTGTGTTTTTGTGTGGGTGTGCGCGGTGCCAGTCTGTGTGCATATGCGCTGGGGCGGGGGTGTGCATGCGCTCCATGTGAGTGTGTCGATGGCCTACCAGTGTGTGCGCAGCGTGATTGTGTGTGTGCATTTGTGCGTGTGCGTGTGAGTGCAGCGTGTCAGTGTGCGGGTGTACGGGTGAGTGTGCGCGTGTGCACAGTGCAAGTGTGTATGTGTGCTCACTGTGTGTAAGTGTGCACACTGCGAGTGTGCTGCATGTGTGTTCTGTGTGTGTGCAGCGTGTGTGCTGCGTGTGTGTGCTGCGAGTGTGTGTCCTGCGTGTGTGTGCAGCGTGTGTGTGTGGTGCGTGTGTTTGTGTGTGGTGCATTTGTTTGTGTGTTTGGTGAGTGGGTGCTAGGTGTGTTTGGTGAGTGGGTGCTAGGTGTGTTTGTGCGCGCTGCAAGTGTGTGTGCGCGCATTGCGTTTGTGAGTGCGCTGCAAGTGAGTGCGCACTGCGTGTGCGACTGTGCGCACAGCACGAGTGTGTGCGTGTGCGCACTGCGTGGGTATGTGTGCATACTGCTTGGGTGTGTGCACTGCGTGTGTGTGTGTGCGCACTGTATGTGCGTGTCTGCACGTTGTGTGTGTGTGTGCCTGCACGTTGTGTGTGTGTGTGCCTGCACGTTGTGTGTGTGTGCGTCTGCGTCTGCTACGAGTGCGAGTGTTTATGTGCGCTGCGTGTGTATCCGCTAGTGTGTTCGTGTGCGATGTGGGTGTGCGCTGTGTGTGTGCATGTGAGAGTGCGTGTGTGCGCGCTGTGTCCGCATGCAGCATGTGTGTGGGTGGTGCACATGCGTGCGAGTCTGTCGGTACGCTACAAGTGTGTGTGCGCAGCATGATTGTGTGTGTTGTGTCAGTGTGTGTCAGTGTGTGTGCGTGCGAGTGTGCGTGTGCGAGTGTGCGTGTGTGCGTGCGTGCGAGTGTGCGAGTGTGCGTGCGTGCGAGTGTGCGAGTGTGCGTGCGTGCGAGTGTGCGAGTGTGCGTGCGTGCGAGTGTGCATGTGTGTGCGTGCGAGTGTGTGACAGTGTGTGCGTGCGAGTGTGCGAGTGTGTGTGCGTGTGTGCATATGTGTGCATGTGTCCATGCATCTCTGTGAGTACACTGCTAGCGGGTGTACACTATGGATGTGTCTGTGGGTGTGTGTATCGGTGTCTGTGTGTGGGTGTGCACGGTGCCTTTGTCTGTGCATATGCGCTGGTGTGTGTGTGTGCGCTGCGTGTGAGTGTGTCGGTGCGCTACCAGTGTGTATCGGTGTCTGTGTGTGCGCTGGTGTGTGTGTGTGCGCACTGTGAGTGTTTGCTGCAAGTGTGTGCTGCATGTAAGTGTGTTTGGTGAGTCCCGTGCAAGGTGTGTGTGCGCGCCGTAAGTGTGTGTGCACTGCATGTGTAATGTGTGTGTGTGCATGTTGCATTTGTGAATGCACTGCGTGGGAGTGTGCACACTACATGGGAGTGTGCTCTACGTGTGAAAGTGTGCGTGCGTGTGTTTGCATGTGTTGTGTTCGTACTAGTCGTACGTGCGTTGTGTGTGCGTGCGTTGTGCGCTTGTGTTGTGTGTGCGTGCGTTGTGTGCGTGCGTTGTGGGTGCATTGAGTTTACGTGCGTTGTGTGTGCGTGCGTTGTGTTTGCGCAGCGAGTATGGGTGTGTTTCCGTGCTGCAAGTACAGGTGTGTACGCTGCGTGTGCGTGTGCGATACGTGTACGTCTGAGCTACGAGTGAGGGTGTTTATGTGCACTGTGTGTGTGTGCGCGCTGGTGTATTCGTATGCGATGTGTGCGCTGTGTGCGTGTTCATGTGCGTGCATGTGCGCTGTCTGCACGCTGCGTGTGTGCGGGTGCGTGTTGCATGTGAGTCTATAGGTGTGCTGCAATTGTGTGTGCGCGCAGCATGATTTTATGTGTGCATGCGTGTGCAAGCGTGTGTGCGTGCGTGTGTGCATGCGTGTGCATGCGTGTGTGCATGCGTGTGCATGCGTTTGTGCGTGCGTTTGTGCGTGCGTGCGTGCGTGCGTGCGTGTGTGCATGCGTGTGTGCGTGCGTTGTGTTTACGTGCGTTGTGTGTGCGTGCGTTGTGTTTGCGCAGCGAGTATGGGTGTGTTTGCGTGCTGCGTGTACGGGTGTGTACGCTGCGTGTGGGTACATGCGCGCATGCTGTGTATATGTGCGTGTGAGATGCGTGTGCGTCTGAGCAACGAGTGAGGGTATTAATGTGCACTACGTGTGTGTGGGCACTGGTGTATTCGTGTGCGATGTGTGCGCTGTGTGTGCGTGTTCATGTGCGTGCATGTGTTGTCCACACGCTGCGTGTGTGCGGGTGCGTGTTGCATGTGAGTCTATAGGTGTGCTGCAATTGTGTGTTCGCGCTGCATGATTTTGTGTGCGCTGCTTGATTTTGTGTGCGTTGCGTGCATGTGTGTGTGCATGCGTGTGCATGCGTATGCATGCGTGCGTGCGTGCGTGCGTGCGTGCGTGCGTGTGTGCATGCGTGTGTGCGTGTGTGCGTGCGTGCGTGCGTGTGTGCATGCGTGTGTGCATGCTTGTGTGCATGCGTGTGCGTGCGTGTGTGCATGCGTGTGCCTGCGTTTGTGCGCGTGTGCGCGTGTGCGTGCGTGTGTGCATGCGTGTGACTGCGTTTGTGCGCGTGTGCGTGTGTGCATGCGATTGTGCGTGCCCGCGAGTAAGCATGCGTTTGTGCGTGCGTGCGTGTGTGCATGCGTGTGTGCGTGCGTGCGTGCGCGCGCGCGTGCGTGCATGTGTGCATGCGCGTGCGTGCGTGTGTGTGTGTGCATGCGTGTCTGTGGGTACACAGCAAGTGGGTGTACACTGCTGATGTGTGTGGCTGTGGGTGTCTATGAGTGTGTTTGTGAGTGTGTCTGTGTTTTTGTGTGGGTGTCTGTGAGTGTCTGTGTTTTTGTGTGGGTGTCTGTGAGTGTCTGTGTTTTTGTGTGGGTGTGTCTGTGAGGGTCTGTGAGTGTGTCTGTGAGTGTCTGTGTTTTTGTGTAGATGTGCGCGGTGCCTGTATGTGAGCATATGCGCTGGGGTGGGTGTGCATGTGCTCCATGTGAGTGTGTCGATGGCCTACCAGTGTGTGTGTGCGCAGCGTGATTGTGTGTGCATTTGTGCGTGTGAGTGCAGTGTGTCAGTGTGCGGGTGTACGGGTGAGTGTGCGCGTGTGCACGGTGCAAGTGTGTAAGTGTGCACACTGCGAGAGAGCGCTGCGTGTGTGCTGCGTGTGTGTGCTGCGTGTGTTTGTGTGTTTGGTGAGTGGGTGCTAGGTGTGTTTGGTGAGTGGGTGCTAGGTGTGTTTGTGCGCGCTGCAAGTGTGTGTGCTGCGTGTGCGCTCCATGTGTGTGCGCGCATAGCGTTTGTGAGAGTGCGCCTCTGCGTGTGCGTATGCGCCTTTGCTGCAGTGTGTGCGCGTGTGCGCCTTTGCGTGGTGAGTGTGTGCCTTGCGTGTGTGTGTGCGCCGCTGCGTGTGTATGTGTGCGCACAGCGTGTGTATGTGTGCGCACTGCGTGTGTATGTGTTTTAGTGTGGGTGTGCGCGGTGCCTGTATGTGTGCATATGCGCAGGGGTGGGTGTGCGTGCGCTCCATGTGAGTATGTCGATGGCCTGCCAGTGTGTGTGTGCGCAGCGTGTATGTGAGTGTGCGAGTGTACAGGTGAGTGTGCACGTGTGCATGGTGCAAGTGTGTATGTGCACACTGCGAGTGTGTGCTGCGTGTGTGTGCTGCGTTTGTGTGCTGTGTGTGTGAATGTGCTGTGTGTGTGTGTGTGTCTTTGTGTGTGTGTGTGTGCTACGTGTGTGTGTGTGCTGCGTGTGTGTGTGTGCTGCGTGTTTGTGTGTGTGCTGTGTGTTTGGTGAGTGGGTGCTAGGTGTGTTTGGTGAGTGGGTGCTAGGTGTTTTTGTGCGCTCTGCAAGTGTGTGTGCTGCGTGTGCGCTCCATGTGTGTGCGCGCATTGCGTTTGTGAGTGCGCTGCGAGTGAGTGCGCTCTATGTGTGCGACTCTGCGCACTGCACATGTGTGTGCGTGTGCGAACTGCGTGGGTGTGTGCACTGCGTGTGTATGTGTGCGCACTGCGTGTCTGCACGTTGTGTGTGTGTGCCTGCACGTTGTGTGTGTGTGCGTCTGCGTCTGCGTCGAGTGCGAATATTTATGTGCGCTGCATGTGTGTCCGCAAGTGTTCGTGTGCGATGTGGGTGCGCGTTGCGTGTGTGCATATGAGAGTGCGTGTGCCCTGTGTCCGCATGCAGCATGTGTGTAGGTGGTGCACATGCGTGCGAGTCTGTCGGTACGCTACAAGTGTGTGTTATGTCAGTGTGTGCGTGCGAGTGTGCGAGTGTTCGAGTGTGCGTGCATGTGTGCATGTGTTTGCATGTGTCCATGCATCTCTGTGAGTACGCTGCTAGCTGGTGTACACTATGGATGTGTCTGTGGGAGTGTCTGTGGGGGTGTCTGTGGGTGTGTGTCTGTGGCTGTGCCTGTGGGTGTGTCTGTGGGTGTGCGTCTGTGGGTGTCTGTGAGTGTCTGTGGGTGTGTGTATCTGTGTCTGTGTGTGCGCGTGCGCGGTGCCATTGTCTGTGCATATGCGCTGGCGTGTGTGTGCGCTGCGTGTGTGTGTCGGTGCGCTACCAGTGTGCGTGTGCGCTGCGTGTGAGTGTGTCGGTGCGCTACCAGTGTGCGTGTGCGCTGTGTGATTGTGTGTGCGTGTGTGCAGCATGTCTGTGCGCAAGTGTACGAGTGTCTGTGGGCGTGTGCACGCTGCATGTGTGTGTGAACGGTTGTCTGTGTGCGTGTGCACCCTGCTTGTGTGTGTGTGAACGCTGTGTATGAGTGTGCACACTGTGAGTGTCTGCTACAAGTGTGTGTGAATGTTGTGTATGAGTGTGCACACTGTGAGTGTGTCTGCTGCAAGTGTGTGTGAATGCTGTGTATGAGTGTGCACACTGTGAGTGTGTGCTGCAAGTGTGTGCTGCATGTATGTGTGTTTGGTGAGGGGTGCTAGGTGTGTGTGCGCGCCGTAAGTGTGTGTGCACTGCATGTGTGCTGTGTGTGTGCGTCTTGCATTTGTGAATGCACTGCGTGTGTCACTGTGCGCACTGCGTGGGAGTGTGCGCACTACATGGGAGTGTGCACTGCGTGCGTAAGTGTGCGCTGCGTGTGTTTGCATGTGTTGTGTGCGCACTAGTTGTGTGTGCCTTTTGTGCGTGCGTTGTGTTCAAGCATTGTGTGAGCGTGCGTTGTGTGCGTGCGTTGTGCGTGCGTCGTGTTTACATGCGTTGTGTGTGCGTGCGTGCGTTGTGTTTGCGCAGCGAGTATGGGTGTGTTTGCGCAGCGAGTATGGGTGTTTGCGTGCTACGTGTACGGGTGTGTACGCTGCGTGTGGGTACATGCGGGCATGCTGTGTATATGTGCGTGTGCGTGTGCGATGCGTGTGCATCTGAGCTACGAGTGAGGGTGTTTATGTGCACTGCATGTGTGTGCGCTGGTGTATTCGTGTGCGATGTGTGCGTTGTGTGCGTGCATGTGCACGCTGCGTGTGTGCGGGTGCGTGTTGCATGTGAGTCTGTAGGTGTGCTGCAATTGTGTGTGCGTGCTGCATGATTTTGTGTTCGTGGTGCATGATTTTCTGTGCGCTGCTTCATTTTCTGTGCGTTGTGTGCATGCGTGTGCATGCGTTGTGTGCATGTGTGTGCATGCGTGTGCGTGTGTGCATGAGTGTGCATGCGTGTGTGCGTGTGCGTGTGTGCATGTGTGTGCATGCGTGTGCGTGCTTGTGTGCATGCGTGTTCGTGCGTGTGTGCATGCGTGTTCGTGCTTGTGTGCATGCGTGTGCGTGCGTGTGTGCGTGCGTGTGTGCGTGCGTGTGTGCGTGTGTGTGTGCGTGTGTGCGTGCGTGTGTGCGTGTGTGCATGCGTGTGCATGCGTGTGTGCGTGCGTGTGTGCATGTGTGCGTGCGAGTGCATGCGTGCGTGCGTGTGTGCATCCGTGAGTGTGCATGCGATTGTGCGTGGGTGCGTGCGTGGGTGCGTGCGAGTGTGCATGCATTTGTGCGTGGGTGCGTGTGTGCATGCGTGCATGTGTGCATGCATGTGTGCGTGAACGGGTGTCTGTGTGCGTGTGCACGCTGCATGTGTGAGTGTGAACGTTGTGTATGAGTGTGCACACTATGAGTGTCTGCTGGAAGTCTGTGTGAATGTTGTGTATGAGTGTGCGCTCCATGAGAGTCTGCTGCAAGTGTGTGAATGTTGTGTATGAGTGTGCACACTGTGAGTGTCTGCTGCAAGTGTGTGCTGCATGTATGTTTGTGTTTGGTGAGTGGGTGCTAGGTGTGTGTGCGCACCGTAAGTGTGTGTGCACTGTATGTGTGCAGTGTGTGTGCGCATTGCAATTGTGAATGCACTACGTGTCACTGTGCGCACTTCGTGGGAGTGTGCGCACTTCGTGGGAGTGTGCGCACTTCATGGGAGTGTGCCTGCGTGTGTAAGTGTCTGCGTGTCTGCGTGTGTTTGCATGTGTTGTGCGCACTAGTTGTGCGTGCGTTGTGTGCGTGCGTTGTGTGCATGCGTTGTGTGCATGCATTGTGTGCGTGCATTGTGCGTGTAGTGTTTACGTGCGTTGTGTGTGCGTGCGTTGTGTTTGCGCAGCGAGTATGGGAGTGATTGCGCAGCGAGTATGGGTGTAATTGCGCTGCGAGTATGGGTGTGTTTGCGTGCTGCATGTACGGGTGTACGCTACGTGTGGGTACAACCAGGCATGCTGTGTATATGTGCGTGTGCGTGTGCAATGCGTGTGCGTCTGAGCTACGAGTGAGGGTGTTTATGTGCACTGCGTGTGTGCGCTGGTGTATTCGTGTGCGATGTGTGCGCTGTGTCCGTGTTCGTGTGCGTGCATGTGCGCTGTCCGCACGCTGTGTTCGTGCGTGTTGCATGTGAGTCTGTAGGTGTGCTGCAATTGTGTGTGCACTGCCTGATTTTCTGTGCGTTGTGCATGCGTGTGCATGCGTGTGTGCATGCGTGTGCATGCGTGTGCATGCGTGTGTGCATGCGTGTGCATGCGCGTGTGCATGCGTGTGCATGCGTGTGTGCATGCGTGTGCATGCGTGTGTGCATGCGTGTGCATGCGTGTGTGCATGCGTGTGCATGCGTGTGTGCATGCGTGTGCATGCGTGTGCATGCGTGTGCATGTGTGTGCGTGTGCGTGTGTGTGCGTGTGTGCGTGTGCGTGTGTGTGCGTGTGTGCGTGTGCGTGTGTGCGTGTGCGTGTGTGTGCATGCGTGTGCATGCGCGTGCATGCGTGTGCATCCGCGTGCATGCGCGTGCATCCGCGTGCATGCGCGTGCATCCGCGTGCTTGCGCGTGCATGCGTGTGCATTCGTGCGCATGCGTGTGTGCGTGTGCATGCGTGTGCGTGCGTGTGCATGCGTGTGCATGCGTTTGTGTGTGTGCGTGCATTTGCGTGTGCGTGCATTTGCGTGAGCGTGCGTTTGTGTGAGCGTGCGTTTGTGCCTGCGTGTGTGCGAGCGTGTGTGCATGAGTGTGAGCGTGCGTGTGCATGCGTGTGCATGCGTGCGTGTGTGCGTGCGAGAGCATGCGTGCGTGTGCGTGCGTGCGTGTGCATGCGTGTGTGCGTGCATGTGTGCATGCGTGCGTGCATGTGTGCGTGCGTGTGCATGCGTGCATGCGTGTGTGTGTGTGTACGTGTGTGCGTGTGTGCATGTGTCTGTGGGTACCCAACAAGTGGGTGTACACTGCAGATGTGTGTGGCTGTGGTGTGTCTGTGAGTGTGTTTGTGAGTATACATGTTTTGTGTGGGTATGCAGAGTGTATACGTGTTTGTGTGGATGTGTCTGCAGAGTATACATGTTTTTGTGTGGGTGTACTGTGAGTGTATACAGAAGTGTACATGAGTATACATGTTTTTGTGTGGGTGTGCGCGGTGCCTGTATGTGTGCATATGCGCTGGGGTGAGTGTGCATGCGCTCCATGTGAGTGTGCATGCGCTCCATGTGAGTGTGGATGCGCTCCATGTGAGTGTGTCGATGGCCTACTAGTGTGTGTGCGCAGCGTGATTGTGTGCATTTGTGCGTGTGAGTGCAGCGAGTCGGTGTGCGGGTGTGCATGCGTGTGTGCATACGTGTGCATGCGTGTGCATGTGTGTGCGTGCGTGTGCGCGTGCGTGTGCGCGTGCGTGTGTGCCTGCGTGTGCGTGTGCATGTGTGCGTGTGTGCGTGTGTGCATGCGTGTGTGCATGCGTGTGCATGCGTGTGCATGCGTGTGCATGCGTGTGCATTCGTGTGCATGCGCGTGCATGCGCGTGCATTCGTGTGCATGCGCGTGCATTCGCTGCATCGCGTGCATTCGTGTACATCGCGCTGCGTGCGTTAATGCATGCATGCGTGCGTTCGTGTGCATGCGCGTGCGTGCGTGTGTGCATGTGTGCATGCGTGTGTGCGTGTGTGCATGCGTTTGTGCGTGTGTGCGTGCGTTTGTGTGAGCGTGCGTTTGTGCCTGCGTGTGCGTGCGTGTGTGCATGTGTGAGCGTGCGTGTGCATGCGTGCGTGTGTGCGTGCGTGTGTGCATGCATGTGTGCATGCGTGCGTGCGTGCGTGTGCATGCGTGCGTGTGCGTGCGTGTGCATGCGTGCGTGTGCGTGCGTGTGTGCGTGCGTGCGTGCGTGTGTGCGTGCATGCGTGTGTGTGTGCATGTGTCTGTGGGTACACAACAAGTGGGTGTACACTGCAGATGTGTGTGGCTGTGGGTGTGTCTGTGAGTGTGTTTGTGAGTGTCTGTGTTTTTGTGTGGGTGTACATGAGTATACATGTTTTGTGTGGGTGTGTCAGCAGAGTATACATGTTTTTGTGTGGGTGTCTGTGAGTGTGTCTGTGAGTGTCTGTGAGTGTCTGTGTTTTTGTGTGGGTGTGCGCGGTGCCTGTATGTGTGCATATGCGCTGGGGTGAGTGTGCATGCGCTCCATGTGAGTGTGTCGATGGCCTTCCAGTGTGTGTGTGCGCAGCGTGATTGTGTGTGCATTTGTGCGTGTGAGTGCAGCGAGTCAGTGTGCGGGTGTACTGGTGAGTTTGCGCATGTGCACGGTGCAAGTGTGTATGTGTGCTCAGTGTGTGTGTGCAAACTGCGAGTGTGTGTTGCGTGTGTGCTGCGTGTGTGTGCTGCGTGTGTTTGTGTGTGGTGCGTGTTTTGTGTTTGGTGAGTGGGTGCTAGGTGTGTTTGGTGAGTGAGTGCTAGGTGTGTTTGGTGAGTGGGTGCTAGGTGTGTTTGGTGAGTGGGTGCTAGGTGTGGTTGTGCGCGCTGCAAGTGTGTGTTGCGTGTGTGCTGCATGTGTGCACTTCGTGTGTGTGCTGCGTGTGTGTGCTGCGTGTGTGCACTTCGTGTGTGTGCTGCGTGTGCGCTCCGTATGTGTGCACGCATTTCGTTTGTGAGTGCGCTGCGTGTTAGTGCGCGCGGTGTGTGCGACTGTGCGCGCTGCGTGTGCGACTGTGCACACTGCGTGGGAGTGTGTGCACTGCGTGGGAGTGTGTGCACTGCGTGTATATGTGTGCACTGCGTGTACATGTGTGCACTGCATGTATGTGTGCGCAGCGTGTGTGTGCACTCTATGTGCGTGTCTACGTGTGTTGTGAGCGGGCCACTTGTGCGTGTGCTCGATGCGTGTCCATGCGTTGTGTGCTTGCGCAGCGAGTATCAGTGTGTTTGCGTGCATAGTGTAAGGGTGTGCGCGTGCTGCTTGTGTACACTTGTGTGTGTGTGCGCGTGCTGCTTGTGTACACGTTGTGTGTGTGTGTGTGCGATGCGAGTGAGTCTGAGCTACGAGTGTGGGTGTTTAAGTGCGCTGCATGTGTTCGCTGGTGTGTTCATGTTCGATGTGGGTGCTCGCTGCGTGTGTGCATGTGAGTGTGCATGTGAGTGTGCGTGTGAGTGTGTGTGTGAGTGTGCGTGTGAGTGTGAGTGTGTGTGCGCTGTGTCCACACGCAGCGTGTGAGTCGGTACGCTACAAGTGTGTGTGCTCTACGAGTGTGTGCGTGTGCGCTGCAAGTTTGTGCGTGTGCGCTGCAAGTTTGTGCGTGTGCGCTGCAAGTTTGTGCGTGTGCGCTGCAAGTGTGTGTTTGCGTGTAGGTGTGTGCACAGCGTGCACTGTGTGTGCATTGTGTGCATTGTGTGTGCACTGCGTGTGTGCACTACATGTGTGTGCACTGTGTGCACTACGTTTGTGCACTGCATGTGTGCGCACTGTGTGCACTACGTATAGGTGTGTGCACTGCATGTTTCAACAAGTGTGTGTTCTGAGTGTGTGCGCGCGCATGCGGGTGTGTGTGGACGAGCGTTGGGGGTGTGGGCAAGCGTTACAGTACAAAATATTGTAGTTAAAGAGGAATGGGACGGACTACCTCTTGTGATGCTCCTATTGAAGATATTTATGCGCTTTAATCCGCCAAGATAAGAAAAACCTTGTAGTGAACTCACTTCCTGCAGCTGCAAACAACAACATAGCTTAACTAACTAGGAGAAATCTTCAACCAACAAAGTTAAAAACAAAAAAATTATACCTATCCATTGCAATTACCTATGATGCAGGAAATCGTTCAGTGAGTGCATGTCCACTATTAAAAATATAAACCAGAAAATTGATCTTACCCTGGTTATAAGGCGATCGTGTAAGTGAGCGCTGCGTGTGCGAGCAGCGCACAATGAGTGTGAGAAAGAGAAGAGGACTATACAGAGGATGGAGGAGAGGGGGAGAGAGGAGAGGGGGAGAGAGGAGAGGGGAGAGAAGAGGAGAGAAAAGAGACAGGAGAGAGAGGAGAGGGGGAGAGAGAAGAGGAGAGTAAAGAGACAGGAGAGAAGAGATGAGAGAACTGAGAGAAGAGAGAGAGAGAGAGAAGAGAGAACTGAGAGAGGAGAGAAGAGAGAAGAGAAGAGAGAAGAGAGAGAAGAGAGAACTGAGAGAACTGAGAGAAGAGAGATGAGAGAGAGAGATGAGAGAGAGAGAGAGAGAGAGAGAGAGAGAGAGAGAGAGAGAGAGAGAGAGAGAGAGAGAGAGAGAGAGAGAGAGAGAGAGAGAGAGAGAGAGAGAGAGAGAGAGAGAGAGAGAGAGAGAGAGATGAGAGAGAGAGAGATGAGAGAGAGAGAGAGAGAGAGAGAGAGAGAGAGAGAGAGAGAGAGAGAGAGAGAGAGAGAGATGAGAGAGAGAGATGAGAGAGAGAGAGAGAGAGAGAGAGAGAGAGAGAGAGAGAGAGAGAGAGAGAGAGAGAGAGAGAGAGAGAGAGAGAGAGAGAGAGAGAGAGAGAGAGAGAGAGAGAGAGAGAGAGAGATGAGAGAGAGAGATGAGAGAGAGAGAGAGAGAGATGAGAGAGAGAGAGATGAGAGAGAGATGAGAGAGAGAGAGAGAGAGAGAGAGAGAGAGGAGAGAGGAGCACACCTGTCACCATGTAAGGAAGCTCACAAGCTTATAATTTAATCAATATCAATCCCAATCTCATCAAGAACCTGGCTTAAAAGTTCTTCCGTTTCTGTTTCTTCCTCCTCTCCTTCCAAAGCATCATCAATGGCATCTCCCATAACCTCAGTAACCATTTCCATCTACTCATTTTGTCTCTCAAATTCCATCATAATTTTCTGTAAGGCAGGTAAATTCATTTGTCTATTCATCTGGCCCATGGCTTTGGTGACACCTTTCATAGCCTTACCCATCGCTTGTGTTGATTCAGAGTCTGCACATGATTTCAAAGACCCATCTCAATGCAGAAAATATAAAAAAGTTTTTAATTCAGAGACTCACTTAAATATGACATTAAAGCGCAAGTAAATTGTCAAAAATCTTATACCGAGGATTGCAGACAGTGTCAGTTATAACATCACAAGTTTATAAGCCATGAGAATCAGCAGAATCATATCCTCTAGAATTTTTTTTTTTTTTGAATATGGATCCTCTGAAAATTTTGTTTTACTGATAAGCAACCAATAGCATATAACAGAAATAAACGAGCTAAAATCATAGGTAACACATGATGCTGAGGTAAATATTTACCCGGATACGTACAGCTACCCCCTAGAGTTGTGATAGTGCATAAAACTTTGTTATCTGATGCCTGGTTCGGATAAGGTCTTTTGCCATCACGTTTACAGCTCCCTGAAGTAAGAACGCATGGACAAAGATAAATGAAGATCAAAATTATCTCATTTCCAAACAACTAGCAATCACGGTCCATATACGCCATGCATATTTATTGAATAAAGTTGATGCATTCATAACTTGTTATCAAGTTCCATCTTACCAAACATGTTCAAGTGAATCAATTAATAACCATCTCAGCAGCAGCAGCAGCATGTTTAATTTCAAACAGGTTGGAGTAAAACCATGCAATACAGAGAATCAAGATCATGCAACATTCAAAAGGAAAAAAATACAAATTAACACAGTCAATAGCAGTTAACATAAAACTCTAGAAACTCGAAGGTGAGAAACTTGCAACCAGCCATTCTAAGAAATTGAGCCAAATTGCGGCTACCCTGGCTGATCCACAAGTAAATGCGGTCAAGGCCAGAGATTATCATTCAATCAATAAAAACCACCGTGAAAAGGATATAAAATTTCCCCTTAGCTAACAGAGTACAAATGTCTCCAAATCAATGGATATGAATTGAAGAAATAAACCAGAGAACTGTGCCATAAATGCAAATCTTAAAAAACTTTGTTTTAAGGAGGTTGGCTAAAGCCAGATGAGTGTGTTGAGAAAACCAGGGCAGCCTAAAAATGTAATTGACCTTGTAGCACTGTCAATCTCACCTTGTAGCAGAGTCTAGTAAAAGAGACACCACAGCAATGGGTCCAATGGCACAAAACTAGAGTCTGCAATGTGTAACATGTTAGGAACGGTGGAAGCTGACAAACTTCATCAAGTAAAGGTAGTGCAATTTGGCACAGGAAGCTTACACATCCCATAGTTAATTAAAAATTTGAGAGAGAATTTCAGAGACAGAGAGAGAATTTCAGAGACAGACAGAGAGAATTTCAGAGACAAACAGACAGAATTTCAGAGAGAGAGAGAGAGAGAGAGAGAGAGAATTTCAGAGAGAAAATTCAGAGAGATAAAAGGCAGCACAAAGACAAATTCTTCATGACTTCTATTGTTGGAAAGCAAAATGCAAAGAGATTCTTCTTCAATGTTTGCAGAGGGCAGAGAGAGATATTACAACAGAAACAGGGAATGAAGCTGAAAAAGGGATGAAGGTGAAAAGGAAAAAAAAAAAAACACAAACACAAGCACAAACGGGTAACCAGATAAACAGAAACACACACAAATAACAAGATAAAAAGCCATCAAAACTCAGGTAACAGTCTCCATATAAGTACAGCAACAATAAACACCATGAAAGAGGACAATGAAGAAATAAAATTTTGTTTCAGGAACGAAACAAAAGCCAGCTGAACCTCAAAAAATTCACAAGAGGCAACTTAGGACAAAGAAGAAATCAATGAAAACAGTTGATCAGCCGAAAACAGTGAGAATTAGGGCACCCCAAGTCCAAGTAATCTAAAGCTTTGTAATCCAAAGCCTCGGAAGAAGAACTATCGTCGGAACAATTTCGGAAGGATTTCTGTCGTCAGAAGATTTCGCCGAAGAGCAAGAAGCGGAAGAGGAGTTCGCCGGAGAGCAAGAGGCAGAAGAGGAGTTCACCGGAGAGCAAGCCTCTAGGCGGTAGAAAAGTTCGCGCACGCGGGGAAAAAAGGGACTTTTGGGTAAATTTAGGGTGGAAGTACCGTCGTCAGAACAAATGCGCCTAACGAGCCCTTACATATTGGGCTCAAAGTCAGGCCAGTGTTCCGCCGACGGGGGTTCGACGTTTAGTTCAATCGCCCGGTGGACGGCCTAAGTCCGCCAACCGATTTTCATTCCGCCGACGCAGAGCATCGGCTGAATGCACTCTTCTAGCAGTGGTGAGAGTGCATGAGTGTGAGCAGTGCACAATGTGCGAGTGTGTGCAGCCCACAATGTGCGTGAGCGTTACATGTGTGCGCAGTGCACAATGTGTATGAGCACTGCATGTGCGCAACGCACAATGTGTATGAGCGCAATGCACAATGTGGTGTGAGTGTTGCATGTGTGTAGTGCACAATGTGTGTGTGCACGTGCGAATGCGTGGGTGTGTGTGGGCGAGCGTTGGGGGATGTGGGCGAGCGTTGGGGGGTGTGGGCAAGCGTTACAGAACAAAATATAATAGTTGAAGAGGAATGGGACGGACTACCTCTTGTGACTGCTCCTATTGAAGATTTTTATGCTCTTTAGTCCACCAAGAAAAGAAAAACCTTGTTAGTGAGCTCCCTTCCTGCGGCTGCAAACAACTGCATAGCTTAACTAACTTGGAGAAATCACCAACTTTAAAAAAAAAAAATTACACCTATCCATTGCAAGAACCGATGATGCTAGAAATCGTTGAGTGAGTGCATGTGCGTGACCACTGTAAAAAATATAAACCAAAAAGTTGATCCCACCCTGGTTAAAAGGCGATTGTGTAAGTGAGCGCTGCGTCTGCGAGCAGCGCACAATAAGCGTGAGCGCTGCGTGTGTATGAGTGCGCTGCAAGACTGTGTGCGCTGCAAGTCTGTGCGCTGCAAGTGTGTCTGCGCTCCAAGTGTGTCCGCACAGCAAGTGTGTCCGCACTGCATGTGTGTGCACTGCATATAACCTCTACCCCACTCCCCACCTCAACCCCACTCCCCACCTCCACCCCTCTCCCCACCTCCACCCCTCTCCCCACCTCTACCCCTCTCCCCACCTCTACCCCTCTCCCCACGTCTACCCCTCACCCCACCTCTACCCCTCACCCCACCCCCCCCTCCCCACCCCACCCCTCACCCCACCCCACCCCTCTCCCAACCCCACCCCTCACCCCACCCCACCCCTCTCCCCACCCCTCCCCTCTCCCCACCCTCCCCTCTCCCCACCCTCCCACCCCCCCCTCCCCCCCCCCACCCTCCCCTCCCCACCTCCCCTCTCCCCCCCTCCCCTCTCCCCACCCTCCCCTCTCCCACCCCTCCCCACTCCCCACCCCTCCCCACTCCCACCTCTCCCCACTCCCCACCTCTCCCCACTCCCCACCTCTACCCCACTCCCCACCTCTACCCCACTCCCACCTCTACCCCTCCCCCACCTCTACCCCTCACCCCCCCTCCCCTACCCCTCACCCCACCCCTCCCCTCTCCCCACCCCTCCCCTCTCACCACCCCACCCCTCACCCCACCTCTACCCCTCTCCCCACCCCACCCCTCTCCCCACCTCTACCCCTCTCCCCACCTCTACCCCTCTCCCACCACTACCCCTCACCCCACCTCTACCCCTCACCCCACCTCTACCCCACTCCCCACCTCTACCCCTCTCCCCACCTCTACCCCTCACCCCACCGCTACCCCTCACCCCACCCTCCCCTCTCCCCACCCTCCCCTCTCACCACCCCACCCCTCACCCCACCTCTACCCCTCTCCCACCCCACCCCCTCTCCCCACCTCTACCCCTCTCCCCACCTCTACCCCTCTCCCCACCACTACCCCTCACCCCACCTCTACCCCTCACCCCACCACTCCCTCTCCCCACCCCACCCCTCACCCCACCCCTCCCCTCTCCCACCCTCCCCTCTCCCACCCTCCCTCTCACCACCGCACCACTCACCCCACCTCTACCCCTCACCCCACCCCACCCCACCCCACCCCTCTCCTCCCCACCCCACCCCTCACCCCACCCCTCCCCTCCCCCTCCCCACCCCTCTCCCCACCCCACCCCTCTCCCCACCTCCCCTCTCCCCACCCCTCCCTCTCCCCACCCCTCCCCTCTCCCACCCCTCCCCACTTCCTCCTCTCCCCCACTTCCTCCTCTCCCCTCTCCCCACCTCTACCCCACTCCCACCTCTACCCCACTCCCCACCTCGACCCCACTCCCCACCTCGACCCCACTCCCCACCTCCCCTCTCCCCACCCCTCCCCTCTCCCCACCCTCCCCCTCCCCACCCCTCCCTCTCCCCACCCCTCCCCCACTTCCTCCTCTCCCCACTTCCTCCTCTCCCCTCTCCCCACCTCTACCCCACTCCCCACCTCTACCCCACTCCCACCTCTACCCCACTCCCACCTCGACCCCACTCCCCACCTCGACCCCTCACCCCACCTCGACCCTCTCCCAACCTCGGCCCTCTCCCAACCTCGACCCCTCACCCCACCTCGACCCCTCACCCCACCCCACCCCTCACCCCACCCCACCCCTCACCCCACCCCACCCCTCTCCCACCTCCCCTCTCCCCACCCCTCCCCTCTCCCCACCCCCCCTCTCCCCACCCCTCCCCACTTCCCTCCTCTCCCCTCTCCCCACCTCTACCCCACTCCCCACCTCGACCCCACTCCCACCTCGACCCCACTCCCCACCTCGACCCCTCTCCCCACCTCGGCCCCTCTCCCCACCTCGGCCCCTCTCCCCACCTCGACCCTCTCCCTCCTCGACCCTCTCCCGCCTCGACCCCTCTCCCCCTCGGCCCTCTCCCCACCTCGGCCCCTCTCCCCACCTCACCCCTATCCCCACCTCGACCCCTATCCCCACCTCGGGCCCCTATCCCACCTCGACCGCTATCCCCACCTCGACCCCTATCCCCACCTCGACCCCTATCCCCACCTCGGCCCCTATCCCCACCTCGACCCCTATCCCCACCTTGACCTCTTCCCCTATCCCCACCTTGACCTCTTCCCTATCCCCACCTCGACCCCTATCCCGCCTCGACCCCAATCCCCACCTCGACCCCTATCCCCACCTCGACCCCTATCCCCACCTCGACCCCTATCCCCACCTCGACCCCTCTCCCCACCTCTACCCCTCTCCCCACCTCGACCCCCTCCCCACCTCGGCCCCCTCCCCCTCGACCCTCCCCCACCTCGACCCCTCTCCCCACCTCGACCCCTATCCCCACCTCGGCCCTCTCCCCACCTCGACCCCTCTCCCCACCTCGACCCCTCTCCCCACCTCGACCCCTCTCCCCACCTCGACCCTCTCCCCACCTCGGCCCCTCCCCCACCTCGACCCCTCTCCCCACCTCGGCCCCTCTCCCCACCTCGACCCCTCTCCCCACCTCGACCCTCTCCCCACCTCGACCCTCTCCCCACCACGACCCCTATCCCCACCTCGGCCCCTATCCCCACCTCGACCCCACCTCCACCCCTATCCTTACCTCGACCCCTATCCCCACCTCGACCCCTCTCCCCACCTCGACCCCTCTCCCCACCTCGACCCCTCTCCCCACCTCGGCCCCTCTCCCACCTCGGCCCCTCTCCCACCTCGGCCCCTATCCCCACCTCGACCCCTATCCCCACCTCGGCCCCTCTCCCCACCTCGACCCTCTCCCACCACGACCCCTATCCCCACCTCGGCCCCTATCCCCACCTCGGCCCCACCTCGGCCCCTATCCTTACCTCGACCCCTATCCCCACCTCTCCCCACCACGACCCCTATCCCCACCTCGACCCCACCTCTACCCCTATCCCCACCTCGACCCCACCTCTGCCCCTATCCCCACCTCGACCCCACCTCTACCCCTATCCCCACCTCGACCCCGCCTCTGCCCCTCTCCCTCCCTCCCCACCTCTACCCCTCTCCTCTACCCCTCTCCCACCTCTCCCCACCTCTACCCCTCTCCTATACCCCTCTGCCCACCTCTCCTCCATCTCTACCCCTCTCCCCACCTCTCCCCTCTCCTCTACCCCTCTCCCCACCTCGACCCCTCTCCCCACCTCGACCCCTCTCCCCACCTCGACCCCTCTCCCCACCTCCCCCCTATCCCCACCTCCCCCCTATCCCCACCTCCCCCCTATCCCCACCTCCCCTATCCCCACCTCCCCCTATCCCCACCTCCCCCTATCCCCACCTGCCCCCTATCCCCACCTCCCCCTATCAGAAAATTAGAGAGACAGGATAAATTAGAGAGGATAAATTAGAGAGAGACTGCGGATAAATCAGAAATGCAGACAGCTGCCAAAAAAATATAGGTTATCCACTTTCCAGTGACAATTGATATGATTCAAATATTTTAGAAAAACTAAAATTGATATGATTCAAACAAGAAGCAATAAATCCAGGAAACCCAAATGATCTGTAAATAATATAAAGAAGAAAACCGATCTTACCTTGGTTATTGGGCGATCGTGTTCATAGTATTAAATTTTCGAGAGAGGGAGAGAGAGAGGGGATAAATTAGAGAGAGAGAGAGGATAAATTAGTGAGCGAGATAGATGATAAATAAGAGAGAGAGGATAAATTAGAGAACGAGAGAGATGATAAATAAAAGTGACATATGATAAATCAGAGAGAGCATAAATTAGTGAGAGATAGAGGATAAAATAGAGAAAGAGAGGACAAATTAGAGAACGAGAGAGAGCATAAATAAGAGAGCAGAGGAAAAATTTGAGAGAGCATAAATAAGAGAGCAGAGGAAAAATTTGAGAGAGCATAAATAAGAGAGCAGAGGAAAAATTTGAGAGAGCATAAATTAGAGAGAGGGAGAGGATATATTAGAAAAAAAAGGATAAATAAGAAAAAGAGAGGATAAATTAGAGAGATGATAAATTAGAGAGAGGATAAATTAGAGAGGATAAATTAGAGAGAGGAAGATAAATTAGAGAGAGAGGATAAATTAGAGAGAGAAGATAAATTAGAGTGAGAAGATAAATTAGAGAGAGAAGATATATTAAAGAGATGGGATAAGAGGGGATAAGAGAGGATAAATTAGAGAAGACAAATTAGAGAAGGAGAAATTAAAGAGGATAAATTAGAGAGAACAAATTAGAGAGGATAAATTAGAGAGAACAAATTAGAGAGGATAAATTAAAGAGAAAGATAGAGAGGATAAATTAGAGACCGAGAGTTAAAAATTAGATAGTGTGAGAGAGAGGATAAATTAGAGAGCGAGTGATGATAAGTTAGAGAGACAGAGAGACAGGATACCTTAGAGAGAATAAATTAAAGAGAAGATAAATTAGAGAGAGGATAAATTAAAAAGAGATGATAAATTAGAGAAAGTAAAAATTAGGGAGAGGGAGAGAGACGGAGAGGATAAATTAGAGAGAGAGAGGAAGAGGATAAATTAGGGAGAGAGACAAGAGGATAAATTAGAGAGAGACAGAGGATAAACTAAAGAGAGATCATATATTACAAAGACAGAATGAAATAGAGAGAGGAGAAATTAGAGAGGAGAAATTAGAGAGAGGATAAATTAGAGACAGGGAGGATAAATTAGAAAAAGAGATGATAAATTAGTGAGAGAGAGTTGATAACTTAGAGAGGAGAGGATAAATTAGACAGAGAGAGAGAGACGATAAATTAGAGAGAGAGAGAGAGAGGATAAATTTGAGAAAAAGAAAGGATAAATTAGAGAGTGAAGATAAATTAGAGAGAGATAGAGGGACAGCATAAATTAGAGAGGAAAAAATAACACAGAGATAGAGTAAATTAGAGAGGATAAATTAGAGAAGATAAATTAAAGAGGATAAATTAGAGAGGGTAAATTAGAGAGGATAAATTAGAGAGGATAAATTAGAGAGAGACAGAGGATAAATCAGAAATGCAGACAACTGCCAAAAAAATATAGGTTATCCACTTTCCAGTGACAATTGATATGATTCAAATATTTTAAAAAAACTAAAATTGATATGATTCAAACAAGAAGCAATAAATCCAGGAAACCCAAATGATCTGTAAATAACATAAAGCAGAAAACCGATCTTACCTTGGTTATTGGGCGATCGTATTCATAGTATTAAATTTTCGAGAGAGAGGGAGAGAGAGAGGGGATAAATTAGAGAGAGAGAGAGAGGATAAATTAGTGAGCGAGATAGATGATAAATAAGAGAGAGAGGATAAATTAGAGAACGAGAGAGATGATAAATAAAAGTGACATATGATAAATCAGAGAGAGCATAAATTAGTGAGAGATAGAGGATAAAATAGAGAAAGAGAGGATAAATTAGAGAACGAGAGAGGATAAATAAGAGAGCAGAGGAAAAATTTGAGAGAGCATAAATTAGAGAGAGGGAGAGGATATATTAGAAAAAAAAGGATAAATAAGAAAAAGAGAGGATAAATTAGAGAGATGATAAATTAGAGAGAGAGGAAGATAAATTAGAGAGAGAGGATAAATTAGAGAGAGAAGATAAATTAGAGTGAGAAGATAAATTAGAGAGAGAAGATATATTAAAGAGATGGGATAAGAGGGGATAAGAGAGGATAAATTAGAGAAGACAAATTAGAGAAGGAGAAATTAAAGAGGATAAAATAGAGAGGATAAATTAGAGAACTAGAGAGATGATAAATAAAAGTGACATATGATAAATCAGAGAGAGCATAAATTAGTGAGAGATAGAGGATAAAATAGCGAAAGAGAGGATAAATTAGAGAACGAGAGAGAGGATAAATAAGAGAGCAGAGGAAAAATTTGAGAGAGCATAAATTAGAGAGAGGGAGAGGATATATTAGAAAAAAAAAGGATATATTAGAAAAAGAGAGGATAAATTAGAGAGAGGATAAATTAGAGAGAGGATAAATTAGAGAGAGGATAAATTAGAGAGAGGATAAATTAGAGAGAGGATAAATTAGAGAGAGGATAAATTAGAGAGGATAAATTAGAGAGGATAAATTAGAGAGAGGAAAATAAATTAGAGAGAGAGGATAAATTAGAGAGAAGATAAATTAGAGTGAGAAGATATATTAGAGAGAGAAGATATATTAAAGAGGGGATAAGAGGGGATAAGAGGGGATAAGAGAGGATAAATTAGAGAAGACAAATTAGAGAAGGATAAATTAAAGAGGATAAATTAGAGAGAACAAATTAGAGAGGATAAATTAAAGAGAAAGATAGAGAGGATAAATTAGAGACCGAGAGACATAAAAATTAGATAGAAAGAGAGAGAGATAGAGGATAAATTAGAGAGCTAGTGATGATAAGTTAGAGAGACAGAGAGAGAGGATACCTTAGAGAAAATAAATTAAAGAAAGACGATAAATTAGAGAGAGGATAAATTAAAAAGAGAGATGATAAATTAGAGAAAGTAAAAATTAGGGAGAGAGACGGAGAGGATAAATTAGGGAGAGACGGAGAAGATAAATTAGGGAGAGACGGAGAAGATAAATTAGGGAGAGACGGAGAGGATGAATTAGGGAGAGACGGAGAGGATAAATTAGAGAGAGACAGAGGATAAACTAAAGAGAGATCATATGTTCGAGAGAGTATAATTTCAAGAGAGAAGATAAAATAGGGAGAGTGAGGGTAAATTAGAGAGAAAATAAATTAGAGTGAGAGAGGATAAATTAGAGAGGATATTTTAGAGAGAGGATTTATTAGAAAGACAGAATGAATTAGAGAGAGGAGAAATTAGAGAGAGGAGAAATTAGAGAGAGGAGAAATTAGAGAGAGGAGAAATTAGAGAGGAGAAATTAGAGAGCTGTGAAATTAGAGAGAGGAAAAATTAGAGAGAGGATAAATTAGAAAAAGAGGGATAAATTAGTGAGAGAGAGTTGATAACTTAGAGAGGAGAGGATAAATTAGACACAGAGAGAGGATAAATTAGAGAGAGAGAGAGAGAGAGGATAAATTAGACAGAGTGAGAGGATAAACTAGAGAGAGAGGATAAATTTGAGAAAAAGAAAGGATAAATTAGGGTGAGTGAAGATAAATTAGAGAGAGATAGAGGGACAGGATAAATTAGAGAGGAAAAAATAACACAGAGATAGGGTAAATTAGAGAGGATAAATTAGAGAAGATAAATTACAGAGGATAAATTAGAGAGGGTAAATTAGAGAGGATAAATTAGAGAGGATAAATTAGAGAGAGAGGAAGAGAGACAGAGAGACCTATAGAGAGACAGAGAGACCTATAGAGAGACAGAGACACCAAGAGAGACAGAGACAAAGAGAGACAGAGAGAGAGAGAGAGAGACAGAGAAAGAGACAGAGACAAAGATAGAGATAGAGACAGAGATAGAGATAGAGACAGAGACAGAGACAGTAGACACACATACACAGTGAGAGACAGAGTGACAGAGACACACAGAGTGACAGAGACAGAGTGAGACGCACACAGAGTGAGAGACACACAGTGAGAGAGAGACACAGAGAGAGAGAGAGAGTGAGAGAGACACAGAAAGAGACAGAGTGAGAGAGACACACAGTCAGAGAACCACACATAGAGTGAGACACAAAACAGAGTGAGAGAGACAAAACATAGAGTGAGAGAGACACACAGAGTGAGAGACACACAGAGTGAGAGAGACGCACACACAAAATGAGAGAGACACACACACACAGAGGTGGTGGAGGTGGGAGGGTGGGCGTGTTGAAGCAAGTGGGGCGTGTTGAAGCAAGTGGGGCGTGTTGAAGCAAGTGGGGCGTGTTGAAGCAAGTGGGGCGTGTTGAAGCAAGTGGGGCGTGTTGAAGCAAGTGGGCGTGTTGGGGCAAGTGGGCGTGTTGGGGCAGAGTGGGGCGTGTTGGGGCAAGTGGGCGTGTTGGGGCAAGTGGGGCGTGTTGGGGCAAGTGGGGCGTGTTGGGGCAAGTGGGGCGTGTTGGGGCAAGTGGGGCGTGTTGGGGCAAGTGGGGCGTGTTGGGGCAAGTGGGGCGTGTTGGGGCAAGTGGGCGTGTTGGGGCAAGTGGGGCGTGTTGGGGCAAGTGGGGCGTGTTGGGGCAAGTGGGGCGTGTTGGGGCAAGTGGGCGTGTTGGGGCAAGTGGGGCGTGTTGGGGCAAGTGGGGCGTGTTGGGGCAAGGGGGCGTGTTGGGGCAAGGGGCGTGTTGGGGCAAGGGGCGTGTTGGGGCAAGGGGCGTGTTGGGGCAGGGGCGTGTTGGGGCAAGGGGCGTGTTGGGGCAAGGGGCGTGTTGGGGCAAGGCGTGTGTTGGGGCAAGGGGCGTGTTGGGGCAAGGGGTGTGTTGGGGCAAGGGGCGTGTTGGGGCAAGGGGGCGTGTTGGGGCAAGGGGCGTGTTGGGGCAAGGGGCGTGTTGGGGCAAGGGGGGCGTGTTGGGGCAAGGGGCGTGTTGGGGCAAGGGGCGTGTTGGGGCAAGGGGCGTGTTGGGGCAAGGGGCGTGTTGGGGCAAGGGGCGTGTTGGGGCAAGGGGGCGTGTTGGGGCAAGGGGCGTGTTGGGGCAAAGGTTGGGGCAAGGGGCGTGTTGGGGCAAGGGGCGTGTTGGGGCAAGGGGCGTGTTGGGGCAAGGGGCGTGTTGGGGCAAGGGGCGTGTTGGGGCAAGGGGCGTGTTGGGGCAAGGGGGCGTGTTGGGGCAAGGGGCGTGTTGGGGCAAGGGGCGTGTTGGGGCAAGGGGCGTGTTGGGGCAAGGGGCGTGTTGGGGCAAGGGGGCGTGTTGGGGCAAGGGGCGTGTTGAGGCAAGGGGCGTGTTGAAGCAAGGCGGGCGTGTTGAAGCAAGGCGGGCGTGTTGAAGCAAGGGGGGCGTGTTGAAGCAAGGGGCGTGTTGAAGCAAGGCGGGTGTGTTGAAGCAATTCTTTTCATTGAAGCAAGCTTTGTAATCTCAGCAACTGCATCTCTCCTTTCGGACCATTTAGGAGATTTCTAGAAGACAAATATAACAAAAACTGTTCAAAATTTTTATCCCAGGGGCCAGCATAAAGTTCAAGAAAAAAAAAAGGAAAAGCTACTGACCACTCCATCCCAAAAGCCTGACTCATCAAAAGGAATCAAAATATCATTAGGTTTGCAAAGTTCATACTCATTTATTACCTGGGAAAATGACAAATAAAACTCCTTTTAGAATCAAACAGTGGGTAATAAGCAAAACTACAACAAGAGAAATTTTTCTAGTCACAATCATCGTGCAAACCCAAGCTATAGACAGAGTTTAATCAGTACCATCAACTCCAGAGGAACAGATCCTACAACTTCAAACACAGGTTATTGCTCTGACTCTTTATCTTGCTCAGACCTACCAAAAACAAAACAAACATATAAATTCATTAGACCATGAGTATAGATGTAAAAATACACAAAGAATACATTCTACGCCACTCTTAGGATTATTTGTGCTTTCAATATGAGAATAACATTTCCAACCGAATAATCATATGGGTCACAAAAATAGAGTTATTTTTTTATTACTGAGTAGCACTTTGTTGATACAGCAGCCACAACTTGCAGTAAAATGAAGCCTCCATTAGAGAAGAGGGGTGGTTTTTCTTGGTCTTGCCTTTGCAGCCATTGCTATCCATTGCTAGTAATCTCCAATAATGAGAGGACAATTGAACTGCTCCTTAACAACCTAAACAAGCTAGTAAGGCTTCCATCTCACCCTCATTCAGTGAGGTTGTCAACTATGAGTAAGAAATCGTTTATGCAAAGAAAAGTCAATTGGGGATTTAATAAGAGATGCATAATCCAACTTTATGTCAGAGAGGAAATCAGTATTGCATGTCTCAAGGTAAAACGTTCCAATTAGGAATAATCCACAATAGGGGGAGCAGTAAAATGGAGGAAAACCTGTTGAATGGCATATAGCCCGGTTCCTTGAACAGCCAATTCAATCGATGATAAACTTGCAAAAAAGGGGTTTCAAAAACAGGCATTGTCTCAGGGTCATTGCTGGCACTGACTTAGTGTTGCTGAAGAAACTATTTTAAGGATTATGTAACCAACGTTACCTACAGTACACTATGATTTCATGTTGAATTCACCTTTGAAATCTTAATAAAAGCTTTGCAAAATTGCAAGAGAGAGAGAGAGAGAAGAAATACCAGATGCAATGGTTATACATGCAGTTCCAAATAAAACAGATCAACGAACACAAAAAACTTGACAAGGAAATGTCATCAAAAATTGAAAGAATTGCCAGTCAAACCATGCATGAAAGGATAATATTAAAATGCCATTGTCATTTGTTGTACCTGCTAGCAACAAACACTCCTTGTTGAACCATAGTCTAAGGCTTGTCTGCACATAGTGATAAAAAATCAACATGTCGGCTTCTGAGGATGACAAAAGCTCAAATGGGTTACACAATGGAAAATAAAAAACTATCTTCTGAAAATCACCTTGATAAAATACATGAGCATTCTGGGGAAGTCTGATTTTGAATCATAGTGATATCAAATGAATCTGATGGTTGGACAACAATCACCAAAAGATTGACACTACTCCACTGCAAGAGCGACATACCCAAGAGGTCCAATCAGTCACACAATTTAATAAATTTATATGTAATTTCAGGACAAGCAAATCTTCATTAACACCACACATAAAAACTACAAGTATGTACAGTAAATATACCAAGGATCACAAGGTGGTGCGTAAGTAAAACCAGAAGGGATATATAGCAGCCTCAACACCTCTGGACCAAATACTCCTATAGCACCATCACATCAACCAGCATATACCAGCAACCCATCAGAAGAGTAAATCCCACTTGTAATTGGTAGAGAGAGGGAGAGAGCGAGAGATATTCTCTGGGGTCCACTGTATGTCAAATATTTCAAAGAAATTCTTAGTAAAAAAAATCACAATCACTATAAACATGGAAAACACAGTTCTACTAACAAAAAAAAGGCCGAGCACTATCACAAGTGCCTTTGGTGAGCATATCAGAAACAAACCCGACAATATGTTTCCACAATTCCGAGCTCTTCTGATCTCATGCCAAATATAATATACATAGTGATATCAAATATATCGACGATTGGGCAACAATCACAAAAAGGTTGGCAGCACTCCACTGAAAGAGCGACATAACCAAATGTCCAATCAGTCATCCCTACTTGTAAGAAGTATCAAAGGTTAGAGCTCCACAATTATATTTAGCAACTATAATCTGAAATGATTAGAATAAAAGAATTCTTACTTGTAAATGAACAATGTTGTCTTCCAATAGTTAAACTTTCAGCCATCCTCGAGTACAAGATGAAATACAATATTTCACGTGCAACTAATGACCAACTCATGCCCCAAATTCCCCTCAGCTCAAGGAAAATGTTAAATGCCCAATAAACCTATTCTTTCAAGCCTTTCTCAAGGTTCACTTCAGCTATGGTCCTCTACGCCCCACACCACCCACCAGATAGTGTCCAATTGACTGGTACTCTCTCCTTCTACCGCAAACCCGTGTTTCTGAAAAATCTCAATACTCGACTCCATAGGCCAGCTTTTCGATCCACTATCCACTAACGTAGAAAAACACCACCCAAAGATCAATAGGGCTTTCCATTAGGTTGTAATGGGGCTGGGGTAAGGGTAGGACAAAAGATATTCATTGTGGGTTGAATTCTCTCCCATTCGCATGTATCATTCCGCCTCTTGAGTTGCCCACCCAAAATTCCTGATCTTCAGCTGGTCTCCTCCTTTCTTTTCTTCCTTCTACTCTTCTTTTCTTTCCTTTTTCTTTTTTTCCTCTTTCATTCCTTTCTTTTTCCATTCTTTTTTTTTTCTTTCTTTTTCTTTTCTTTCTTTTTCTTTTCTTTCTTTTTTTTCAAAGTTCTTTTCCTTCTTTTTCTTTTTTCTATTTCTTTTCTGCCTCTTTCTTTTCATTGTGATAGCCAACTTTGCCTTCTTCCACATTTTCATTTCCCTTCATCTCATCATCTCTGAAACGTTTCTCCACACTTTTACCTTTTAACCACAGGCTCAATAGAATGCGTACAAGATAACATGCAAATAGGAGATACAGGATAAAAAGGAAGAGATTTAATAGGAAGGCTAATGAATAGGTATCAAAAAATTGAGGATGACATAGGCCCAAATAGGTTAAACAACGGAAAATAACTAGGTAGGCCAGAAAGGCTCAAACGATCAAAACAAGGCCTAAATCATATCCCTGAGCTGTTGTTTTTCTATTATTTCGCCTCAAGTTTCACTCAAGCTAGTTCTAGAGTCCAATGAGATCTTCAGAAAACACCATACCAACATCCACTAACCACAGCAACAATCAATCAAACACAACTAATGTATAGTGAGTTGCTTCAAAGGACCATAGAGAAGTTTTGCCTATCAATTGGCTCAATGAAATATGCATTGGGATTGTAACATTGCCCTTTATGCAGAAAACTATCAGTATATGGTCAAAACCAAGACTCGAAGACTGAGCCAACTTGACCAAACGTGGGCCTACTCATTAGCTCAAGTCCAAAAAATATGCCCTTAGGAACAGGAAGGAGCATCACTGCAAAACAAAATCGATGTTATTAGCAATAAATCAACCAATGGAATGAAAAGCATCATAATCTATTAAAGCTTCATTGCTTCCGACAAAATTCCTTCAAGATACTTCCTATAAAAAAATTGCACTTCACTACATTAAAGTAGGCACTAGAACCAGTGTATCATAACCACTTATTTTCTATATCCAATAGTCTAGACTTTTTCTTGCTGGATAATGAACAAAACCTTACATAAACCACTTTAGTAGTCTATCTTCTAGGAACAAGGTCCCACAAACCCAAAAATCTAGACGAATATTGATGAAAAAAAATCCTCACGAGTCAGATCTTCTGTCAACTTCTTAAGTAAAATCATCGATATATAAAGAGAGAGTTGGGACTTCGAGAAGGAAAGAATCAACTGCTTCAATACATATTGGTCCAGGACCAATAGTCTATTAAAGCACTGCAGAAAAAATTTCATGAATAATGCATATGAAAACCTATTGGTCCAGGAAAGAGGATACTGGAAACAGATAGTACGATTCAAATAATAGCTGAAGGGAATGGGCATACAAGATCTTTCCACGCTATTGCCTCAGCTCATAAAATGAAGAATAAAATTGTAGCATTAAAAATAAAAGAAACAGAAATCACAACCACAGAGGAGATTACAAAGGATAGAAAACAGAAAACTACAATAGATTAATCAGAACTTCCATGAAACTATTGAACTTTCATAGCTCACTAAGATTTAGGGTCAAACAGTAGACCATTTTATCCTCTTGATAATCACTCATGATATAAATTTTTTCTTTTATTTTGAGGAAAGTGCTTTATTTTATACCCAACCCTTGTGCCTTTAAGGAGACTTGAGCCCAAGACCTCCCATTTAAACTCCCCCTTGAGACCACTGAACTACTGCTCAAGTTCACCTAATGCTATAAATTGTTTACCATCTTAAAAAACTTTGCAATGTACAAACTCACCTTGCCTTACCAAGGAAACATTAATGATGTCTAAAACATCCTAAAGAGCAAAACAGAAATGCAAAACTGCATTTTACAAAATCATAAACCATGATGCCATCCTCTTTTGTTAACCTGTTCAAGCTAGTGCAACGGTGAGCTTACAATTATATGAAGCGTGTGTAAAAGAATAAAAAATCATTTACTTTTATGTCCATATTATAATTGAAGGGCAAAATATTTCAACACAGTGAAGAAAGAAGACAAGACCGCCTAGCTCCCAATAAGACTGCCATATGCTGACAGGCAATCATATCCAATTTGTAGTTCTAAATGCGTACTAATTTTTAGTGTGTCACAGGTGCATTACAAAGTCATTACCAAAAAGGACAATGTAAGGACTAGTTCCTCAAAACAGTATTAAAAACAATATACTGCATGAGCAGATCTATTTCAATTTCTGTAGGCCTTGAAATACTAGGAGCTGTGACTGCACCTGATTCTCGGTCAGACTGGAAATCCCCATCCCTGTCATTTGAACCAGAGGAACGAGTATCCCACCTCCCTTGGCTTCCTCGAGAAGAGTTATTTGGTGGGGATGTACCATACTCACTGTGCTTTAAACGTTGTGAAAATAAGCCTCCCTGGACTCTCTGCCACTCAGGTATTGTTATGGGATGCATCCTCAAATTCACTGATTCAATTAAAAAGTGTAACTTAATGACCAGCCTAATACAAAAGTGTAAACTTCAAAAGTTAAAGATTTTCAGACTCTGTGATACCTCAAAACTGACATCTCAAATCCAGCGGGCAACTTCTTGCAGATATCGTGATCACTAAATGATAAGAGGAAATCTCTTGTATAGGAAATCCTTGTCAGCCTGAATTACATTTGAAAATAACTATTTAGAAACGAAAAAATTTAATAGCACAGTTTTTAAAGGAGCTAATAAATAGAGAGAGAAGTGAGAGACTGGAAGAAGGTACTTATTAGGAGCACTTTTGCTTTTGTAAGCAGACCCAGTGAAACACTGATCTTCGTTTTCTGAGCTCATGCCGAGGCTCTCCAACCTGTTAATCACAGTTAAATTTTTATTCACTGTGAGAATGAGGTAGCAGGCCCTCCCTGATTCCAATTGCAAAAGGCCACACCATTAGGCGGCTTGACAAACGCCAATAGGTCACAGTATGAACAATCTGAAATGTGTTTTGAACCTAATGATTCATATCCAAAGTGCTCCAACTCGGAGCTTTCAAGCAGTATCTCCACTTCATAAAATTGCAAAAGATCCTAAGAATAGCGCATTATCAATGTGAACTTTTCTACAAAATTGACTCCACTTTCAGCTTCTGTCGCCCATAAGTATGCAAGTCCAAACAGAAAAGACCTGGAAAGGAACTCCCGCTTTTATAGAACGGATATTATCTACAACTGGATGGCCCGCACACATCCATATACAGAGATCCTCAACTCCGCACAAGGCAGCAAATATATCAGAACCTCCCAAGAAAAATTATATCCAACCACAACCCCTGAAAAGCCTCTACGGATCGAAAATACTTCAATCATTCCACGTAAAGAAACGCCGAGATCAGAGGGGACAAAAATTATTCATTATACATGAGCGCATTTCCGAATAAGGAGATGAAAAAGGACCTTAAAGATAAAACTAGCAAACGATTCTGTTTCCTGCCACTAGCCCTAAAAAGTATCGTCGAAAACGAGACGAGTTTGAGGTAGAAGCAGAATAACTACCTCAATCTGACAAGAATAAAGGAGCGAGGGTACAGAGATACTGGATACTTAGAGAATATGGTGCCGATGTAGGTTTTTGCTCGTTGTTGCAGCTTATGATCGTTTAGGACGGGCAGGCAGGTAGGGTGGAGGGAGAGGGGTTTTCTCTCGCCAGAGAATCTTGCAGAAAACAAAGTGGAATGGCGTTCTCTCTAACCATGCATTTTCATCTTCGCATCGGTAAGAAATAAACACGGATGATGAAATTGGTAAATCGAAACGGAAAATTGGTAACTCGAAGGGTGATTCGTGGGTCCCACGAAGTCTGCGTGTTAAAAAATTTCTCCATTTTATATGAAACAGCGTTTGGACTCCAAGGTCACCTAAGGTCGGTTACCTCTAAGTTTTCCCTTTCTTCAAAAAGTATAACGACTAATTAAAATATAAACAATCTGCAAAGTTGCAAACTATATGAAGATTCAAGATTCATATTTAGTACAAATAATTTAGTTTTATGATATTTTGTTGACTTTTGAATCTTGATGGTTATAACGATAAATGAGTGAAGCCATGCTCCTTTTTCCCTTGGATTTTTTTAGTGAAAATATCTAAGACATCGAGAGAACATTTAATGTAAAAAACTCATAATCTTGTTTTAATAAACTCGTTACATCTTTAATGATTAACCCTTATTAATAAATTCTATTACCACACTTTTACTTAAAGAGAAAAAATAGTCTTAGTAAAATGTCTGCAATTGAACAAAACTAGTGTTTTAAAAAACCAGCCGACCCGGCCAATTCGATCAAGTTCAATCAGACCTGTGTTTCAGAATAAGAACCAAAAAAAAGGTAAAAACCGGCTGACCCTGGTGGTTCCCTTGGTTTGACCGTTGAACCGTTAAATCGATCGAACTGGTTCAGCCGGTCTAGTTAACACCGGCCCAAAAAAATAGGTTTAAAACCCTAGAGACAAGATATTCCGTCAGTAACCCGGTTCAACCACCAGTTGAACCCGATTGAACCGATTAAATAAAAATCACATGTTCTGCCGGTTCGATGACCAGTTCTGTTTTTAAAATATTGAATAAAACTATTATTTTTAAAAAATACTCGTTGTCGTGTGAATATAATTACTTACATCTTCTCCTCTTCCTTTTTATACTTCTTCTTCATGTAAGCCTTTAGTGTTCCATAATTACCAAAAAAAGCCTTAAATACCCATTAATTGTAACAAAGTTATTACATCTTTTTTTATTATTTTGAGGTAAGCCTTAATTTATTGATCTATGTAAAAGTTAATATACCAAAGGAGGGGATTCTCTAACAACAAGGGATTGGACGGTGATGCCTTTTTACCTAGCATGCCTGCCGAAGTATTGGTGTAACACGGAATACAAATCCAATCATCCACGATCTAGGGAAAAAATCTAAAATCTCCCTATAGGAGTGTAACAAACACTATGGAGGATCATATTTTTTAGTCACTACATTTATTGAATCTGAAGTAAAACCCAATAGAGTACCAACAAAGTCTAACGTTCTCTATCTTTATATAATACATCGCATTCTTTTACTTAAATTTTGATATGGGTTTAGTCCTAGAGTAGAGAGAAATTTTTTCAATCCAAATTATTCAAAACACCTGGAAAATGTTTGCTACCTTAGAATCTTTGTACCAGGCCTCCCAGGTATCTTGTCATAGACATTGGTAGAGTTGAGAGACAATCGTGGCATCTTCAATATGCTTGATCAATAAAATCAAAGGTAGAACTGAGATATGGTTGCATTTTTTCATATGCCTGATCAAAATGATGGAAGCATTTCAATACCGAGTGTTACAATTGGAAATTTGGCATGTGGACTTAAGTCTTGATTTTGTTTGTGTTGTAAGACAAATTATGGTGCTAGAAAGGCTCTTCCCACCAAGAAGGTGTCGTCAGCATCTAATAAACATAATAACATTTGGTTTGCTTCGAAAAAGCACAACTAAGTGTGCTCCAATGAGGGAATCGCTTAAGGAAGAGACGGATTTGGAGTTCCTACTCAAACAACAGATCGTATCAAATTGCAATTACATGTTGTCTTACTGCCATGGGAATTAGATTAGTCTCGGACATGATCAACTAAGCTATTCCCGACAAACAATAGAAAACAAACAAGAAGATGTCCATGGTTGTGGTGACTTGGAAATACTCTATAGAATAAATACTCTATAGAATAGATATACATGTACATCCAAAGCTGAAATAAAAAAATTGTTGTTTGATCCTCAGCTAATGTCATCAGTTGGGACTCACTTCCTTGTATGCATATTCCAAATCGATGCATCTCAATTAATTTATCATTATTCTTACAAAACATGTCATATCTTAGTGAACATTCATTCAAGGAACATCCCAACAAGGACGGTTGGAGAAGAACAGTTGAAATGCTACATTATCATTCATCTCCTATAGAGAGCTATTTATTTCAAAAAATTTAAAGTTCAATGATATTTTTATTCTAAGTCTAAACATCTTGTTTTATACAGGAAAAATAGAAAAGCAAATCTCAAATGTAACTAAATTTTATAGGAGAAAAGCAGAAATGTGTTTGCTCACAAGTACAAATTACAGATCATCCATTTAGAATCTCGTAGTCATGCCCCTAGATCGAACAAGGCAAGAAACCAACTTTTTAAAGTGTGTGGCCTAGCTCTCAAGTGCGTATGAGGACTAGTCATTCTAAGTGCTTCTAGATCTTGACAATAAGATAAAGTCTTATAATATCTCAAACTCTAATACAAAAATATCATATCTTATTTTAAATTCAAATGGTTTCCATCCCCTCATTTGAATTCATACACTAGTCAAATATAAATTCTAGTTTGATTCACTACTGTCTGTTGGTCCTAATTGTACGATTCAAGGTTGGCTTAGAGCGCATACAACCTGTGCTTTGCATGTAGTTGAAGCTATTGGTTGTGCATGTTGCCCCTAGCTTCATCGCACCACCTAACATAAATTGTCACGCCATTAGATCGACTAAAGCACAAATCCAACTCTTTACAACGCGCAACCTAACTCTAAAGTCCGGTTAGTCAACCTAGTTTATGCACAAAGTCTAACTATATTTACTCTAACGAAGATTAACCCCTGAGCTACAAGTTCCAAGTGGTCTAAATGAAAAAGTAAACCACCTATTTATTGATGTCTAACTAGTGTACAAGAACATAAAAAAAAACCGTAATAATATATGATGGAGTAATGCTAACAGCACCTAGGGCGCAGTCTTTATCTGACGTACATGACATAACCAGCCAATAGAAATATTTGAAAAAATTAATAAAATAATTTTATTTTATAAAATCCAAAATTTTAAGAATACACCTTAGGCAACTTTGTTTTGGATTGGCTGGTTACGTCATGAACGTCAGATAGACATTGTGCATAGGTACAACTAGTATTTATCCTATTAAACTCAAACACAAATATAACTTATCTTAGTTTGAATTCAAATCCTTTCGAATCCAAACCTCTTATCCCCCATTTGAATTTAAAAACTCTAATTTAAATTCAAATTCAAGTTTGAATCGCCACAGTTTGTTACACTTGTGATCTCTGTTGGATAGATGATTCGAAATTGGTTTAGGTCAGATGAAAACCCAAACAAAATACAGTTTGAACTTTTACGCATATGGCTTTTGCCTTGCGCACAATTGGTATGGTTAGGTGCGCATGTTACCTTTAGCTTCATTGCACCACCTACGACTCATTGTACCCTGACCCAATCTAGAGGTGACTCAAAAACACCAGAGTCATCCAATCAAAATGTGATTGTACAATATATACCCCCTTATGACACTGGTTTCAAGTTAAATAGCAAAGGTGACTCGCACAAAATCAGGGTCGCCCATATAAAATCCTATTATACCCAAACCAAACAAATGTTTGAAATCCAATATAAGTAAAAGTGACATATAAAACCAGATACATCCATTTAGAATCTTATTTCTATCAATCTAAACCGAGACAAACAATTGCTTCCAATCAAATCAAACCTAGGGCGACTGACACAAAAAGCCTACGTCACCTATCCAGAATCTCATCATTCGTCATGTCCAACCAAAACGTCACCCGGCCGGTTTGGTCACCAAATCAGGGTCCTTTGCCCAAGTGTAAACGCTGAAATTGGGACAAGGAACAAAAAAGAAAAATAAATTGGTTGAAACAACTATTGAACCTAATTTCCCCCCTCCGCTCAACCATTTTTTCAGTGGCAATGTTTAGAAGAATGATATTCTAGATGTATGAACCTTATAAGTGCCTCAATTGGATAGAAAAATTGACTCTAAATGGATGTGTCCAGTCTTGAGCCGAGTCACCCGTGGGTTTGATTTGTCTTCAAATAAGTATCGGTTCCGCACCTATGTTGGATAGAACAGAGAGATTCTTGATGGCTCTAGTTCATATCAATCCACGTTCTCGGATGTTGGGATTTACACAATGCAGCAAGAATGTCATAATGATACAATGAACTTCCACAAAAAAAATAAAAGAAAAATGATGTAATGAACTCCCTTGCAACGATCCCGCTGGAAATAAGATTCGAATACAAAAGGTACAAGACATTTATCTGGTAAGATACAGCAATCAGCACTCAAGTGCATATAAATTTAAGCTTTTGATCAGTGCCAAAGTTAGTACTTTTTGACATAATCTTCAGCACACACCCAACTGAATTGTCCAATTTCCTGCATTTCTAATAATGGTTTCTATAAAAAAAAAAAAAACGTTCTCATAGGGCTTTCCCTACTCAGAAGGCACCAGACAACGAAACAAAGTTCCAACTTACTAATAGTAATACATATATACAAGATAATTGCACGTGCTACAAAGGGTATAGTAAGCATCATATATTGATCTCATCCTGCAAGAGAATCTCATAAATGTCAGTTCTCAGATGCAGCTCTTTATCACGCATCACTTCTTGGAGATCTGACAGTTCCTTAGCACTCAAAATTGTATGCAATTTCAGAAATCCGTCCAGCCATAGCTTTTTAGACCTGTGAATTAAAGAAAAAAATGGGTACCGTAAGAAGGCATCCAGCACCCAATGTTCTAGAAACTTTTACAATGCGCAGATGAAAAGATGCAAAGCAGTTGCAGTAGTTAATAAGTGTATACAGTATGAAACACGTGATCAAATGCGAATAGAGTTTTGTTATGTTTGTACTTTTGAGGAAGAGTGATTTGGCAGAAACACTGGTAACGTCAACTTCGCTTGTATCCAAGGAAAAAAACATAAGAGTTGAAGTGGTGAAACTGGAATGATCTGGACCCAGCTTTCACCCAAGCTGGTCAGTCAAAATGTCAAGTAAAGACAGAAAATTCGAATTGCTGAGACAACTGTACGGTTCAACCCAGGCGATAAGATCTACAAGGTTATATCTTTTCTGAAGAAAACCTTTTTGGAGAAAAAAATGGATATACACTATTTATTTGATACCATTGACAATTAGTGCATAACAAGTTGACATGTTTTTATAACCATGAGACTGAAGAATTTATAAAGATCTCTATAGAGGGAAGAATACAAAAAACGAACATATCTTTTCTGAAGAAAACCTTTTTGGAGAAAAAAATGGATATACACTATTTATTTGATACCATTGACAATTAGTGCATAACAAGTTGACATGTTTTTATGACCATGAGACTAAAGAATTTATAAAGATCTCTATAGAGTGAAGAATACAAAAAACGAACATGATCGTATCACTGGGAGTACCAAAAAGACACAGAAAAAGAAATCATCCAAGAAAAAAGGAGCCATCCAAGGTAACATTGAAAACTAACATACTAACTGTTGTGAATAAAAAACAAAAGATAATATTTCAGTGGAAAGACTTACAAATCTCGTTTCTTTTTTTGAAATGATGACACTTTTATTAATAGTAAATCTATTGTTACAATATTGTTACAGCAATAATACTACACATGTAGTGTACAAGGCCAAGGCCGCTTTTAGAATGGACAACTGTGTGATTAAAGTAAATCTGTTATGCAGTGAGTGACTATGCAACTTGTTCTTGAGGTTCCCGATTTAGCTAATTTATTTGCCACAGAGTTGGCAGACCGTGGAACAGCGATCCAGGCTATTCTCCATTCCTTCGTTAAATCAATCACTTCGTCGAAAATACTCTTTAACAACCATGGGGCAGAATTTTCTTTTGTTGCCCATCCGATTACAAGCTTTGAGTCCCCTTTAACTTCCAATTCTTCTTTACTGTACTGTTTTAAGGTTCTTAGCCCCATCAGCAGTGATTTTGCTTCAGCCTCATTGGAGCCGCAATTTCCAGCAGACCTTGAGTAAGCGGCCAAGATTTCCCCCTCACTATTCTTTATAACTCCACCCTAGACCAGCAGGTCCTGGGTTTCCTTTCGACGAGCCATTAAAGTTCAGCTTAAGCTTATGCGATGGAGGAGGTTGCCATTCAGTCATCTTGGGGTTTAAGTTTGCAAGATAAATCATCTTACTCCAAAACTTTCTTACTATTGGGGTGGGGAATGGTGGAAGACCATGTAGGCTGTGTACCCAAGTGAGAGTGTTGAGTATTGCAATTTCAGTCACTCCCCCAATTGATGTGCTTTTACTCTTGAAGATTCTATTGTTCCTCTCCATCCACAAATTCCATAAGAAAGCAGGTATATTAGCTTTCCACAGCAAATTTCCCCAATATGGTTATGGACATCTAATCCACTGAACAAACAATAGACTGAGGTTCTTTGGCATGCATATGCTCAGGTTAAATTTCCTCAACAAACCTGCCCAAACCTGCATGCTATACTTACAGTGAAGAAAAATATGGTTGCTGGACTCCTCCTTTTCATTGCAAAATCTGCACAGAGTTTATCAGCATCTACCCCCTTTTGGCCAGCTCCTCGCAGGAGCGTATTTTTTCTTGTGCCGTTGTCCACACAAATTGCTTCACTTTATTAGGAGCAACTAGTTTCCATGCAACTTCAGAACCTCGATGTAAGTGGACTTTTGTAGCCTGAAGGTTTGTGTAGAAAGAGGCGACGGTAAATTCCCCATCTGCATTAAGAGACCACATTATCTCATCCTCCCCTGATATTTATAGTTCTCCTCCATTAGTTTTAACAGTGCTATCATTTCCATGGCTTCATCATCATGTGAGCTCCTTCTAAGGCCGAAGTTTATATTGTTTCCATCCAGCACTTGAGCTATTGTCATCTCTTTGTCCATGGACAGCTGGTAGACTTTAGGAAAGGTTGCAGAGAGAGGTTGCTTCCTTATCCATAAGTCGTTCCAGAAATATACTTTTGTTCCTTCCCTAACGTGGAATCTCAAAAACTTCTTCATTTCTGGTTTCTTCTTTATAATCCCTCTCCATAGGCTTGATGTCACTGCTCTTAGGGGCTTTTTGGGCAGCCAACCATGCTTCGCATTGCCGTAAACCCATCTATGACTCTTTTCCACAATGCATTTTATCCCTTGGTGTACCTCCAAATCCATTTAGCTAGTAGGGCTGAGTTGACTTTATGCGCCGGATTCCAAGCCCTCCATGCATCATGGGTCCTGCACACTGTTTCCCATCTCACCAATGGATATTTAAATTTGGTTTGATGTACCACACCATAGGAACCTTCTGTGTAGGGTCTCAATTTTTAAGGCCACATTTCTTGGGCACTCCAACAGCGACAAATAATAGTTTGGTATTCCAGCTAGTGTTGCTTTGATTAGTGTTGTCTTCCCTGCTTGACTAAGAAACTGGCCCTTCCAACTATCCAATCTTTTTTGACATCTTTCTATGACCAGTTCCCATAACTGTTTTGAAGCTCTTCCTTGATAAAGTGGTAATCCAAGGTATTTGTTAGGCAGCTCAATTTTTGTACACCCAAGAATATCTCTGATTTGCTCTTCTAGGTTGGCTTCAAGATTTAAGCCGATCATTCCTGATTTTTCCCAGTTTATAGTTTGCCCTGACGCCATTTGGAAAAGATGGAGGATGACAATTGCGTTTAGCATTTGAGTTTTGCTTCCTTGGCACAACAACATTGTGTCGTCCACAAACTGAAGGATGGGTACACGCACATTCCCAGCTGATTAGCCTGATATCCACCCTTAATTTTGCCCTTCTAGAAACATTGCATTTAAACCTTCGCTTACATGTCAAACAGCATTGGGAGAGGGGGTCCCCTTGCCTTAGCCCCCTGGTGCTCTTGAAGTAACTCTTTACCGTACCATTTAAGATGAAAGAGAAACTAGCTGAGGAGATGCAGCTGCTCATCCATTCTAGCCTTCTATCCGGAAAATTCATTTTGCTGTGCATACTATCAAGAAACTTCCAGCTCACTTTGTCAAAAGCTTTTTCGAAATCTAACTTGATAATCATACCCCTTTTCTTCTTCCTCTTGTAATGGTGTATAAATTCATGAACCATCAAGGCTGAATCAAGGATTTGCCTACCCTTTATGAATGCTGATTGCTGGCTGCTGATTATTTGAGGGAAATTATCTTATGAGTATGTAGCGCCTTCTTTCTTAGGTATCAGAGTGATTAACGAGGAACCCATGCTAGTGGCAGTGATTCCTTTCCCATGAAACTCCTCTAGCATCTTCACAATCTCTTCTTTCAGAAAATCCCATCCTGCTTTGTAGAATTCAGTAATAAAGCCATTAGGGCTCGGGGATTTTTCGTTTGGAAGGGACTCCTCCTCAGAGAAAGGGATAACTAAGTGCCAACTAGACTCCTCAGTGAGCAGGTTTAACCTTATCCTATTGGGAAAAGGTCTGCTGATCCCCTCATCCTTGTATAGATTTTTGTAATACTTTTTGAAGACCTCAACAATTTCTTTTGCTTCTGTTATGTTTTGGCCAACCACTTCTTTTTTTTTTTGAACGTTGTGATTTTATTCATTATAACCCAATTAGGCCAAAGAAGTACATAATAGGATTACAGCTAGGTAGGGGTCCATACAATAGCATGTTGCTCATGAGCCCCTTTTTTAGCTAATTCATCCGTTTTACCATTTGCACTACGTAGTACATGACTCCAACTAGTGACAATAGATGCAAAATCTCTAATTTCATCAATGATGGGAAGAAGCCTCCAAGAGAGCTTGAGGTCCTTCTTGCACCATTGGATTAAAACATGTGAGTCACCCTCAACATGTAACGGCCCAACAAAATGGAAATTGAGGAAATATTTGAGGCCGTGAAGCAAACTTTTCGTTTCAGCAATTGTAGAATCAGTGGTGCCAATCGGGCATGTATAAGTGAGCAATATGTCCCCAAAGAGTTACGGATCAGTCCACCCACACCTGCCAGCCCTGAGTTTCAAATGACGACCCATCAAAGTTCAGCTTATAAGCATACCTCGGTGGAGAGACCCAAGCAATAATTTTGGGAACCTTCCCTCCCTTTTCAAAAGCATATGGGGACCAAGAATTCCAGATTGCTCCTCCCTCTATGTTCTTGAAATTTTTCTGCACTTTCAACCAACATACAATTTGGTGAATAATGCGTTGGCATAATTCAGGCCAGGAAGTACTTTTGTTCTGAAAAATTATGTTGTTTCTTTCTTTCCACAACAACCAGGGAATGTAGCTCAAACAACAACTAATCATCAATAAGAGCAATAATGCTGCTAAGATCTTGAGGAATGGGGAAGTTTAATCCGAATTTATCTATGAAAAAAGTTCATACCTTCCAGCTATATGTGCAGTGCAATAACAGGTGATTAAGATATTCATTCTCAGAGTTGCATAAAGGGCATGCAACATCCTGGATCGGAATTCCTCTCCTTAATAGTGTATCCCTTGTGGGCAATCTTCCTCTTAAGCAGCACCACACAAAAAAAGCTTGTTTCCTAGGGCAGGAAAGTGTCCAAGCTTTTGCGGCCTGATGGGGGTGCTGTCTAACTGAGTAATGCCCCAAGGGATGAAGCCTCCATAATAATTCATCCATCTGGTCTCTCTTTAGGAATATCATATTTAACTCATCAAGTAATGAAGCTATCTCAATAGATTCCTCATCAGTTGGATTTTTTCGAAGTAATGGTGTCCAATGCACTTCTCTCAGTTGTCCCCTAGGGGCGATGTCCCTAATAAAGCAGTTCTGATCCCTTGCTAATATGAATATTCTTGGATACTTCTCAGCAAGAGTGTCTTACCAGTCCATTTATCAGTCCAAAAACGTGTTCTATCACCAATTCCAGGATGAATGAAAGTATGTTGAACAAAAAAAGGCAACAACTTAATGATTTTCTTCTAAATCGAGGAGAGCCTCCATTGCCTTATGTCACCAAACCACCAATCCCTCGGCCTATTGTCAAGTGCTTTTACAATTAAACTTCTCCAAGTAGCCCTACTGCTTGTATTCAATTTCCAAAGCCATTTAATTAAGAGTGCTTCATCCATGTGCCTTATTCTCCTAGTTCCAAGTCCTCCATCCTCTTTGCCAAACATACATCCTCTCAACAGATGAGGTGCATCTTTGATCTTTTTTAAGATCCCGACCAAAGGAAATTTCTCATCAGCTTCTCAATACTGTTTACCACTGATGTAGGTCAATGTAAGAAGGATAAAAAATATGTGGGTATGCCAAGTAGGCAAGCTTTGATTAAAGTAAGCATGTCTGCTTTCGTAAGTAGCCTCCCTCGCCATGTATTCGATCTCAAATTCAGTTTTTCAATAATCGGATCCCATAAGCTCTTAGTTGCTCTACCAGTAAAGAGGGGTAAGCAAAGGTATGTTGTAGGTAAAGAGCCAACCTTGCACTCCAACATTGCAGCCATGTCATTCATTACCTCACTTTCTACTGAGAAACCATAGTAGCTGATTTGGACCAATTGATTTTCTGTCCAGAAGCTAATTCAAACAACATCAGAATACATTTTATAACTCTTATTTGACCAGCATTGCCCTTGCAGAAGAGAATTGTATCGTCAGCAAATTGAACCAGTGGTGCTTGAAGACAATCCCTATCAAATTGTATCGTCAACATGTACCTCAGTGCCTCTCCTGCTATGTTAAAGAACATGGGAGATAGGGGATCACCTTGTCTAAGTCCCCTCGTGGATTTAATGTATCCATGGGCACCACCATTAATTAATACGGAATACCTTGCTGAAGATATGCATGTCCTCATCCATTGCCTCCATCGCCAACCAAAGCCCATTTGCTTTATCACTGACTCCATATAGCTCCAGGAGACTTTATCAAAGGCCTTCTCAAAATCTAATTTCAAAACCACCCGTGGCTCCCATCGTGACAAGCATGAAAGATCTCATAGACATTCATGGCTGCATCCATAATGTCTCTGCCTTTAATGAAAGCGTGTTGTTCTGTGCTTATAATGTGTCCCATCACCTTTTGTAATCTTGAAGCCAATAATCTTGCAATGATCTTGTAGGTGCTGCTTGCTAAACTGATAGGCCTGAAATCATCTACAATTTCAACACAGTGCTTTTTGGGGATAAGGGCAATGAAGGTAGCACCGAGTGCTATGCTAGTAAATCCATGCCGGTAGAAATGCTGAAGTTGATTGTTCACATCATTTTGAATGATAGACCAACATGTATTAAAGAACTCCCCATTGTATCCATCCAGTGCCGGGGATTTGTCCTTCGAAAGGCATTTTCCAGCATTCTCAATTTCCTCTATAGTAAAAGGTTATTCAAGAGTCGCAGCACGTCAGGGGTGAGCCAGTGACAATTGAACCCCAACAATAGTGGTCGATTGTGAGTATCCGCTGCAAACAAACAAGAAAAGTGAGTTAAAATGCAGTTTATAATAGTGGGTTTCTCAAAGGTGATTTCCCCATTAATTGAGAGAGAGGAAATTTTGTTTGTTCTTCTTCTCTGGGATGCCATAGCATGGAAAAAACGGGTGTTGCCATCTCCCTCCATTAGCCACTTGTATCTTGCTTTTTGCTTCCATAGAATGGCCTCTTTACGAATCAAACTATTAAATTGCACAGTTGCTGAAAGTCTTTCAGCATTCTTATCATCCTCTAAAAATCTAGACTCCTCAAGCAAGTCTAGTGTATCAATCCGATTGCTCAACTCAATCTTCCTAGCAATTTGATCAGCCTTGCTGATTTTGGCCCAAGCAAGCAATTTGTTCTTCAATAATTTTAGTTTCCTAAATAGTCTCCCTCCCAATGGCCCACTGTCCTCAATCTTAGCCTACCAATTTTCGATACGGGGATAGAAATCATCATCTTCAAGCCATTGATTCTCAAACCTGAAAGGTACACCCCCCAATTTTCAGAGTTCGTGTCTAGATGGACGGGGAAAACTTTCTGCGGGCTTTGGTGGGTGGGAAAAGAGAAATTGTCATGTATAGCGGTCAAAGGGGTGGCCTGATTGTTTGAGAGCTGGTTTAAAATTGGGACCAATGAGGATTGATTTTCGGGAGACGGCTGTATACGGTGGGAGACAATTTCTGGTTGGAGGTATAACAAGGTTTGTGGGTATGGGAGAGTATTGAAGAGCCAATGATTCAGTACATTTTTCTGGGCGTACCTCTTGAATTTCAATGGTTGGTCCAGTGATTCGGTCGGCAGCAAATTCAATTGCGGGGAGAAGTGCATGAATTGGCTGCTCATCAGTAGCAACCCACGGGCCAAGTGATGCTGAAGCAACGCGATCAGTGGTAGGACGAGTAACTGAGTTAACTCGGTCAGTTCGATTGCCGAGTCGACTCGGCCAGTTCGAGAAACTAAGTTGACTCGACCGGTTCGAGCTACCAAGTCGACTCTCTCCAACACCGTGTTGAGTTGAGTTTCAGAGTCTCGGGGCTCATCACCGTCATCCTTTCGCCTACTTCACACAACTCTAAACGGTGGAAGGAACTCCTGGTTTTAGGAGAATCGCAAAGTACTTCCCATCTATAACCAGATCTGTCCATTGCACTTTAATAGGCCAGCTTCGAGGTCGGATTTTCACTCGTGCGTAGCACATATTCCTACTAGTCAAAGACTCATCTTCAAGCTCCAGAAGTGTTCCGAAAACATTGGCAAGCATCTCCAATGTCTCCGTCTCCCATAGTTCAGGGGGAATCCCCCAAATTTGGATCCAAATTGATACTGGACCTGATTCCATGGCTGGCTCCCATTTCTGAACCTCCCAACAAGGAACCGAATCAGTATGGTTCCATTGCAGGTCTCGGCAAGTGTCCTCGTCTCCACCCATCACAAGCCATTCCCCTCCTCCCAAAAACGATACTTTCGGCGAGAAGAAGAAGTTCCATCGCTTTTTAATCCATGCCTCTAGCTCCTCACATTAGTGAACTTCCCAGTCAAGATTTGCAATGATACTGTTCTGCATAAATAGCTTTTTGCTGTGCCATTTCTCCTCCATTACTTGCTAGAACGTCTTCTCTTTGTCCTTTCCAACCAATGGGTTCATCGGTTCTTCCCCATTTCCATTGAACATCCACGATTTTTCTTTTGCTTGCTCAGCTACATCCTTTGGCAGACAAGGAAATAGTTTTTCAAATGCCTCTAACAGGCATTTCCATGTAAACTCCCGTCAACGCCAAATTCTGGTAGATAAATTCGTGCCAAAACCTTATGAGCTCTAAAGTGTACGAGCTTGCATTCCCAATCACGCCTTCGGAAGGTCAAAATGGTAAAGTGGGAGTCCTCCCACCATATTTCTTTGGATCTGGTTTGTTTAGAGTTCATTACACCCCGAATCTGTTCCAGAAAGAGCTCACTAGCCTCAAGAGGAATACGAATGAAGGATTTCTTCTCTCCTGTTTCAACCTGGAGTCGAACGACTCTTCTTGCAGTATTCTGATCCATTGAGAAGAACGAAGCCCCAAATTGACAGGTGCCTAGTAGTCTTTGCCGACCAATCCTTCCGACAAAATTGCCTCTCCTTTTTTTTATAGTCATCCAACCTTCCTCCAGGTGTCTTCCCGCATCCAAATCCTCACGTCTTCCATCTCTTGATCCAGCAGTAGTGTCATGTCGCAGCTCCATCAGCCTTGACTCACGAGGTCATGTCCCTGCAAAACCCACTCGGGGTTCTCTATCAGCCAGCTCTCGTCGTTTCGTGTCCCTAGGCACGAGTGATCTCGCCAAACCAGAACCAGAAGTCTCTCTCTGTTCCGCCATCAAAAGTCTATGCAGGGTCAGAAACTCTTTTATTTTTTATTTTTTAATTTTTTTTTTTATTTTTTTTTTTTTTTTTTAATTTTTTTTTTTTTTTTATTTTTCGGTTCAGTCCGGGTCAGACCGGCCTAGTCGGCTCAACACAAACTGGAACGGGACAGAGTCACGGAAGATTTATTTCAGCCCAGTCGACTCGGAGGACAACTCGGGCTCAAACTCGGAGGAACATGCCGAGTCTAACTCATCGTCTTCCCCAAGTCGAAACTAGGTTTCGACACTGATTTTCACCCTTTACTCTCATTCCTCCCGCCGCCATCGCTGCACCGTTGCCCTCCCATCACCGCCGCTTCGCCATCCCTACGGCAACATCCTCTAATTCTAACAGAAACTCTGAAGAAGAGCACAATGCCTCGTCTCCATCCTCCGACCTGGTCAACTCCCTACAACAGAACAGACGCTTGGTTCTCTTTTCGCCGTGATTCCGTGACGAAATTTTCTTCACCTAGTATCTTCGACCACAAGGGGATTTTTAGAAGTGGATGACCATAGATTACTTCATATTCCAAACCACGTAATCACTCAAAGCCAAGATACAAGCACGGCTCTTTGGAGAAATGAGCAAATCCGCTCAGCAAACTCCCTTGCTCTAGCCATCCACTTCTAAGAGGCAGATTTTACCGTATCTTCTGTGTTCAGAAGCTATTGCATGAAAGAACTTTGTATTTGCATCTACCTCCTTGATATACTTATAGTGTGCCCTTTGCCTCCAGTATATCATTTCTTGTGTATCATATACTCCACTATTTGCATTAATTTCTCTCTTTCAACCTCCTCTATGATGCTTAATCCCTGCTATTCTTCTTTTGCCTCGTATTCACTGATTTTGTTCAGCAATTCATTTCTGTCCTTTTCAAAATTTATTGCCCTTTGTTTTTTCCACTCTTTCAATTTATTTTTGAGTAGGTTAAGCTTTTGACTAAATCAAAAGCTCAGCAGGCCTTCGAAGCTCATGTTCTACCACCATTCTTTTAGCATCTCCATGAACCCATTTTCTTTTAGCCAATAAGCTTCAAATCTAAAAGGTGGTGGGCCCCACGATGCTGATTCGGTTTCCAAGAGGATAGGATTTTGATCAGATGTAGTTCGGGGTAGAATCTTAGCTGCAGAGTTGCCAAACAGATCCAGCCATTTCCCATTTACCATGAATCTGTCAAGTTTAGCCAGCATGGGTGGGCTTCTTCCATTTGTCCAGGTAAATTCACCCCCTGAGAGATGAGGATCAGAAAGTAGGTGGTCTGAGATAAATGTCTCAAAACTTCTCATTGCAGCTGTGTAACATTTCTGCCCCCTTTTTTGTCAGTGACAAATCTTACAACATTGAAGTCTCCTCCTATCACACATGCGATATCCCACAAATTCAGAACGCCAGAAAGCTCCTCCCACAGTTCTGTTCTTTGACTGGCCCTCGTCAGTCCATAGATAGCTAGAACCCCCCCACTGTAGCTGTGATCTTTTGGATTTAAAGTGACTTGCCAAAACATAGCTGCCTTTCTCTATATTTATTAATTTTGTATGCTTCTTATCCCATACCACCAATATTCCTCCTGAGCTTCCTTTTGCCTCAATTTCTTCCCATTGAGGCCTTCCTCCATACCATAATTCACAGATACTGTTGGGTGTCATACTCCGTAGCTTTGTTTCCTATAGAATGGCTATTTTTGCTTTCGAACTTCTGATAGTTGCTCTCATACTGGCCCTGCAACTTGCTGTGCCAAGGCCACGAATATTCCATGACAGAATATTCATGACCAAAATTTGCTTTCGTAGATTTCTTCCTTCATTGGTTCAAATCTTTCTCTATATGCAATGATTTCCTCCCTGGGCATGCCCATTGAGGCTCCGACTTCTTCTGTAGCCTTTTCTATGATCTTTGTTATTTCCTCTACCCATTTTTGTCTTTTATCTTCAAAGTCAGGGTCACCCTGTGGTTTTGAGACCTTTTAGGTGGAGAGGCAGCCGACATAGTTGTCTCGGACAGGCAAACTTGGCTCTGAATCTTTCCGTGCCTCTACATCCTTTGCTCGTCTCTGAATTTTTTCCGGCAGTAGCACTTTATGCTGGAGCTTTTTTCGATTTCTTCTCTCTCCTCTTTCCTTGCCTGCTCTTCTTCTGCCTCGCCGCCAATCTCGTCGTCTGCATCGCCTTCTATCTCACCTTCAATCTCACCTTCTGTCCCAATTTCTATGTCACCCTCCTCTTCTGCCGCGTTTCTCAGAATCGGGTCGGCATCGGGGTGACTAGGGCTGGATTCTGATAAGTTTCCGGAACAAAGTCCGCCACCGACATCGGATCCGGAACCGCATCCGGATCCTCAAGGTCTTTCCAAGTCAGAGAGTCAGCTCGAGTCTGCAGGTGAGTCATAGTGCCGGTTCGATCCCTCTTTAATAGAACCTTCTAGGTCCTCTCAATCCTGCGATTGAATTTCAACGCATGGGATAGATAAGAGCTCTTTCGTCTTTTGTGCCTCAACTACCCCAAAACCTCCTTCAAACTGTTGGGCATAGACCGTGTCGCTTTGGACCTGGGTTCCCTCATTTCTCGGTCATCTTCTCCGTCTCCGGCCTTCCACTTGGCGATTTTTACTCTTTTCTTGCCGCTTTTTTCTTTTTGCCTTTTTTCTTCCCTTCACCCAATACCTTGGTCTTCATCTTTATTCGGAATATCTCTTCGCCCTCTCATATCAGCATTGTTTTTGTCTCGGCCTCCCCTCCAACGGACTTCACGGTTGCTCAGAAGCAGTCAATCTTATCTCCCGAAACCACATCATCATCAACAGAAACAAGGACACCAACTGACTCCGTGAGGCTCACTAATATCTCAAGGAGTCACAGCTGCGGAGGCATGTTCCATATTTTAACTTCCATTAATTGCTCGGGAACACTTCTTGCAGGCTCCCAATCCGTAATTGCAGTGAAGATATTTTCTTTAAGTTCCTTCTTCAATGCCAAAATACGGCTTTTTTCTTCTTTCGAGTCTAACTGCACAATCCAACGACTTTTTCCCATAAATTGAATGGACAGGGACTCTACTAACCTCCACTGTATCTTTATTTTCTGCTGCAGGTCTGCTGGCTGCCAGTCACACTTAATGGTTTTTACGACTACGCATTTTCTCAGCTCGTCTTTCCTCTCCTTCGTGAGATTCGGACTAACTGTCAAGGTCAGGAGTCTGTTTTCTATTTTCCGTGATACTAAAGCTTCTTCCTTCTGCTTTTCTTGAGTTGGTCTGTCACCTGGCCTACCATCACCAGCATTCTTTGCCGCAGATAACTTTACTCTTTCTTCTATCTCAACGCTTTTGGGAGTCATATGATGTTTAAAAAAAAAGGAAAAGGAAAAGAAAGGACTGTTGGAATGACCGGACTCTCTGGCTTGACCCGGTATGCCGGATTTAAAAAACAAAAAGGAAAAATTAATTTGGAATGGCCTGACCCACCATAATTATTGTAGACTTTCGATGGCGGAGCAGAGAGAGAATGGAGAACCCCGAGTGGTTTCTGCAGGGGCACGACCTAGTAACTCAAGGGTGACGGAGCTGCGCCATGACATTATTGTTGGATCAAGAGATGGAAGATGTGAGGATTTGGATGCGGGAAGACTCCAGGAGGAAGGTTGGACCACAATCAAAAAAAGGAGAGGAAATTTTGTCTGAAGGACTGGCCGCCAAAGACTCCTAGGCACCTGTCAATTTGGGGATTCGATCTTCTCAATTGATCACGATACTGCAAGAAGATTCGTTCGTCTCCAGGTTGAAACAGGAGAGAAGAAATCCTTCATTCGTATTCCTCTTGAGGCTGGTGAGCTCTTTCTAGAACAGATTCGGGGTGTAATTAACTGTAAACAAACCAGATCCAAAGAAATATGGTGGGAGGACTCCCACTTTACCATTTCGGCCTTTCGAAGGCGTGATTGGGAATGCAAGCTCGTACACTACAGATCTCATAAGGTTTTGGCACAAATTTATCTACCAGAATTTGGCGTTGACGGGAGTTCACTATGGAAATGCCTGTTGGAGGCATTTGAAAAACTATTTACTTGTCTACCAAAGGATGTTTCTGAGCAAGCAAAAAAAGAAAAATCGTGGATGATCAGTGGAAATGGGGAAGAATCGATGAACTTCTTGGTTGAAAAGGACAAAGAGAAGACGTTCCAGCAAGTTATGGAGGAGAAATGGCAAAGAAAAAAACAAGTTTTACAAAACAGTATCATTGCAAAGCTTGATTGGGAAGTTCACAAATTCGAGGAACTTAAGGCCTGGATTAAAGAGCGATGGAGTTTTTCCTTCTCGCCGAAAGTCTCGTTTTTGGGAGGAGGCGAATGGCTTGTGATGGGGTGAAGACGAAGACACTTGCCGAGACCTTTTGCAATGGAATCATACTGACTCGGTTCCTTGTTGGGTGGTTTGGAAATGTGAGCCAGCCACGGAAACAGGTCTAGTATCAATCTGGATCCAAATTTGGAGGATCCCCCCCGAGCTATGGGAGACAGAAACACTGGAGATGCTTGCCAACGGTTTCGGAACACTTTTGGAGCTTGAGGATGAGTCCTTCACTAGTAGGAATATGTCCTACGCACGGGCGAAAATTCGACCTCAATGCTGGCCTATTAAAGAGCAATGGACAGATCTGGTTATAGATGGGAAGTACTTTGCGATTCTCCTAAAACCGGAGGAATTCCTTCCACCATTCAGAGTTGTATGCAGCAGGCGAAAGGAGGAAGACGACGAGCCCCGTGACTCAGAAGCCCACCACGTCACGGTGCTGGAGTGAGTTGACTCGGTAACTCGAACATGCCGAGTCGACTCGGTAACTCAAACTAGCCGAGTCGACTCGGTAACAGGAATCGGCCGAGTGGACTCTGTAACTTGAATCGGCCGAGTGGACTCGGTAACTCGAATCGGCCGAGTGGACTCGGTAATTCGAATCGGCCGAGTGGACTCGGTAACTCGAATCGGCCGAGTAGACTCAATAACTCATCCAGCCACTGATCGAGGTGCTTCAACATCACATGCTTCAGCGTCACTCGGTCCGTGGGTTGCTACTGATGAACAGCCAATTCTTGCACTTTCCCCCACAATCGAAATTGCTGCAGACCCAATTACCGGACCAGCCACTGAAATTCAAGAGGTATGCCCAGGAAATTATACTGAATCATTGGCTCTTAAATACTCTTCCATACCCACAAACCTTGTTATACCTCCAACCACAAATTGCCTTCCTCCTTATGTTGCATCCCCCCAAAATCAGTCATCTTTGGTCCCAATTTTAAACCAGCATGAACACTCCTTCAATCAGGCCACCCCTCTGGCCAGTATACATGACAATTTCTCTTTTCCCATCCACCAAAGCCCACGAAAAATCTCCCCGTCCCCATCACCCATATGAGCAGCCCCTTACATCGCTTTTTCGAGGAGAAACACACCTCCATCACCTAATAAACCATTGGTTCAGCCTGTCTCACCTAATTCTGTAAATGCTCATAGCATCCGGGACATGAATGAAGTGATACCTGAATCTGTTGAGGTGAATCAGCATCAAAGTGATGGAAACCAAGTAGACGATGGAAGGAAGTCAGATCATGAAGTTATTCAGAATTCTACAGAGGGGAAGGCAAAGTCATCTTGGTTTGACCATCTACAAACTTTACAAAAGAAAATGAGTTAGGAGGAGTATGAATGGGCCATCAAGATTACCAAGAAATATGATAATGACAATGCAAAGGAAGATAATATGCCTCTAATTGCAAGAAGAGTGACTCGAGGCAAGTCAGAGGAGTTACAAAACCGATAAAGGGGAAGAAATGATAGTTTTCTCTTGGAACGTTAGGGGAGTAAGAAGTCCGAGCAAACGGACTGTGATAAGAAGTGCAATTTGGAGGAGTAAAGCCCAAGTAGTTATTTTTCAAGAAACTAAATTGGGAGAAATGACTAATTTAATAGTAAAGGAGTTTGTTCCTTTTCGAAGTCCTAGGTGGCATGCCTTGAATTCCTTGGGTACTGCTGGAGGTATTCTTGTGGTATGGGACCCAAATTTTATTGATGTCATGAGCACTAATGTAGGAGTTTATTGCATATGTCTGAAAATTTCCGACCTATCAAGTGGAAAATTCTGGCATATGGGTGCTATTTATGGACTAAGTACATATCATCATAAAGCAGTCTTTTGGGAAGAGCTAAAAACTATGATAAACACGTGGCATGGACCTTGGCTTTTGGGTGGAGACTTTAATGCCATTAAAACCAGGAATGAGAAGCTTCCATCAGCTACTACAATCACTTCTACTATGAGGGGATTCCTTGACTTTCTTAATGCTTTGGACTTAATTGACCTCCCATCTACTGGGAAGACTTACACGTGGAGCAATATGAGATCTAGGCCGACATTATCCAGATTGGATAGATTTCTTTGTAATGAGGCCTGGCTTGAATTGTACCCGAATGTGAGCTGCAAAGTTGTGGGCAAGACGGTTTCTGACCACTGGCCTATCCAGCTAGCTACTAATGCTGAGAATTGGGGAGGTGTGCCCTTTAGATTTGAAAATCAATGGTTTGAGAATGAAGGTTTCTACACACATATTGAAAACTGGTGGAATGATATTGAGGATGATGGCCCAAGGGGGGGAAGGCCGTTCACGAAAACTTTAAGTCTTTAAAAGGAAAGTTACAAGGTTGGGAACAGACCAACAAGGCTGCCCAAATGGCCAAGAAAAATGAGCTAAGTCAAAAGATGGATACTTTGGATCTTCTTGAGGAAACTAGACCACTGAATGACAATGAGGGAGCCGAAAGACTTTCAGTAATTGTTGAATTCAATGGGTTGCTTCGCATGGAAGCCATTCATTGGAAGCAAAAATCAAGATACAAATGGCTTCATGAGGGTGATGGGAATACCCGTTTTTTTCACGCAATGGCGTCTCATAGAAGAAGGATCAACAAAATATCCTCTCTCACAATCAATGGGGAGGTCACTTCAGAAAAAGACATCATTGTAACAGTATTATTAATCACTTTTCTTGTTTGTTTGCAGAAGACATTCTCAATCGCCCTTTGTTAAAGGGAATTCAACGCAACTGGCTGACCTCAGAACGAGCTGCTGATATTGAGAAGGTTTTTACCCTTGAGGAAATCGATGAAGTTGGAAAATGCCTACCAAAAGACAAGGCACTGGGTCCGGATGGGTACAATGGGGAGTTTTTCAATGTTTGCTGGCATGTAATCAAAGATGACATAGTTCAACAAATTCTGCATTTTCATAAGTTTTGCCTCACTTGCATGTCCCTTGGAGCCACCTTTATTGCACTACTTCCCAAGAAGCACTGTGTTGAGCAGATATCTGATTTTAGGCCTATCAGTCTTGCATGCAGCACCTATAAGATTATTGCTAGGTTATTGGCTGGTAGACTTCAAAAGGTGATGAATCATATTATAAGTCCAAAGCAGCATGCTTTTATCAAAGGGAGGACAATCATGGATGTTGTAATGAATGTGCATGAAATTTTACATAATTGTCAACAGTCGGTGGAGCCAAGAGTTGTCTTGAAGTTGGATTTCGAGAAGGCTTTCGATAAAGTCTCTTGGAACTACTTGAATTCAATTATGGAACAGTTGGGCTTTGGTTGGCGATGGAGGAAATGGATTATGTCATGTGTATCTTCTGCACGGTATTCCATCCTCATCAATAGAGGAGCTCACGGGTTCATTAAACCTACAAGAGGCCTCAGACAAGGTGACCCTCTATCCCCTTTGCTATTTAACATTGCGGACGAAGGATTGAGACATATGTTGCATATGGCACTGGAAGAAGGATGGCTAGAACCTAGTATTGATAGAGACTGCTTCCAAGCTCCACTTGTACAGTTTGCAGATGATACAATTCTCTTCTGCAAGGGCTCTGTTGATCAACTTAGACTCATTAAATGAATTTTAATATTGTTTGAGTTAACATCTGGATTGAAAATTAATTGGTCCAAATCTGCAATTTATGGGTTTGCTATTGAGAATGAAGCGATGACGGAAATGGCAGATATGCTTGGATATAAAATTAGATCTCTCCCTTCCACTTATCTTGGCTTGCCCCTCTTTTTTGGTAGAGCAAATAAAAATCTAAGAGACCCTATCATTGAGAAGTTAAATCTCAGGTTAAGTACATAGCAAGGAAAGTTACTCACCAAAGCAGGAAGACTCACTCTGATTAAAGCATGTCTATCTGGTATCCCTACCTATTACCTCTCCTTTCTTCATTGCCCTCTTTCAGTGGTAAACATAATTGAAAAGATTATGAAAAATTTCTTATGGTCCGATACTTCAGAGAAGTCCAAGCTTCATCTTATAAATTGGGATGATGTTTGTCAGACCAAGAATGATGGTGGATTGGGAATTCGGAAAATAAAACTCATGAATGAGGCTCTCCTGACAAAATGGCTCTGGAAACTAAATATGAACGAAAGGACTACTTAGAGGAGTTTGATCACAAAAGCTTTGGACAGCAGGCCCAAACAGTGGTGGTTCAGTGCCCCTAGACAGTGGAGACTTTCTTCTATTTGGAAGAAAATTATCAAGTTCTTCCCTTTGTTTGTCCAACATATTTTTGTGCAGCCAGGCCGTGGCAACAAAACTTATTTTTGGACTGATAAGTGGACTGGAGATATTACATTTGCTGAAAAATTCAACAAGATTTTTCTCTTGGTTAGAAATCAAGAATGCTTTATTAGTGATGTGGCTCCAAGTAGACAGTTGAAGGAGGTAGATTGGACACCCTTACTTAGAAGACATCTTAATGATGATGAGGCTATTGAGGCAGCTACATTACTAGAGGAGTTGAGAAAATCTTATCTACGAAGAGATCAAGCAGACTAATTAATTTGGAATGCGCATCCACAAGGTTGTTACTCGGTTAGCTCGGCTTACTCTTGTCTAGCAAATCGAGGTCAGCAACCTCATCACGCGATTGTGGCTTGGTCCCTATCTTGCCCGAAGAAGCAATTATTCTTTGGGTGGTGTTGCCTAAGAAAGAGGTTGCCCACAAGGGATCATTTGTTGAGAAGGGGAATTCAACTTCAAGATATTACTTCTCCACTATGCAATACTGAGACTGAATCAATCAACCATCTACTACTACATTGCCCCTTCAGTTGGAAAGTTTGGACCTTTTTTATGGAAAGGTTTGGACTCATTCTCCCTATTCCTCATGACTTGCGTAGTATTATTGCACTTGCTGCCTCCTTGGGACTTAGTGCCAAGGGAAGACTTATGTTCGCCTCTTGCTTGGGTTATATTCCATGGCTAATATGGAAGAAAAGGAATAGCAGAATTTTCTCAAACCAAGCCTCTACTTGGAAAGATGTATGTAGCCGTATCACTCATCTGATTGTCTACTGGCTGAAAGCTCAAAAGTTGTTTAGAAATATTGATTGCGGTGTAATTTGGAGTAACTGGAGTGCTATTACCAGAAAGGGGGATGGGAAACATTCTAGAATCATCGCTTGGTCACCTCCTCCTTTGAACTCTTATAAATTAAATTTTGATGGATCCTCCTTTGGCAATCCGGGTCTGGCGGGTGTAGGGGGACTCATAAGGAACTCCTATGGTGATATCATGCTTACATATTCTGGGCCTATTGGTATTACTAAATCCACAATCGCCAAAGCCATGAGTCTCCTTCATTGGGCTGAAGTATTTCCTTAATTTCCACTTCATTGGACCACTACATGTTGAGGGGGATTCCCAAGTGTTAATTCAATGGTGCAAGGACTTAAAGCCTTCTTGGAAGCTTCGACATATTATTGATGAGATAAGGGACTGCTCATTTTGTTACTAGTTGGACTCATTTATTAAGGAGTGCCAATGGTAGGGCCGATGAATTGGCTAAGCATGGGGCCCATGAGCAGCATTTTGTTGTTCAGACTACCTAGCTATCCATGTATCTTGTAATTGTTGTATCTTTTAGCCCATTGGGCTACAATCAATAAAATCACAACTTTCAAAAAAAAAAATGATGTTTGGGCGTGAAAGCTTTTGTCAAACCAGCCATCTCCACTCTTCTTTTTATCATTTCCAACCCGTCAGTTAACCAAAGGCATCTTGAGTATGGTCTTGTTGATTTTGGTACTCCGACTAACCCTAAAATGGTCGTACCTCTCCTCACTGTAATTCTGCATATTCTCTCCTCTGCTTCCTCATACACTCTCAACTCGAATCTTCCTCCCAAGGTTTTTTGCACCTTGTCAATGGAGTTTTCTTTCAACAGACTGTGAGTCACAGTAAGAAACTCCTGAACATTAGACGTTGGCATTCTCACGAACGATCGACGCACCGAACCCTTTACCGATAGCTTGATTGCTATCAACTCCTTCGAGGCTATGGTCTCTAGGTAGTACCGATTTCCGTTGAGATTGGTGAAAAAAGAGGATTTCACCGGTTCTGGTACCGTCGGTCGGCCATCCTACAAGTGTATAATCTGTTTGAGGTGAGATCTGCTGCTGCCACTAATCGCAGAGGGACACATGGTTCAATCAACATGTCTCTTACGTAACTCACAAATACACATCCTTTTTCAAAAAATCACTCTTGTGAAGGACATGTGATAAATAAACGATGTGTCCCTCCGCGATTGGTTGCAGCAGCAAATTGCTGCAGCGACTGCACCAGCAGATCTCAACCCTAGCTGAACTCCATTGAAGGGAAGAAAAAGAGAACTTAGAAAATTGCAGCTGTTTCAAGCCAAATCCAGTTACTTCATAAAACAGACCTCCAAATCGAAAAGTTTCGCCAAACACCAAACAAAGCCAATACAGCAGGGGGAAAAAACAATAGTTATAATAAAACGGCGGCCTTACTGAAAATTAAAATCAACCACAATGCACACTAACAAGAATAACTCTTCAAAGCAGGCAAATACCCAAAAGAAGATAATATAAATCAGCACAATGTGAGCACATAATGATTAGTATTAGCATGAGATAAGGGTTTTGATGGCCTCAACCATCTACTTGAAATTCCATAATGTTCCAACAAGCTTACCATGGGCAGGTATGGACAGCTCTAAAAAAAATTTTTCTTGCTGAAGTAAGGTTGCCCAACTGAAGCTCAAATGCAAGATAGCATTGCCACAGAATCACTGACTTTTGCAACTTCTCATCTGTTAATGCTCTTTCAAATAATGCATGAATTCTGTGATAAGACCCAGATTTTCCCAACTCAAATGAAAGTGCAAATACCCAAACTATGAGAGATGGCTTCCTGCACACAGACGAACACCATGAATATTATATTCAGTCATAACAGCATGGCAAAGAAATATCGTAATATAAACAAATGGAAATCCAGCACACAGGAAAGATATCACTAACATTCGTATAAAAAGGCAGATTCATAACAATGCCAATGTCTATAATAACTATCATTAATACCAAATGCATTGGAATAATGAATAATAGAAATGAAATTTCACTTGTGCTCAATTAAGTAATAAGATAAAAAAATAATCTTAAATAAAATTTCGCTCAGTGGAGAAAACAACAATCAACAGGAGTACTGTAATAGAACATAACGACTTTAATCACTTTCATTTTTTAGTGCTTTACATTGATTGCAAAAATTCTGTGGTTTTCAAGATAACTAACTTTTTTCTTACTTAATTTGGAGAAAGCAAAAAGGGTGACAGTCATTAGTTTTTAACTATTACAAAATTTGCTGTTCTTAAGATATCTGACCTTTTCATTCTTAATCTGGAGAAAGCATGAAAAATGCAATTCATAAGCATGTACCTCATCACCCACTCAATGCTCTAGGCCATCACTTTCTTGAATAGTAAATGAGTAGACAAGATCACATACGCAAAAATACTTTACAAAGATTATTAAAGTTGGTATAGCAGTTAGCAGGAGGTTCAATTGCATGAATTATTAGGCTAGCACATAACAAACAGAAAAGGCTTAAAAATGGAGACAAGCTTACATTTAGCTTACATCTAAACAAAAAAGGCTTCTTTAGCTGTATTTATCTAACGGGGAATCAAAGACACATCGTCATCAGTCAAAACAATCTTTCATGTAAGACTGTTTTTCAATCTTGTCTGGAACAACTCCAGCAAAGCAAAGGACAAGCAAAGAGATATAAGTTCCAATGGCCCAATAAATAAGATGGAAGGAGGTTCCAATTTTGTTTGCACCCAACTTTACCTCTCTTAGGAATCAAACTATTTATAATTCGTTATAACTAACAAAGGTGCCATCATCTCCATTTTTATAAAAAATCAATAATATAAGATGAAGAAAAGAAATAGAAGAAGAAAATTCTCAAATAAGTACCAATCCTGACTACAGGGGATAAGGAATTAATGTATATAAGAAGATTTTTTTTCTTTGAAGAGAAGAAGAAATTATTTTTAAGTCAGTCAATTCAAACTTGATGGTTCACTCTATATTCCGTCAAATAAACTAACATGTCACACATTTATGCAACAAGAAAGCCAATTACTGCAACATTCGTTGAATCAATTGCTTGTTCTTAATCAAATTTTTTAAACAAATGATAGGCCAAAACAAAATCATCTGAATACATACACCAGCATAGATCTTACCTGCTACAGTACTCGTCAAGAATCTGGCGAAGTTTATTTGGTACAATATAAGAATTACCAATTTCAATTAAAGTGGCATACATATGAGGGCTGTAAGGGTACAGCTGCAACCCTTTTAAAATACTGTCCCATGCTTTAGAGAATTTTAATTGCTTAATGTTCTTTTGAAGCATTTGAATATAGTGGTTGAACAATGATTCCATTTGAGAGCTCCCACGTCTCCTCTCTGAGGTTAAAAAGAAAGAGAGAGAAATGATTGATCAGAGAATTAATATTTCACAGAATTAAATATATTTAGAAAGAAAAATGAACATATTCAGCTCATGCAACACCTGATTGCTTTGCAGTTTGTCAGCTAGTTCCAACATGTTTGAATGATTCTCATTCTTGTACAATGGAAAAAATAAAAATAGAATATCATACAATCAAAGAAATCGGAAGCCTAGACTTTAAGGGGAAGGGGGCTTCCATAAGATGCTTTTTGATTGATGAGTAAGCCGGCAGGAGAGCAGTTGGCATTAAGCAAATAGAACATAGATTAAGACAAATCACCCTCCAAGTGATATTGTTGAACAGCAAAGATTACCCTAAAAGTGAACTTTAGCAGTAGCTTAATGGTCACATGGGGGCATTGCAGTGGGAAGTTTTAGGTTCAAGTCTCCTTGGGGCCATAGGAGTTGGGTTTAAAAGAAAACAAAAAAAAAAAAAACACTGCCTAGAAGCCCTTCACAACCTCTGCATCAATCCAGCACCAAAAATACTTTCTTGTTAAAGCATCTATCTTGTTCATTTTAAGGAAAAACACACTGGAAACAACTGGAATCATATCGTTAGGTATCAGAATGAATTATTCTGCCATATTTTGCAACTGAATGAATCATTCTGCAACATTCTGTTACAGCAACAATGCTACAAACTGAGGAGAGAAGGGGAAAATTGCCTGTCAAATTACAGTAAACAGGGAAAGGACCAAATGGGTAGACATCACAATACAGCAAGCTCTTAGAATGACCTAAAATGCTCAAAGGAAAACAAGAAAGAGGGACAACAATGAATCGGCAGCGAGCACCTTCTGCACCGAAGCAAATTGTGTAATATGGTTTACAGACTATCACTAAAGACAATAAGAATAACCAATATATACTTTTTTTCACTTTATTTGATGAACAAATATCAAACACAGTTTGGCAAGCACAAAGTGGTGGCTCAACTCCAAAGATTCTAGAGAATAAGATAACACACGAATAACCACCACTAATCTCAACATCAATTAAATCTACAAGCAATACATGTGATATTGTTAAAATATCAACAAGGAGAAAGAGATTGAGGAAGGTGATTTGAGCTGTGAGAAAGAGAAGAGAATGTTAAGTAAAAGAAAGGAAACTAGAGTAGTTCAATCTATCTCTAGTTCATGGCATTATTAATAGAAAATGTGCCATTTATAAAGATTGTTGGGGGAAAAACCAGCAGCTACACCCATAGTTATGGCAGTTGGAGTTATATGATGAAGATAGTCTACCACTGGCTGATGTAACTAAATTCCGGAGGTTAGTTGGAGAGTTAATATATGCTACAGTAACTTGTCTTAGTATCTCTTTGGCAGTTAGTCTGGGAGTCACTTCATGAATAAGCCACATAATGTTCATCTGGATGTTGCCCATCGAATTCTAAAATATCTCAAGGGTGCTCCTAGTAAGGGACTTCAGGAGGGATACTAATTCTATAGGACAGCAGAGAATTAGAAATGGTGCAAGTTGAGACAGGACAACACACCTTGGCAGTGCAGCTCAAATGTATACATAGTGGAACATGTTGGGCAGTTATGGCAGTATACAGGCCAACAACCAATGTGCAAAGGCAGGGACTTTGGGAGGAATTATCAGCTATGATCAGTGCTTGGTCAATGCCGTGGGTAATTGGGGGAGATTTTAACACAATCCGGTACAGCCATGAAAAAAGTGGAGGGAGAGCAACAATAACAACAGCGATGAGGGAGTTCAATTCACTGATAAATGACTTATCTTTAATTGAACCAGGCCTCTCTAGTGGGTTATACACGTAGACTAATGGGAGGAATGCTCCAATCTTGGCCAAACTGGACAGATTTCTGGTTACACAAGATTGGATGGACCTCTTCCCTAGTGCAGCAGGTAAACTACTTCCAAGATCAACATCTGATCACGCACCAATACTCTTAGAGACCTCACCCCCTTTCAGGTTTGAGGCCTGCTGGCTGAAGGAAAATAGTTTTATGGAATCAGTCAAAGCCTGGTGGATTGAACTCCAAGTCCAAGGAATTCCATGTTTTAAATTCAGCCAAAAGCTAAAGATGCTGAAGCACAAGATAAGGGAGTGGGCAAAAATCAGAAAAATCGAATTTGAAAGAGAAAGTTCTCTTTTAGATAAGATACGGATATATGATAAAAAAGAAGAGCAGCAAGTTAATTTATCTATCTTAGAGGATCTTGAGAGAGACACAATAAAAAAGGAGTACAAAAACAAAATCAACCAGGAAAGAATATACTGGAAACAAAGAGCAAGATATCGGTGGATCAAGGAGGGAGATGGGAACACAAAGTTTTTCCACTCCATCGCATCAGCTCACAAAAGAAGAAACAGAATCACAATTCTAAATGTTGAAGGAACTACTACTGAAGACAAAAATGAGATAACAAAAAGTTTCTTGAAGTTTTATACCGAATTATATGAAGAAGACAAGCCAATCCGGCCTTTCCCCGAAGGGCTCCCCCTAAAGAAGATCTCAGCGACATCTCAAAGGAAATTACAGGAACCTTTCACAATGGAGGAAATTGAAAGTGCCCTGAAATCATTACCTCCATATAAGGCCCCAAGGCCTGACGGCTTCACTAGTGAATTTTACAAAGAAGGATGGGAATTCTTGAAAGATGAGGCACGGCACATGTTTGAGGACTTCTATGAGAATAGAATCACTGCAAAGAGTATGGGTGCATCTTTTATTGCTTTGGTGGCTAAGAAAAAGGAAGCAAATACAGCGGCTGATTTCAGACCTATCAGTCTTATATCCAGCCATTATAAATTAATATCAAGGGTTCTTCCTACTAGACTTAGAGATGTTCTCCCTGAAGTAATCAGCTATAATCAGTCAGCTTTTTGAAAGGAAGACAAATTTTAGACTCTCCCTTAATCTTACATGAGCTTATAGACCACTACAAGAAAAAAGGAAAGCAAGGGGTCATACTAAAGCTGGACTTTGAAAAGGCTTTTGATAAGGTTAACTGGAATTTTCTAGATGAGCTCATGAGGACAATGGAATTCCCTCCCTGTTGGAGAAAATGGATGAAAAGTTGTATATCTTCGGCTTGTTTCTCTATCCTCATCAATGGGACAGTAAAAGGTTACTTCAAGAGTAGTAGGGGCCTGAGACAAGGGGACCCACTCTCCCCTCTTCTTTTTAATATAATTGGTGAAGCATTGAGAGCTCTAATCTATATGGGCCAACGTGAAACATGGGTGGAGGGTTTCAGCATCAATGCACAAATGAACATTCCAATTCTGCAGTTTGCAGTTGACATTGTCCTTCTGAGTGACGGTAGGGAGGAGCAAGCAGTAAATCTGAAAGCATTGCTGGAGCTGTTCAAATTAATGTCTGGCCAGTCCATAAATTGGAAGAAATCAGGCTTTATGGGGATGAATTTCAATAGCAGCACACAAGAAAAGGTATCAAAATTTTTGGGATGCAAGGTAATGGCCGCACCATCCACTTACTTGGGCCTACCCCTTTTCAAAGGAAGAATCACAACAGCTTATGGCAAGTGGTAATTGAGAAGTGTCAGAAAAGACTGGAAACATGGAAAGGTCAGTTCTTATCTCAAGCTGGTAGAGTCACATTGATCAAATCGGTCTTAGCTGGGATCCCAATCTATTTCTTGTCATTGTTGCCTTGCCCAAGTAGTATAGCTAAAAAACTGGAAGCTATACAACGGAAATTCCTATGGTGTGGTGGACAAAACAATTTCAAATATCCGCTTGTAAAATGGGCCAAAGTGTGCAAGCCAAAAAAAGAAGGCGGGTTAGGCGTCCGAAAAATCAAAACAATGAATTCTGGCCTCTTAGCAAAATGGATCTGGAGATACGCACAAGAACCCCATGCCTTATGGAAGAAAACTATAGACGCCAAGTATGGGACAGATTCAATAAGTAAGATGCCTAAATACTTCCCGAATAGAAGGTCAAGGCTGTGGAAAAGAATTGTAGTTGAGAGACAAGTAGTTGAAAGACACTTAAGATACCATGTCAGATGTGGTACTAAAACCAGATTTTGGGAGGATGTTTGGATTGGGGAGAAAGCCTTAAAACTCTCCTTCCCTAACATCTACAATCTGTCCATGAAAAAAGGAGCATTGATTGTGGACATGAAAAACCAAGTTGGCGGATCATGGGACCTACAATTACGAAGACACCTAAAAGATGAAGAAGCTACAGAGGTGATCAGTATGTTACAGCTTATAAGCTCCTCCTACTTGTCAACTAGGGGACAGGATGAAATAGTTTGGATGCCCAATAAATCAGGAGTCTTCTCGGTATCCTCTTATTGTGGACTAATAAGCAATGCCACAAGTACAACATCACCAGCTTGCCTAGCTTGGAAGCTGCCAGCCCAAAAAAAGTTCAGCAATTTATATGGACTGCAATCCATTCTAAGATACTCACATGTGACCAATTGGTAAAAAGGGGTCAGATCATCATTGACTCACTGTGCAAACTATGTGGACAGGTTGAGGAAAATACAAACCACCTACTGCTCCACTGCCCTTTTAGCCAAAAAGTATGGAATGCCTTGCTCAGAAAATTTGGCATACCATCTTGCTTTCCACAGAACATGAGACAGCTAATGCAACAAGTTCAACACTGCCCACTTCCGTATACTGGGAAGGCACTGTGGACAGCTACATTAGCTATTGTCCCATGGCATCTGTGGTTGGAAAGGAATAGCAGAGTGTTTAGAATTCCAGCTCCTCCCTTGGGTGCATAACAGAAAAGGTAACTCAAAGTACAATATCATGGGCAATGACTTTCAGAAAACTTCCCCCCCTACCCCAAGTGATATTACGTATATTCTGGCCAAAAATAGTATTCTTCAGCAATCCTCGCCCCCCTAATATGACTGAATGGGCCCCACCTCAGGCTGGATGGCTAAAACTTAACTTCGACGGCTCCTCGTGGGGTAATCCTGGGCTGGCGGGTTTTGGAGGCTTGCTGAGAACAAGCCCTGGTCAAGTAATGAAGGTTTACTCTGGGCCTAGCAAGTAGTTGCACGTCAAATGAGGCAGAAAGTAGAGCTCTTCTTGAAGGAGTCAGATTACTAAAAGATGAAAGCAGGACCCCACTTGTGATTGAAGGTGATTCAGCTCTAACAATAGCTTGGGCCAAAGGAATATGCCCCCCTCCTTGGCACCTCAAACTTTTCTTTGATGAAATCTGGGATATCACGTTGGGGTGGCAGGTATCATGGTCTAAAGTTCCTAGATCTGCTAACTCTCTAGCAGACAATCTAGCAAAGCAAGGAGTAAGGAGGGCATTTACAATCACAGGGACATCTCTCCCCCTACCCTAGCTTGATTTATGTTGCTCTAATGTACTATATGTAACCCATTATAAATGATGTATGCAATTTCAGAAATCAATAAAAGATCACACCTTTTCAAAAAAAAAAAAAAATCATAAAAGGCCTTTAGATGCTATGGGGGTGGGGATGCTTTTTGAGCCCATCTCAACGCTAATTCAGAATCCCCTTCCACAATAATTGGCTTGGAGCTTCTTTTTTTTTTAAAAGTTGTGATTTTATTGATTGTAGCCCAATGGGCTAAAAGATACAACAATAACAAGATACATGGATAGCTAGGTGGTCCAAACAACAAAATGCTGCTCATGGACCCCATGCTTAGCCAATTCATCGGCCCTACCATTGGCACTCCTTAATACATTAGTCCAACTAGTAACAAAATGAGCTACGTTCCTTATCTCATCAAAAATATGTCGAAGCATCCAAGGAGGATTGGCTTGAGCTTCTTGATGTGGCTCAATTCTCATATAACATGCAGAAGAAAGAAGCAACAGGGTATAGCCCCTTTGAATTTGCAACTGGCTAGCAGCCTTCAGTACCAGTACCAGCAAGCTTCATTCCAGCAAAGACAAATGTCTAGCAGCCCACCACTTACTAAAGTGTTGGAAAGAAAGGACAGATCTAGCCCGACCATATTGTAAAAAGCCAACAAGCTCATGAAGAATTTTGCTGATTTGAAGCGGGAGATGTTGAGTTCAAGGCGGGAGACCTTGTTCTCATAAAGATGAAGCCGGAACAATTCAGGTTGTTGAGGAACAAGAATAAAGGTTTGATAAAAAGGTATGAAAGACATTTTCCCATTATTCAGAAGACTGGGAAGCTAGCATACAAAGTGCAACTACAAAAGAGAATGCGCATTCATAATGTATTTCATGTTTGTAATATCAAACCTTATTTTTCTGATCCGGACCCTCAAAGAATTGTAAAGCCTAAAGCACCCCTTGATGTATCTACTACTTTCACTAAGAAAGTAAATTATGTAATCACCCATGGAAAATTACGCCAAAGAGGTAAGCCGCGTACCATTGAATTTCTGGTGAAGTGGAAAGGAGAACCAGAACCTGGCACGAAGCAGCAAAACTTTGGCAGTTCGAAGAGGAGATTGCGGCATATGAGGGGAGCACGCAGTCGAGGACGTCTACATTATGGCTGTGGGAGCATGATACGGGGGGCGACTTGTCTATGCGCACAAGTGCAACATCTCCAAAGTACGGACATGCGCAAGACGGCACAGCAAGGGCAGGCGCGCCCGTTCATACACATGGACAACCGACCAACCAACATGCACATGCGGGGCTACACGAGCATGCGCATCCAGCAGATCAGGATGCGCGCTTGGGGATACATACGTGCGCGCCTAAATGTGGGGTTGCGATTCGGTAACCCCACTCATGCAACCGCAACTCAAGCACCGACGCGCATAAAGGCATCAAGATGCAAGCCAGAGCACATGGTGCAACTTAGAGAAGGAGGAGCATATTAACCATGAGTCCAGCATCATATGATGACATGGCGAATGACATGAAAGCTGACATGGCATTTGAATGACATGGCGCATGAGGTGGCACTTGATTGGGCTTGTGAGGTGGCATGCATGAGTTGGCAAAGCACATGGAGCATGTGCTTAATAGCTAGCACGAGCTAGTTGAGGTTTGAATTCAAATAAACTTATTCAAACTAGTTTGAATGAGTTAGCTAGAGACTAAGAGGTTTTGGTTAGATCTCCCCACATATGGGGAAAGTGTATACCATAAATAACTGAGTAGAAGAACTTGTAATCACTTCATCTTTTCAATAGAAGAATTTTTTCCTCTTAATCCCGAATTTGCTCTTGCCTTGGAGACTTGAGGGTGTTCTAGCAATTAGAACAAAGCGACGTTGCGCTAATACTTGTTGGGGAGGCTGACTAGCAACTAGACGGACTTGGAGGCTAAGCCGCACGCTGCAAAAGACTAAGTTCAGGCCTTGGTTAATCCAGCGACGTGACACTAGGTTACTTAACCAAAAAGTGATTGGGTTGGGTCAAAACGGTTTAACAGGGTTGAACCATGACAGCATCATAATGATGTCAACATTAAATAAAAAGAGAAAATAAATGTGGGAATCTCCCAGCTTTCCCAACCTCAAGCTTGCAGAGGAAGGACCTACAACCTCCCTTCCACTTGTGCCAATATTTTGGTGGTTCCTCTCCTCTCACTTTATTTTCGGAGAGAACAGGGAAGGGACAGAAGAACCCCTCCCAATGATTCCCTCTCCTCCTCTCCCTTTCGTCTCCCCCCCCTCTTCCCTCCCCTCCCCCTCCTCTCTTTCTTCCCCTCTCCCACTCCCACTCCTCTCTTTCTTCCCCTCTCCCACTCCCACTCCTCTCTTTCTTCCCCTCTCCCACTCCCACTCCTCTCCTGGTTTGGTTGTCAGTTTGGTCATTGAATTGGCAAACTTGTCTAGTCAAACAGGTTTCAAACATATCTTGGTTTTGGTTATGACATAAATCTTGAGAACCACAATTTTGAAACATCTCATCAACACTCAAAGGGTTAGAAACTCATTGGGAACCTCAAAAATCAAAGCACTACCATAGACAGTGAAATTAATTTTTAGTATTTTAACTTTTACAGTTTAAAAAGCACTTATTATGTGAAATGAATGGTGGACAGGGTCACAGGTCGAAGCAAAAATTGGTCCAGCTTATGGGAAGGAAAATGGAGTTTGCTTTTTCACTTCAGATTTTTCCCAAGGTAAGGTTTTGGATATCAAGCTCAGACTTTCAAAAATCCGATCCCACTAGTATTCAGCTCTAGCATATGGTAGCATTAAAAATGAGAATACTTATTTTAGTGAAGGAAACCATAATACTTTACTAACTTTCCGAAGCCCAATTGGAGTGATGGGTTCATCCATGGCTGAAATCAGAGTTGTGCCTGAGGGCCTCCAATTACATAGATTCCCTTTATTCTACCTTAAATTATTCACTCCATCATACCATCTCTAGAATAAAAAGCATGGCTAATTCTCTGTGACCATTGGAGAGGCATCTTCTTCAAATTATGGACTTGAATACTCCATTTAAGTTGTATGGCAATGTCCAAATGAGAAAATTCAGTCGCTACACTAGTTAGAAATTTGGCTGCTATAATAATCAGAAATATGGTGGCTACAGTAATCAAATAATTCAGTGGCAGGCTCTTTCACAAAAGCAGAAATTGTGTTGTAGACATCAAAATTTAATCAATTTGGGATCAATGATCCAGAATTGATCTCATGATCTATGATCCCAATCAGCCACATTTTTCGATCAATCCAGGTCAAAATCAGCATGTTGACCACCGTAATTAAGGACTTAAAATTATTCAGCAGCCAAAGCCGCAGTCCTGATCAAAGGCTTAAATACAATCCAAACAATGAGAGCAAATCAATGGAAATGTCCCACGCACGAGAGGGGAAGCTGCCAAATTGAAGCTCGCACACCAAGAAGTTTGTGACGCATTAAGTTGAATTGTCAAAGTACAAGCCAAATTACAACAGATATCAGAAGGAGAGAGTGAAGCTCTATAGAGCCAAAGATCCACCCAAAACTTTGTTAAATTGTTGTCCGAAAACCGGCAGACTTCTCTTGACAAAGTAGAAACAAGCAATTGTTCCTACCGCTGCTTCGAAGCCTTTCTTGGACCCCCACGCTGCCAAATGGGACACAAAATCTCCTGTGAAGCTAAAGGCAATAGTTAGCTACAAAGTTCAAGCTTGTTGTCAAGGAAATCATATTTCCCCCATTGGATTTGACAAAGGCACAAATCAAATCCTAGAAATCGAATCAGAGGAGCAACTATAGAGTGACCCCATTATACATTCAAACTTGTAAAGTTCTTTTTTATTGGTCTTGTACACAATGGTCACACCCATTCGCGGACTGGCACCTCTGTACTTGATAGACACATTAAAACTAGTTTGCCTCAAAGGGTTCTAAAACTTGTATCTCCTTATTTTGCATTTAAGCTTTTTACAATTAGTATTCAAACAATAGAACTCAAATGATGTTTTTATTGGAAGTACAGCTCAAATGGTGAATTTACGGTGAAAACAGCTTACTTGGCTCTAGAAAATATTGTGCAAAGAGAAAAGCACTTGTCTCAATGGGCATGGAAGCTTCCCTGCCCTCCAAAAGCTAAATTCTTCCTATGGACTACATTGCACCAAAAGATAGTGACAAGGGAAAGCATTGTGAGAAGAGGTATGTCCTTGCCCTCTACATCCTGTCCTCTCTGTAATAATGCGTCCAGCAACCATTTGCTGGTCCAATGCCCCTTTGCACAGGAATTGTGGAACCACTTTTGGAATATGTTTCATCTTGACACTCTAAACCCCAATTTACCTTCCTGAGATAATTGACCAATGGCATAATATTAAATTACCAAGGAAAGGTAAAACCATGCTTGGAGCATGTGTATCCTTCATACCCTGGTGCCTTTGGGAAGAAAGGAACAGATGGATATTCTCAGCACAAGAGATGGACAATAGCCAACTTGAAGAATTCGTCCTTAGGAGGCTGCTCTACTGGCTCAACACCATTCCTGAAATGCAAGGCTGAAATGGAGCTAACCTCAAATCTTCTTGGGATGTGGGAGCTAGACTACCATCCCCACAACCCATAATACAAAAAGTTCAGTGGACCCCACCACCAAATGGAACCATAACATTAAATGTAGATGGGCCATCCAGAGGCAATCCAGTCCCTGCTGGTTTTGGCGGGGTATTTAGAGACCACAATGGACAGATTCTGCTTTTTTTGCAGGCCCCTTTCCCCATAGTTACTCTATTGAGGCAGAACAGGTTGCTATGCAACAAGGACTCAAGCTATTCCAGGAGAAGCTTGATGGAACTTTAGAAGTGGAAGGTGATTGTTTGACGTCATAAATTGGTGGAATAAAGCATCCTTTCTACATGGAGGCTGATGGTGTATTTCAGAAAGATCTGGGCCCTTGGTCAAATCACTCAATGCAAATGGAATCATGCCCTTAGAACTGCAAATTCAGTAGCTGACTCACTAGCTAGGGAGGGGGTCACACTTCCTCAGCTAGAAGTGAGAAACCCACCATAGGATCTTGAATGCAGCAGAAGTGTAATCCAGATTCGAGATTATTTGAAATCCTTTCAACTTCTTCAAAAAATAAAAAAAAATATAAAAAAAAAGCAAACATCGGAAAAAATTAAAAATCAACTCTTCAACTAAACATGAAATATATATAGTACAATAAAAAAATCAATTAATACTTTATAACTGTACTGCTGCAAAACGTGAAGGCTTGATGTTACCTGGGAGCACCTTGGAGAAAGCTTCCTCGAGAATAGGAAGACCAGCACCCCATCCAGCAGTTAAATCTTCAAACAGACAAGAAGCACAAATAAGAGCAATTGCTTGGTCATTTATCTCACCATGTGTCCATGCAGTATATATAGATTTAATCTGTTCCCTGAACCCTTGACGAGCTCTTAACACCTGTAGACTTGATGGTTGCGACAGAAAAGTATTATATTTTGCACCATTTCCTAAGCAGGAAAGAATGTGAACTGCACGAACAGGAGAGGGGTTCACATCACTGTTGGACTCACAAGCAGCAACCTCCACTTCAGAATACCAAAAATACAATAGAGGAGCATTGGTTCGAAGATCCTGCTCCAACTCAGTGAAGTGAATATCCAATTTTACCATAAAACTACATGAAGAAGCCTACTGATTTATCAAAATCTTGATCTAGTAAATACTTGAGCAGGTTTTGAAAGTACTATAGCATTACCTTTAAGGGCAACAAACATCAAAAATTAAAATGTAATTTATCAGTTTTACTAAGGTTAAGTTCCATACTTATCCCTCTTACACGTCATGCTTCTGGATACAGTCATCTAAATAGTGAACTTCCAAAAATGGCCATACACAAATACAGTCGTCTAAACTGAACTGATATTTTCATAAGCAAGTTGCTTTCATCTGCTTAAAAGTACGGATCCCATCCGCCCCTCCCTCCATCCATCCCCATCCCACTTCCATAGTTGTGCAAGCAAGGCAAACCAATCAAGCAGGCCAAATCAACCAGTTGATTGGCAAACTGAGCCTGCTCAAGTAGGTTTTGAACTACATTTGGGTCTCACCAAGTTATGACCTGGACAAGGGACCAAATCCAGTTGAATCCAATAGAACCGGCCAGTCTACTCAAGCTTTCACTTCACCTAATATCTACACACTAAATTCTAATCATAAGGACATAAAAACTGCCTCTAGATAGTCATATATGAAGTTGTGGCACCTCTGAGAGATCTGCATAGGTAACTTTACCAATATGCCTGGATAAAAATAATGTCCTCACTTTTTAGACAACAGATTGTATGCAGCCAAATCTCCAAGTTGAGCAAACATAACTTGGATTTTATTTCTTCACAGAAAGTTCGACAACTTATGTTCTGTAACTTTTTCTGAAGAGATTGGCAATGGCTGGCTGACTCCCCTGCTAAAGAGGAGATCCTCCTTTAATCCCTTGTTGTCAGGAGCCCTTTGCTGTGTCGTGAATTTCAAGCTTTGCCACTGAAATGAAGTCTGCCTTTCTCCATTTACAAAAAATAAAAAAGCAGAACAGTTTTTAATTTTTGCCCGATAACCGATGCAGTATACATGAGTTTTTTTTTTTTTTTTTGAAATGGATTGTTCTCCTTTTATTAACACCTGAACAGTGAGAAGTATATAACAAACTTTCACTACTGCCTCAAGCTTGCAGAACAAACTTAAGGGACAATAAGCTTCTTATGTTTTCCCATGATAGTTGTCACAGAAACATGAAAACAAATAGTCAAGAGGCAATAAAAAATTAATTTTATTTCATTATTACAAAGTGAAGCACTTATATAACTTCAATATCTGAACTGTTTCTCATTGCTTATGCAAAAATAACAGGAACATACCATCGGAAGACCTTCAACAGATGCCAATGCCAAATCAAACACCTTTCTTGCAAGATCAAGATTGCCATGAGCAGCTTCAAATCTTGCATAAACCCCACAAAGTAGTATATCCTACCAAAATAAAGGTTCTAATTTATTTGTATCCAGTTCACCGAATTTACAACAACAGCAAATCATAACACCATTTGAACAACCACATTGATCAGAAAAAAATATGAATCGCGTTAACAACTCTTACTGCAGAGTATTGAATATAAAATGTCTTACAAATAACTTAATTACCATATACCGTAAAGTTTTCAGAGAAATATAATGTATTTATTCAAGAAACAAAACAAGAACAGATTCACACCTGACGGTCACTTTTTAAAAGAGACTTTGCCAATGATCGTGATGAGGTGACAGTTGTAGTCAGCTTCATATTTGTAGCAAATAACTCTTCCACAGTAAGGAGGGCTTCTTGTAGGATATAGTTACGAGGGAAAACATTTAAGGAAAGCAAGATTGTGTTTCTTAAGAATTTCATGATCTTTGTCTGGCTAGATACATCGTTCAAGCTGCCCAAGAGTGAACCTAAGGTGAGATTACTTGAGCTCTTACTCTTCTGACATAATGCGTTGTGCACTTTACTCAACTCTTCCAATATCAAATCCGGAAATATTTCCCAGCTGAGGCTTTTTTCAATCCAGCTTGGACTGTTTGTGCACAACCTGCAAAAGGACACAAGTAAATAACAGCCACTGCACCCTTCATCTGGAACCAACCATGTTGAGAACTATAACCTACATATTAGGAGCATTTCAAATTCACCAACCTAGAACTTAAAAAACTCAATTAATTTATTGAATCACTAAAAGCTACAGAACATGACTGTTCTCACTAACCTAACCTTCCATGATTGAAAGAACACACGGAAGCCCAAAAAAATTAAATTTCTTCTTTTTTTTTGTCCTTTCTTCTTTACCTAAAAATTGTGAATTTGATGAAACAGCAAAGAAAAACATAAAACCAATGAGCATCAGGCTATCTTAGCTTTATACAGACCTGAAAGCCCTGCCACCAAAGAACTCAATGAATTGCAACAGCAAGTAGAATCTAGCCTCCTCAGAGCATAGGGAGAACAGGTACTCACTGACATCTTCAAATAAAATAACCCTAGAAAGTTGTTCATCCCCTTCTAGAGCAGGACTAGAATCATCAGCAGAACTCCCTGTTGTGTAAAAAACAAAAAAAAGCTGCAGTTAACCGCATAGCAGATAATCGCATAACATATTTCTTTTTAACGTAAATTATAGCTTTTGTACAGAATCGGCTTCTCTAGAACTGAACAGGATTAGACTCCAAAAAGTTACTAAGCCGGCTCAATATTGTGCATAAAATCAAAGAACCAAGATATGCCTCGGCAAGAGATGATCGCACAAGGCCTACACATCCTCTCCACTCACCCTTAAGATAAAGCAGGCACCGAAACCAAAAAAGGCTTCACTAAGTCTTGTTAGCAAACAAGGCTGCTATGGGTGTTCAACAGACATTTTCTGAGTGACAAATATATTTGAGGAATTAGCCTCATCTTGACCTCAATTAAGCTATATTAGGGTCGGCTACATGGATCATCATTACCCGTTCTTCAATTTGTTCTTCAAGGACCACAACTATGCAGCGGTTTTCTATAAAGGCAAATGAAAAGATTACATTAA